>CM049862.1:674425-697866 GCA_027422415.1 Schizothorax lantsangensis | reverse complement strand
AATCTCAAAAAGTCATGAAAATGAATCAAAACAGGGAACAAGTCATGAAAAATGAAACAAAATCTCAAAAAGTCATGAAAATGATTAAAATTGGGAAGTCATGAAATAAAACAAAATCTCAAAAAGTCATGGACATGAACAAAATCTCAAAAGTCATGACATGACAGAATCTTCAAAAAGTCATGAAAATGAACAAAATCTCAAAAGTCATGAAAATGAATAAAAACAGGGTGAAAATCTCAAAAGTCATGGACATGAACAAAAATCTCAAAAAGTCATGAAAATGAACAAAATCTCAAAAAGTCATGTACATCAACAAAATTCCCCTGTCATAATCATGAACAAAATCTCAAAAAGTCATGAAAATGAATAAAAAGGGGAAAATCTCAAAAAAGTCATGGACATGAACAAAATCAGGGAAAACAGGAAAGTCATGAATTGAACAAAATCTCAAAAAGTCATGAAAATGAATAAAAAACAGGGAAAGTCATGAAAATGAACAAAAATTCAAAAAGTCATGAAAATGAACAAATCTCAAAAAGTCATGAAAATGAACAAAATCTCAAAAAGTCATGAAAATGAATAAAAACAGGGAAAGTCATGAAAATGAACAAAATCTCAAAAAGTCATGGACATGAACAAAATCTCAAAAAGTCATGAAAATGAACAAAATCTCAAAAAGTCATGAAAATGAACAAAATCTCAAAAAGTCATGGACATGAACAAAATCTCAAAAAGTCACGAAAATGTATAAAAACAGGGAAAGTCATGAATATAAACAAAATCTCAAAAAGTCATGGACATGATCAAAATCTCAAAAAGTCATGAAAATGAACAAAATCTCAAAAAGTCATGAAAATGAATAAAAACAGGGAAAGTCATGAACATCAACAAAATCTCAAAAAGTCATGAACATGAATAAAAACGGGGAAAATCTCAAAAAGTCATGGACATGAACAAAATCTCAAAAAGTCATGGACATGAACAAAATCTCAAAAAGTCATGAAAATGAACAAAATCTCAAAAAGTCATGAAAATGAACAAAATCTCAAAAAGTCATGTACATGAACAAAATCTCAAAAAGTCATGAACATGAACAAAATCTCAAAAAGTCATGAAAATGAATAAAAACAGGGAAAATCTCAAAAAGTAATGGACATGAAACTAATCAAAAACAGGAAAGTCATGAATATGAACAAAATCTCAAAAAGTCATGAAAATGAATAAAAATAGGGAAAGTCATGAATATGAACAAAATCTCAAAAAGTCATGAAAATGAATAAAAATAGGGAAAGTCATGAAAATGAACAAAATCTCAAAAAGTCATGAAAATGAATAAAAATTGGGAAAGTCATGAAAATAAACAAAATCTCAAAAAGTCATGGACATGAACAAAATCTCAAAAAGTCATGGACATGATCAAAATCTCAAAAAGTCATGAAAATGAACAAAATCTCAAAAAGTCATGAAAATGAATAAAAACAGGGTAAATCTCAAAAAGTCATGGACATGAACAAAATCTCAAAAAGTCATGAAAATGAACAAAATCTCAAAAAGTCATGTACATCAACAAAATCTCAAAAGGTCATGGAAATGAACAAAATCTCAAAAAGTCATGAAAATGAATAAAAACGGGGAAAATCTCAAAAAGTCATGGACATGAACAAAATCAGGGAAAACAGGGAAAGTCATGAATATGAACAAAATCTCAAAAAGTCATGAAAATGAATAAAACAGGGAAAGTCATGAAAATGAACAAAATCTCAAAAAGTCATGGACATGAACAAAATCTCAAAAAGTCATGGACATGAACAAAATCTCAAAAAGTCATGAAAATGAATAAAAACAGGGAAAGTCATGAAAATGAACAAAATCTCAAAAAGTCATGGACATGAACAAAATCTCAAAAAGTCATGAAAATGAACAAAATCTCAAAAAGTCATGAAAATGAACAAAATCTCAAAAAGTCATGGACATGAACAAATCTCAAAAAAGTCATGAATATGAATAAAAACAGGGAAAGTCATGAATATGAACAAAATCTCAAAAAGTCATGAAAATGAACAAAATCTCAAAAAGTCATGAAAATGAATAAAAACAGGGAAAGTCATGAAAATGAACAAAATCTCAAAAAGTCATGAAAATGAATAAAAATTGGGAAAGTCATGAAAATGAACAAAATCTCAAAAAGTCATGGACATGAACAAAATCTCAAAAAGTCATGAAAATGAACAAAATCTCAAAAAGTCATGAAAATGAACAAAATCTCAAAAAGTCATGGACATGAACAAAATCTCAAAAAGTCATGAACATGAACAAAATCTCAAAAAGTCATGAAAATGAATAAAAACAGGGAAAATCTCAAAAAGTCATGGACATGAACAAAATCAGGGAAAACAGGGAAAGTCATGAATATGAACAAAATCTCAAAAAGTCATGAAAATGAATAAAAACAGGGAAAGTCATGAAAATGAACAAAATCTCAAAAAGTCATGAAAATGAATAAAAACAGGGAAAGTCATGAATATAAACAAAATCTCAAAAAGTCATGAAAATGAATAAAAACGGGGAAAATCTCAAAAAGTCATGGACATGAACAAAATCTCAAAAAGTCATGAACATGAATAAAAACGGGGAAAATATCAAAAAGTCATGGACATGAACAAAATCTCAAAAAGTCATGGACATGAACAAAATCTCAAAAAGTCATGAAAATGAACAAAATCTCAAAAAGTCATGTATATCAACAAAATCTCAAAAGGTCATGAAAATGAACAAAATCTCAAAAAGTCATGAAAATGAACAAAATCTCAAAAAGTCATGTACATCAACAAAATCTCAAAAAGTCATGAACATCAACAAAATCTCAAAAAGTCATGAAAATGAATAAAAACGGGGAAAATCTCAAAAAGTCATGGACATGAACAAAATCAGGGAAAACAGGGAAAGTCATGAATATGAACAAAATCTCAAAAAGTCATGAAAATGAATAAAAACAGGGAAAGTCATGAAAATGAACAAAATCTCAAAAAGTCATGGACATGAACAAAATCTCAAAAAGTCATGGACATGAACAAAATCTCAAAAAGTCATGAAAATGAATAAAAACAGGGAAAGTCATGAATATGAACAAAATCTCAAAAAGTCATGAAAATGAACAAAATCTCAAAAAGTCATGGACATGAACAAAATCTCAAAAAGTCATGAAAATGAACAAAATCTCAAAAAGTCATGTATATCAACAAAATCTCAAAAGGTCATGAAAATGAACAAAATCTCAAAAAGTCATGAAAATGAACAAAATCTCAAAAAGTCATGTACATCAACAAAATCTCAAAAAGTCATGAACATCAACAAAATCTCAAAAAGTCATGAAAATGAATAAAAACGGGGGAAAATCTCAAAAAAGTCATGGACATGAACAAAATCTCTCAAAAAGTCATGTACATCAACAAAATCTCAAAAAGTCATGAACATCAACAAAATCAAAAAGTCATGAACATCAACAAAATCTCAAAAAGTCATGAAATGAAAATGAATAAAAACGAAATGGGGAAAATCTCAAAAAGTCATGGACATGAACAAAATCAGGGAAAACAGGGAAAGTCATGAATATGAACAAAATCTCAAAAAGTCATGAAAATGAATAAAAACAGGGAAAGTCATGAAAATGAACAAAATCTCAAAAAGTCATGGACATGAACAAAATCTCAAAAAGTTATGAAAATGAACAAAATCTCAAAAAGTCATGAAAATGAACAAAATCTCAAAAAGTCATGTACATCAACAAAATCTCAAAAAGTCATGAACATCAACAAAATCTCAAAAAGTCATGAAAATGAATAAAAACGGGGAAAATCTCAAAAAGTCATGGACATGAACAAAATCAGGGAAAACAGGGAAAGTCATGAATATGAACAAAATCTCAAAAAGTCATGAAAATGAATAAAAACAGGGAAAGTCATGAAAATGAACAAAATCTCAAAAAGTCATGAAAATGAATAAAAACAGGGAAAGTCAGGAATATAAACAAAATCTCAAAAAGTCATGAAAATGAATAAAAACGGGGAAAATCTCAAAAAGTCATGGACATGAACAAAATCTCAAAAAGTCATGAACATGAATAAAAACGGGGAAAATATCAAAAAGTCATGGACATGAACAAAATCTCAAAAAGTCATGGACATGAACAAAATCTCAAAAAGTCATGGACATGAACAAAATCAGGGAAAACAGGGAAAGTCATGAATATGAACAAAATCTCAAAAAGTCATGAAAATGAATAAAAATGGGGAAAAGTCATGAATATGAACAAAATCTCAAAAAGTCATGAAATGAACAAAATGTCAAAAAGTCATGAAAATGAATAAAAACAGGGAAAGTCATGAATATGAACAAAATCTCAAAAAGTCATGAAAATGAATAAAAACAGGGAAAGTCATGAATATGAACAAAATCTCAAAAAGACATGAAAATGAATAAAAACAGGGAAAGTCATGAAAATGAACAAAATCTCAAAAAGTCATGAAAATGAATAAAAATTGGGAAAGTCATGAAAATGAACAAAAAATCTCAAAAAGTCATGACATGAACAAAATCTCAAAAAGTCATGAAATGAACAAAATCTCAAAAAGTCATGAAAATGAACAAAATCTCAAAAAGTCATGAAAATGAACAAAATCTAAAAAAGTCATGTACATCAACAAAATCTCAAAAAGTCATGAACATCAACAAAATCTCAAAAAGTCATGTATATCAACAAAATCTCAAAAGGTCATGAAAATGAACAAAATCTCAAAAAGTCATGAAAATGAACAAAATCTCAAAAAGTCATGTACATCAACAAAATCTCAAAAAGTCATGAAATCAACAAAATCTCAAAAAGTCATGAAAATGATTAAAAACGGGGAAAATCTCAAAAAGTCATGGACATGAACAAAATCAGGGAAAACAGGGAAAGTCATGAATATGAACAAAATCTCAAAAAGTCATGAAAATGAATAAAAACAGGGAAAGTCATGAAAATGAACAAAATCTCAAAAAGTCATGGACATGAACAAAATCTCAAAAAGTCATGGACATGAACAAAATCTCAAAAAGTCATGAAAATGAATAAAAACAGGGAAAGTCATGAATATGAACAAAATCTCAAAAAGTCATGAAAATGAACAAAATCTCAAAAAGTCATGGACATGAACAAAATCTCAAAAAGTCATGAAAATGAACAAAATCTCAAAAAGTCATGTATATCAACAAAATCTCAAAAGGTCATGAAAATGAACAAAATCTCAAAAAGTCATGAAAATGAACAAAATCTCAAAAAGTCATGTACATCAACAAAATCTCAAAAAGTCATGAACATCAACAAAATCTCAAAAAGTCATGAAAATGAATAAAAACGGGGAAAATCTCAAAAAGTCATGGACATGAACAAAATCTCAAAAAGTCATGAACATCAACAAAATCTCAAAAAGTCATGAACATCAACAAAATCTCAAAAAGTCATGAAAATGAATAAAAACGGGGAAAATCTCAAAAAGTCATGGACATGAACAAAATCAGGGAAAACAGGGAAAGTCATGAATATGAACAAAATCTCAAAAAGTCATGAAAATGAATAAAAACAGGGAAAGTCATGAAAATGAACAAAATCTCAAAAAGTCATGGACATGAACAAAATCTCAAAAAGTTATGAAAATGAACAAAATCTCAAAAAGTCATGAACATCAACAAAATCTCAAAAAGTCATGTACATCAACAAAATCTCAAAAAGTCATGAACATCAACAAAATCTCAAAAAGTCATGAAAATGAATAAAAACGGGGAAAATCTCAAAAAGTCATGGACATGAACAAAATCTCAAAAAGTCATGGACATGAACAAAATCAGGGAAAACAGGGAAAGTCATGAATATGAACAAAATCTCAAAAAGTCATGAAAATGAATAAAAACAGGGAAAGTCATGAAATGAACAAAATCTCAAAAAGTCATGAAAATGAACAAAATGTCAAAAGTCATGAAATGAATAAAAACAGGGAAAGTCATGAATATGAACAAAATCTCAAAAAGTCATGAAAATGAATAAAAACAGGGAAAGTCATGAATATGAACAAAATCTCAAAAAGTCATGAAAATGAATAAAAACAGGGAAAGTCATGAAAATGAACAAAATCTCAAAAAGTCATGAAAATGAATAAAAATTGGGAAAGTCATGAAAATGAACAAAATCTCAAAAAGTCATGGACATGAACAAAATCTCAAAAAGTCATGAAAATGAACAAAATCTCAAAAAGTCATGAAAATGAACAAAATCTCAAAAAGTCATGGACATGAACAAAATCTCAAAAAGTCACGAAAATGTATAAAAACAGGGAAAGTCATGAATATGAACAAAATCTCAAAAAGTCATGAAAATGAATAAAAACAGGGAAAGTCATGAATATAAACAAAATCTCAAAAAGTCATGAAAATGAATAAAAATGGGGAAAATCTCAAAAAGTCATGGACATGAACAAAATCTCAAAAAGTCATGAAAATGAACAAAATCTCAAAAAGTCATGAAAATGAAAAAAATCTCAAAAAGTCATGAACATCAACAAAATCTCAAAAAGTCATGAACATGAACAAAATCTCAAAAAGTCATGAAAATGAATAAAAACAGGGAAAATCTCAAAAAGTCATAGACATGAACAAAATCAGAGAAAACAGGGAAAGTCATGAATATGAACAAAATCTCAAAAAGTCATGAAAATGAATAAAAACAGGGAAAGTCAGGAATATAAACAAAATCTCAAAAAGTCATGAAAATGAATAAAAACGGGGAAAATCTCAAAAAGTCATGGACATGAACAAAATCAGAGAAAACAGGGAAAGTCATGAATATGAACAAAATCTCAAAAAGTCATGAAAATGAATAAAAACAGGGAAAGTCAGGAATATAAACAAAATCTCAAAAAGTCATGAAAATGAATAAAAACAGGGAAAGTCATGAAAATGAACAAAATCTCAAAAAGTCATGAAAATGAATAAAAACAGGGAAAGTCAGGAATATAAACAAAATCTCAAAAAGTCATGAAAATGAATAAAAACGGGGAAAATCTCAAAAAGTCATGGACATGAACAAAATCTCAAAAAGTCATGAACATGAATAAAAACGGGGAAAATATCAAAAAGTCATGGACATGAACAAAATCTCAAAAAGTCATGGACATGAACAAAATCTCAAAAAGTCATGAAAATGAACAAAATCTCAAAAAGTCATGTATATCAACAAAATCTCAAAAGGTCATGAAAATGAACAAAATCTCAAAAAGTCATGAAAATGAACAAAATCTCAAAAAGTCATGTACATCAACAAAATCTCAAAAAGTCATGAACATCAACAAAATCTCAAAAAGTCATGAAAATGAATAAAAACGGGGAAAATCTCAAAAAGTCATGGACATGAACAAAATCTCAAAAAGTCATGTACATCAACAAAATCTCAAAAAGTCATGAACATCAACAAAATCTCAAAAAGTCATGAACATCAACAAAATCTCAAAAAGTCATGAAAATGAATAAAAACGGGGAAAATCTCAAAAAGTCATGGACATGAACAAAATCAGGGAAAACAGGGAAAGTCATGAATATGAACAAAATCTCAAAAAGTCATGAAAATGAATAAAAACAGGGAAAGTCATGAAAATGAACAAAATCTCAAAAAGTCATGGACATGAACAAAATCTCAAAAAGTTATGAAAATGAACAAAATCTCAAAAAGTCATGAACATCAACAAAATCTCAAAAAGTCATGTACATCAACAAAATCTCAAAAAGTCATGAACATCAACAAAATCTCAAAAAGTCATGAAAATGAATAAAAACGGGGAAAATCTCAAAAAGTCATGGACATGAACAAAATCTCAAAAAGTCATGGACATGAACAAAATCAGGGAAAACAGGGAAAGTCATGAATATGAACAAAATCTCAAAAAGTCATGAAAATGAATAAAAACAGGGAAAGTCATGAAAATGAACAAAATCTCAAAAAGTCATGAAAATGAACAAAATGTCAAAAAGTCATGAAAATGAATAAAAACAGGGAAAGTCATGAATATGAACAAAATCTCAAAAAGTCATGAAAATGAATAAAAACAGGGAAAGTCATGAATATGAACAAAATCTCAAAAAGTCATGAAAATGAATAAAAACAGGGAAAGTCATGAAAATGAACAAAATCTCAAAAAGTCATGAAAATGAATAAAAATTGGGAAAGTCATGAAATGAACAAAATCTCAAAAAGTCATGGACATGAACAAAATCTCAAAAAGTCATGAAAATGAACAAAATCTCAAAAAGTCATGAAAATGAACAAAATCTCAAAAAGTCATGGACATGAACAAAATCTCAAAAAGTCACGAAAATGTATAAAAACAGGGAAAGTCATGAATATGAACAAAATCTCAAAAAGTCATGAAAATGAATAAAAACAGGGAAAGTCATGAATATAAACAAAATCTCAAAAAGTCATGAAAATGAATAAAAACGGGGAAAATCTCAAAAAGTCATGGACATGAACAAAATCTCAAAAAGTCATGAAAATGAACAAAATCTCAAAAAGTCATGAAAATGAAAAAAATCTCAAAAAGTCATGAACATCAACAAAATCTCAAAAAGTCATGAACATGAACAAAATCTCAAAAAGTCATGAAAATGAATAAAAACAGGGAAAATCTCAAAAAGTCATGGACATGAACAAAATCAGGGAAAACAGGGAAAGTCATGAATATGAACAAAATCTCAAAAAGTCATGAAAATGAATAAAAACAGGGAAAGTCATGAATATGAACAAAATCTCAAAAAGTCATGAAAATGAATAAAAACGGGGAAAATCTCAAAAAGTCATGGACATGAACAAAATCAGGGAAAACAGGGAAAGTCATGAATATGAACAAAATCTCAAAAAGTCATGAAAATGAATAAAAACAGGGAAAGTCAGGAATATAAACAAAATCTCAAAAAGTCATGAAAATGAATAAAAACAGGGAAAGTCATGAAAATGAACAAAATCTCAAAAAGTCATGAAAATGAATAAAAACAGGGAAAGTCAGGAATATAAACAAAATCTCAAAAAGTCATGAAAATGAATAAAAACGGGGAAAATCTCAAAAAGTCATGGACATGAACAAAATCTCAAAAAGTCATGAACATGAATAAAAACGGGGAAAATATCAAAAAGTCATGGACATGAACAAAATCTCAAAAAGTCATGGACATGAACAAAATCTCAAAAAGTCATGAAAATGAACAAAATCTCAAAAAGTCATGTACATCAACAAAATCTCAAAAGGTCATGAAAATGAACAAAATCTCAAAAAGTCATGAAAAAGAACAAAATCTCAAAAAGTCATGTACATCAACAAAATCTCAAAAAGTCATGAAAATGAACAAAATCTCAAAAAGTCATGAAAATGAATAAAAACGGGGAAAATCTCAAAAAGTCATGGACATGAACAAAATCTCAAAAAGTCATGTACATCAACAAAATCTCAAAAAGTCATGAACATCAACAAAATCTCAAAAAGTCATGAAAATGAATAAAAACGGGGAAAATCTCAAAAAGTCATGGACATGAACAAAATCAGGGAAAACAGGGAAAGTCATGAATATGAACAAAATCTCAAAAAGTCATGAAAATGAATAAAAACAGGGAAAGTCATGAAAATGAACAAAATCTCAAAAAGTCATGGACATGAACAAAATCTCAAAAAGTTATGAAAATGAACAAAATCTCAAAAAGTCATGAAAATGAACAAAATCTCAAAAAGTCATGTACAGCAACAAAATCTCAAAAAGTCATGAAAATCAACAAAATCTCAAAAAGTCATGAAAATGAATAAAAACGGGGAAAATCTCAAAAAGTCATGGACATGAACAAAATCTCAAAAAGTCATGGACATGAACAAAATCTCAAAAAGTCATGGACATGAACAAAATCTCAAAAAGTCATGGACATGAACAAAATCAGGGAAAACAGGGAAAGTCATGAATATGAACAAAATCTCAAAAAGTCATGAAAATGAATAAAAACAGGGAAAGTCATGAAAATGAACAAAATCTCAAAAAGTCATGAAAATGAACAAAATGTCAAAAAGTCATGAAAATGAATAAAAACAGGGAAAGTCATGAATATGAACAAAATCTCAAAAAGTCATGAAAATGAATAAAAACAGGGAAAGTCATGAATATGAACAAAATCTCAAAAAGACATGAAAATGAATAAAAACAGGGAAAGTCATGAAAATGAACAAAATCTCAAAAAGTCATGAAAATGAATAAAAATTGGGAAAGTCATGAAAATGAACAAAATCTCAAAAAGTCATGGACATGAACAAAATCTCAAAAAGTCATGAAAATGAACAAAATCTCAAAAAGTCATGAAAATGAACAAAATCTCAAAAAGTCATGAAAATGAACAAAATCTCAAAAAGTCATGTACATCAACAAAATCTCAAAAAGTCATGAACATCAACAAAATCTCAAAAAGTCATGAAAATGAATAAAAACGGGGAAAATCTCAAAAAGTCATGGACATGAACAAAATCTCAAAAAGTCATGGACATGAACAAAATCTCAAAAAGTCATGGACATGAACAAAATCTCAAAAAGTCATGGACATGAACAAAATCTCAAAAAGTCATGGACATGAACAAAATCAGGGAAAACAGGGAAAGTCATGAATATGAACAAAATCTCAAAAAGTCATGAAAATGAATAAAAACAGGGAAAGTCATGAAAATGAACAAAATCTCAAAAAGTCATGAAAATGAACAAAATGTCAAAAAGTCATGAAAATGAACAAAATGTCAAAAAGTCATGAAAATGAATAAAAACAGGGAAAGTCATGAATATGAACAAAATCTCAAAAAGTCATGAAAATGAATAAAAACAGGGAAAGTCATGAATATGAACAAAATCTCAAAAAGACATGAAAATGAATAAAAACAGGGAAAGTCATGAAAATGAACAAAATCTCAAAAAGTCATGAAAATGAATAAAAATTGGGAAAGTCATGAAAATGAACAAAATCTCAAAAAGTCATGGACATGAACAAAATCTCAAAAAGTCATGAAAATGAACAAAATCTCAAAAAGTCATGAAAATGAACAAAATCTCAAAAAGTCATGGACATGAACAAAATCTCAAAAAGTCACGAAAATGTATAAAAACAGGGAAAGTCATGAATATGAACAAAATCTCAAAAAGTCATGAAAATGAATAAAAACAGGGAAAGTCATGAAAATGAACAAAATCTCAAAAAGTCATGAAAATGAATAAAAACAGGGAAAGTCATGAATATGAACAAAATCTCAAAAAGTCATGAAAATGAATAAAAACAGGGAAAGTCATGAATATAAACAAAATCTCAAAAAGTCATGAAAATGAAAAAAAACGGGGAAAATCTCAAAAAGTCATGGACATGAACAAAATCTCAAAAAGTCATGAACATGAACAAAATCTCAAAAAGTCATGAAAATGAATAAAAACAGGGAAAATCTCAAAAAGTCATGGACATGAACAAAATCAGGGAAAACAGGGAAAGTCATGAATATGAACAAAATCTCAAAAAGTCATGAAAATGAATAAAAATTGGGAAAGTCATGAAAATGAACAAAATCTCAAAAAGTCATGGACATGAACAAAATCTCAAAAAGTCATGGACATGATCAAAAACTCAAAAAGTCATGAAAATGAACAAAATCTCAAAAAGTCATGAAAATGAATAAAAACGGGGTAAATCTCAAAAAGTCATGGACATGAACAAAATCTCAAAAAGTCATGAAAATGAACAAAATCTCAAAAAGTCATGTACATCAACAAAATCTCAAAAGGTCATGAAAATGAACAAAATCTCAAAAAGTCATGAAAATGAACAAAATCTCAAAAAGTCATGTACATCAACAAAATCTCAAAAAGTCATGAAAATGAATAAAAACGGGGAAAATCTCAAAAAGTCATGGACATGAACAAAATCTCAAAAAGTCATGAAAATGAACAAAATCTCAAAAAGTCATGAAAATGAATAAAAACAGGGAAAGTCATGAAAATGAACAAAATCTCAAAAAGTCATGGACATGAATAAAAACAGGGAAAGTCATGAATATGAACAAAATCTCAAAAAGTCATGGACATGAATAAAAACAGGGAAAGTCATGAATATGAACAAAATCTCAAAAAGTCATGAAAATGAATAAAAACAGGGAAAGCCATGAAAATGAACAAAATCTCAAAAAGTCATGGACATGAACAAAATCTCAAAAAGTCATGAAAATGAATAAAAACAGGGAAAGTCATGAATATGAACAAAATCTAAAAAAGTCATGAAAATGAATAAAAACAGGGAAAGTCATGAAAATGATCAAAATCTCAAAAAGCCATGAACATCAACAAAATCTCAAAAAGTCATGGACATGATCAAAATCTCAAAAAGTCATGAAAAAAATGAACAAAATCTCAAAAAGTCATGGACATGAACAAAATCTCAAAAAGTCATGGTAATGAACAAAATCTCAAAAAGTCATGAAGACGAACAAAATCTCAAAAAGTCATGGACATGAATAAAAACAGGGAAAGCCATGAAAATAAACAAAATCTCAAAAAGCTATGAAAATGAATAAAAACATGGAAAGCCATGAAAATGCACAAAATCTCAAAAAGTCATGGACATGAACAAAATCTCAAAAAGTCATGAATATGAACAAAATCTCAAAAAGTCATGAAAATGAATAAAAACAGGGAAAGTCATGAATATGAACAAAATCTCAAAAAGTCATGGACATGAACAAAATCAGGGAAAACAGGGAAAGTCATGAATATAAACAAAATCTCAAAAAGTCATGGACATGAACAAAATCAGGGAAAACAGGGAAAGTCATGAATATAAACAAAATCTCAAAAAGTCATGAATATGAACAAAATCTCAAAAAGTCATGAAAATGAATAAAAATACGGAAAGTCATGAAAATGAACAAAATCTCAAAAAGTCATGGACATGAACAACTGAAGAATATTTTGACTATTAATGATAACCACTGAACAATATTTGGACGAAATGAGAACTGTCCCGTTGACTGAACAAGATTTCGGCTCTAAGTGATAAAAACTGAAGAATATTTCGACTATTAATGTTAGCCACTGAACAATATTTGGGCTAAATTTCAGCTACTGCTTCTGAAATATCTGCGCACGGCTCTGCTTATGGCATTCATGCAGTCCAGGTTCGAGGGGAAAAATGTACCTAAAATGTTTTGGTTATACTACAATCACAAGGGCAGCTGTTTCTTCAATACCAAAAATGAGCAAATTTCATCGACATCATAATATTTACAGAACCTGTCGCTCACATCTTTTAAGTTGTTGCGCTTGTTATAACGTCATAAATCACATGATAACGTCAACATGGCGGATCGCATTCATACTCAACGAGATTTGGCTGTAGAGTACGTACTCTTTTAACGCTCGTTAAGTAAGTACTTATTGAAATTAAGTACCTAAAAATTGAGTAGGCGGTTTCGGACGCAGCCACTGTCTTAATGAGCGAGGTGTCGCGTCATTCATTCATTCGTTCATTCAGTAACGAAGCAAATGGCTGTAGTTATGAATGGGTTATTAAATCACTGACTCTCTGAATCGTTCAAAGCTGCAGATTCCTTCTCTATCGAAGCACACCTGTTCTGTTGCAGATTTCGTTGTAAAATATACCAAACAATATTGACAATATTGTGTTTGAAATGTAGGCTACATTTAAAATGTGAAATGTTCACTATTATCTTTTTGTTAAATTGCATTCTTGCTCGTATTTTAAGCATGAAAAACTAACTCGCACGGGGTATGTTTCTGTATCGAAAAGAGTTTAAATCGATCTCTATGTACAGTTCATGTCTATATTTGTTCTTCATGCTATTAAGTGCTACAAATCTACTTTAAAGATACAATGAACAGCAGCGCGATTTGCTAAAGTAGCATCCCAGCAGGCACCAGACGTCTATGTAACATCAGGTTGACGTTGGACATGACGTCAGACAGATGTTGCATTTTGGTTGAAAATGAAAATCGGGTTGACGTCAATATTTGACGTCAATTTGACTTTGAATTAATGTTGGATTTTGGTTACACAACCTAAAAACAACTAAATCTCAACGTCAGCTGACGTCGGTATTGGACATCAATTTAACATTGACATTAGACGTTGGATTTACATTGGATTTTGGTCACCCAACGTCGCAACCAAAATTTAACCAAATATCAACGTCTTATGACGTTGTGTGCCTGTTTTGTGCCTGCTGGGATACTCTGCTGGCATCCTATCATACGCACGCTGCTTGTGTGGATGCAGTCGGTTTTGACTGCAAAAGATGAGGTAATTTGATGCCATTTGACCGTTTAAGGCACTCCCATTTTCCTGTTTTTATACTAGAAACAGCATTTTGCTTGTCCGAAATACATGCTCGATTTTAATGTTATTTTAAGTCGGGGTAGAATTAAATGAATGCCAAAGCTCAGCATTTTTGTTGGTGTACCCCCGTTGTCACCTCGCGTACCCCAGTTTGAAAACCACTGCTCTAATTGACGAAGAGCCTCCTGGTTGGAAAACACTCGAGGAATAATCCCCAAACCACCTCCTTTGTCTGCAGGTTTGATTACAATGTCTTTATTTTTGCAAAATTCATCAAGAGCTTTTTTTTCCCCCCGAATATGTCAAATTTGACTTTTTATTCTGAGGTGATGGCTGCTCAAGTAGATTAGTCGCAACCCTTTCCACTACCTAATATGTTTCAATAGATGGATTAGACACAGATGGACAAAAAGGGCTTAACTTTATAAAATAACATCACATGTGAAAGATGAGAAAATGTGCACAGTATTGGCAAGCATAAACATGTCATTCTAAATAACATCAAATGTGTATCTGTAACCACACAAACTGCACTGAACACAATCATGAGCAATGACAAGACTAGATGACTTACAGGGAATGCCTTATTAATCACTTTGCCCATAAAATGAATGATCTCTGCCTGCGTCCCAGTGTGCATACTATCCATCCTAAATTCTATGTGATTAGTAATTTTCAATACTATTTAGGGCAGATAGGGTGGATAGTATGCACATTGGGACGCAGGGTCTGCCTCTGATTCAGTCTCTTTGTGATGACATCACTAATTGCATAGTCCTTTACTGATGAGGTAAATTTCTACTTTCCTGCTATACCTCATATGACCACAAGAGGTCACTTGGCTACATGAAGACACACCTGGCAATGCCAGGGGCCCGTTCTTCGTAAGTCGCTAACTCAGTTAGCTGGATTTGATTGTTGACGATTTCGCTTGATCTTGGATCATTTGGTCCTTCGAAGCTCATCCTTCAGTTGTTGTCATAGCAACAGGTCTGTAAGCTTCCTGGAGTTGTTGTCATAGCAACAGGTCTGTAAGCTTCCTGGAGTTGTTGTCATAGCAACAGGTCCGTAAGCTTAAACCTGCTCGGGAGCAGCTTATTTCATGTAAACAGGATTAGATTGCATCTTTTTAAGCAGAATTGATACTTAATATCTTACCCAGCCACCGCTACTTTATTACAAGAGCACCCTACTGATCCAGGGACAATAATAATAATAAAAAAAATAATAATTTGAAAATAATATAATAATGTTGTCTCGTCTATAATACTATAGACACAGCCAGTTTTACTCGTTGAAATATTTATTCATGATAAAATAATTACTTTATTATTGTATTGGAGTCTTGCACACATGCTATACAGTTAATCTGAGCTGTGCATTAATTTGAGTCGTGACAGCTATTATGGGAGGGGCATGATCTCTAAGAAACTTTTATTAATGCTGTCACATGAGAAATCTGCTTCAAAGATAAAATTAAATGAATTGCTAATTACAACATTTAAATAAAAATGTAAAGCCTGTACAAATACTAGAAATCATGAATATACAGTAAATAATTGGGAATCATGTAAAAAATTACAAATAAATTAAAAACAGTGCACATTTCATTTATGTATTATGCAGTTTTGTTCGCTTAGCGATTTCCTTACAAAGGTCCAGAAATTTGTCAACTTTTTCATCATGTGTCAAAAAGCTACATCATATCACAAAAGGAAGCTTTTGACTGGTGTTGTGGAGTTTTGTTGGACGACAGGTTTTAAAATGTGAATACAAGGGAAGTTTAGCTTTAGGTGTTTTAATTTAAGCATGTTTAGCTTAGCTAGTTAACGGAAGGCTAGCTGCTGCCGTCAGAGCGAATGTAATTATTCACGCGCTCCTCAGATGCTCTTATTTCCCAAGATGTGCTTTTAAGTCGGAATGTGAAAACAACTTGATTTGTTTGGTTTGTATTATTAGAGCTTTCTGACTTGAGTTCACATGCATTTTCTCAGTCGGGAAATTATTTTCACGTGCGGTGGCGGTGATAATGCTTCTTACGTTCGTTTCGGAAAACCAGAGGACAAATATTTCAATTGATCGCTCAGGCATGGCACCGAAATCTGCGTTCTGATTCGGTTCTAGTACACACCGGTTACTTAGGTACCTGTGCCATATTGGTACTGGGTTTCGGTACCCAACCCTAATAAATACGGATAATATTTATAAAATATAAATATTAATATAAATATTTTCCAACCTCTGATGGACGACCCATGTGATTCGCGTAGATCCGAGGTCTTTTTTTTTTTTTTTTTTTTTCTTGGGGGGGGGGGGGGGGGGGTGTTACTGCATGATAGGGCTGTCAAAATGGCTGAAAAACTGAATTCGAATTTTGTACCTAAATATTATCTAAATTCGAATTATATTCGAATTTAAAAGGCATAATTTCAGTTATTTCAGTTAGAGGGAAAAAAAATCTTTAGTCTTCTCTCCTGAGGCCACAAGAGGGCGCATCGAGCAAAATATTGCTAATCCACGGTTCTTCAAAGCATAAAATAAAATGACTATCTTTGAAAAATGAAATAAAATAATGTTTAACCATATATAATTATTAATTAAATTTCTTAAAGGGGTGGTTGACTGGTTTTTTTCTAGGCTTGATTGTGTTTATGGGGTGCAGTCTAGCATGTGTTCATGCTTGGTTTTTTTAAAAACGCATTATTTTTCACATAATTTACCTTTATTCCACACCTCTCTGTCCCTTCTCTGACAAACGCCTCGATTTATTTCCTGGTTTATGAAGCCACTCCCTCGATGGGCTGAGATTGGTTAGCTGGCTCAGTGTGTTGTGATTGGCTAAACCGCCTCGAACGTCCCGCCCCTCTCCTCAGCGGCATGTGCTCCGGTTGAATTGTAAACAGTGGCGTTGTCTATATTGCTTATCAATTTGAGCCCGATTGAGACCCAGAGGATATTAGTGAAGAGGATCGTGCAGAACCTGTGCAAGCACGGCTCTTAATGGTATGTTTGGTTGTTGTTGTCTCATACTTTTAAATACGCTGCTATTTGTAAGTGCTACTGCTTCTGTTAGCTTTTAATATACGGTTTTATCCTGATTAAAGCTTTAATACAGCACAGCAACCGCACGCGTGTCCATTTATAATGCTTCTCATTGCTGTGTGAAAATAAGTGTATAATTGGAACAGTTTGTTGGAGCTGATCTGACGATCTGAATGAGAGAGAGAGAGAGAGAGAGAGAGAGAGGAGAGAGAGAGAGAGAGAGAGAGAGAGAGAGATGCAGAGCAGGGCGACAGAGTAACAGTATTAAGAACCGTTGCTTTAATGATTTTGAAACTTGTGAATCCATTAGAATCGTTAGAAGACAGAATCGTGATTCATATGAATAGATTGTTATGTGCACCCCTAGTTTTCTCTTCCTCTTCTCTAAAGCAGCGCAGCATGGCTCCGCCCCCTTTGCTGCGTGTTCCCGGGGGCGGGGTTTATCTGGGTCTGTGACGTATCAGACCCGGGAAGTAACTCGTTGTAGTCCCTTACCTGTCGTTTTTGTAGGCATTAAACTGCCAGAATTTTAAAAGACGATATCTCCATTTGCATTTAACTTTCAGCGCCGCAAGTCTGCAGATATTGTTTATGCTCAAACAGCAACATTACACACTAACTAATGTTAAAAAAGTGAAATCGCAATCAACCACCCCTTTAAACAATTAGAAACAAAAAAGCATCATGTATATACACAGCACGGAAAACCAATCACAAAGAGTAACGTTACTTTTTTTATTTAAAAACACGAAATGCAGTGGAACGGGGAGAGACCCGTCCCGCCATAAAGTCTCGAGACATGTTTTTTAAAAATTTAACTTACAATAATTTCAAATCGCTTTCTAAATATCCGACTCTCTTTTGCGAGACGCGAGTGCAACGCTGATAGACGTCTCTATAGAAAATGTGATAAATTTGCGTTCTGTGTGAACGGCTTGGTTCCAGTTTTGACGTAAACGGCATCATCTCCGCATTGATGTTCTCTTTTAATGCAGTATTTTGAATGAACAACGTATCCAGTGGGTTCAAGTTAAAAAAAATGCAGTGACAACAACCTACATCTTCATCACATCTCGTGTCACTGATAAGCTGCCTGACGCACACCTAAAATTCGAATGTAACGTTTTGCATTCGAATGTGGATTTTTTTTTAATTCAATGAATATTCAAAATTAATTTTTTTTTGACAGCCCTACTGCATGATGATTGCCTTGAGCTATTACTGCGAAAAGATAGTTTTCTAAAACATTATGTACGGACTGGTTCTGAAGGCGCTGCACGAGCTCACAGCGCCACCTGCTGGACAGTTAAAAGCGTTCAAATGATTCAAAGCGCCAAACGCCAGTAGATTTAGTTACTCGACCCGCTGACTTTTTATGAATGACGGTGAGAATTTTTCCTGTCATAAAATTCTCAACGGTTGTGATGTAATTATATAATATGCTGTAGTCTGACGCGCTACTGTTACAGTACTGTGTTTAGTTTCCATCACTGTTAGTGCTGCGCTTGGTTTAATAATGTTATTCATCATGCATGAAAGTGATAAAAAGTGAGTGAAGACATTTAAAATTATTTCTATTTAATAAATGCATAAAAAAATGTATTAATACATTTGATAAATGCAAATAAATGTTGTTCATTAAACTTTATATTTATTACAAAATCCTGAAAAATAAAGTGTATCACTATTTCCACACAAAATATGAAGCAGAAAATTGTCACTAAAAACTGGAGTAATGATGAAGAAAATTCTGCTTTGCATCACAGGAATAATATTTTATAATATATTAAATTATTATTATTTTTTTAAAATTTGCAATAATATTTCACAATATTGCTGATTTTTTTTACTTTATTTTGATCAAATAAATTCAGCCTTGATGTGCAGAAGATATTTATTTCAAAATCATTAATAATTGTAATGTTTCCAAACTTTTGGCATGTACTTTAATAATAATAACAATTCTATATACTTTATTATTATAATATATTATAGTACTTTATTATATTATATTGTTATCATGATTATTAAATGCTGCTTTTTATTTTTTACAGAACAGTAGTATGTATTATTACAATATGAGATATATCTTTTAATGTGCTAAAATAGATATTTTTAATAATAAGTGCTGGGGGCGTGGCTTGTGGGCGTGTCTTGGGGGCGTGGTCAGGTTTTCCTTATTTTTTGTCTCTAGCTCATCACATGCCTGATACCTGCCGCAAAAATACCCGTTTTGTCAATTATTCTGGTAAACACAGTTGGTTATGTCTTAAGTTTTTAAGAAACGAAGCATAAACACATGTTTGACTGCACCCCGTAAACACAATCAAGCCTAGAAAAAAAAAGTCAACCACCCCTATAAAAAAATATATATATATATTTTTCACATATTTTACCTTTATTCTACACCGCTCTGTCTTCTCCTATAAACATGCTGATGATTTCCTGCTTTTATGAAGCCCCTCCCTCAGAAATATGCAATGGGCTCTGATTGGTTAGCTGGCCCAGTGTGTTGTGATTGGCTGAACTGCCTCTAGTGTGCATCTGCAGGCTGCATCCTCCGGAGGTCGCATTTGTAGGCTGCATACGTCATAAATAGGGTTGGGTACCTGAATAGGATTGAACCGGTATCGGTACCGGAAATTCGGTACCTGTACCCAACGGTACCTTATTATGGTACTTTACTCTCTATGTAACAACAAAAACATTTATTTCAGTGAAAAAATAAGTCCAAAACTCTCAATTTCAACATTTTGAATAATAGGGCATTTTTTTTCCTTCCAGAAATTCTTGTTTTATTTTTTTCTGATAATCAAATGAAGGCATGAAACATTTATTTATTTTTAATCAAATGAAAATGAAACCCTTTTATTTTTTGGCAAACAAACAGAGGTTTACTGTTAAAATTAATACATGGTAGAAAAATTGTGTGAATATTCCTTTAAAAAAGTTTTAATAATAATTGTATTTTTTTTCTACAATTAAGTGGTTAATGTAGTTGTAATAATTATTTTTATCATTTAATTGTTTTATTTAAATTTGACAGTAAATGGAATATATAAAGACGTACATTATACTGTACAAAAGTAATAGAAGAGTAATATATTTCTGTTACATGTTAAACCACACTTTTATTTTGACAGGTTGCCGTGAAGTTTCTGTGTGTATACAGTATGATATGATGCTAGTTTTCTCAAATGAAACGCATGAAGTGACTCTCACAGCCTCTGGAGTGCATAGACGTGGAGGATTTCATGGGCCTCCATCCACACCAAGTCTTTGTGCCCGTTCTGGAGCGCTGGGTGGGTAACGCTCCACCAAACCTGAAACAGGACTCATCATTTCTCAGTCCTGCATAAGAGAGATAAGAGACTTATGAGCAGTTAAAATTGTGGTGTTATTGCTTTCTAAAAAAATTCATGATAAAACCGTACTCTTTTGGCAAGTTAAAGATATCAGTAGGTAATAATCTTAGGTATGGCCATCTTATTCTCTCTGGATGGGGTCAATGCATGTTTGATGTGGAGGGCACCAAAGTGGCATCCTAAAAACAGATGGGGGTCTGGGAGTCCTTTTGCACCATTCTCTCTACTTTTTGTTTTTGATGACCTCCTTCTTTACTCATTCCCACTTGGACCACCACATGAAATAAAAACACTCTCCAGGTTGGCAAGGAATCTAAATGGGGAACTAAAAACAGCAAGAACAAGTGAAATCACAGCTTTAAAAATTAAAACCTTACCTTCCATCATCTGTCTTAGTCCCCAAAACCCTAGTCTTTGCCAAACGTTTCTTAAAATAAACTAAATGACCTACGCCTTTACCGTGCCAAAAGCCCGCTTAACAACACACCTTGTCCTGGAGCGATGCTTGTTGTAGTGAGCTTCAACAAGGGTAGCAACTAGTTCATGATAGGGGCTCATAATCCATATGTGTGCTGTTAGGCAGGGATACCACCCATCTTTCACCTGTCTTAAGGTGGGTACTGTTTTTTGCAATACGTTTCAGGACGTTTGTGTCATGCACAGAACCAGGAAAGCCTATGGAGACATCAAATAATGTTCCTTGGTGGTCTCACACAGCCTGGAAACCACTGAAAATAAGAGTTTTCTGTTACAGTAACAGGCGTAACAACCCTGTTGAAGCTCAGAGGATTGCAGTTTGCAGTACGATACCCTACTGAGGTGCAGGTCACGGTGGACTAAAGGGGACTGTGCCATTCATTTGAGAGTATGATGGGTTTACACTGTACAAAAGGATCAATAAATAGTGTCCTCCTTTCTTTGCTGATGTACAATATTTCATTAAAATAGTAAAACATATCAGCTGAAGTCTTAAAGCCAACAAAGTTTTTTTAATTTCGTTCACTGATATTACAGTAACAACAGCAAACAATAATCATTTCTTAAATATTATTACATATTATGAATATGATATTTCAGGAAAATCTACATTTATTTGACTTGCAACTTACAATGTTTTATTTATTTATTTATGTGTCTATCAGAGGCTTGCCTGCAGCAACACACCGAAGCTAAGAATTATTATTATTTATTTATTTATTTATTTATTGTACATGCATTGTTAGTCATTTAATTTATTTACATTTTTTTTTTGTCATTACATGATGCACCCTTTACAATTTTCGCTGTGCAGTTTATGTGTATTTCAATGTAAGACAAGTGAGTGTTAGAGTTGTTTCGTGTGTGTCTTGTGTTCCCGCCTCTTGTTTCCGTATATGGTTAGTTTCAGGTCATTATTAGTTAATTCAGTTCCAGGTGTGTGTAATTTGTGAATGTGTATTTAAGTCCTGTCTGTTTAATTCCATTTGGTCTGGTCTACTCGTCATTCCCGGTGTTTCTACTCGTTTTTCCCGGTGTGTCTACCTTGCCCTGTCTACCCTTGATGTCATCATTAAAGACTTTTATTTTGAAGTACTTCCTCGTCTGCGTGTTCCTCGTCTCTCCCTGCTGTGTGCACCGTGACAGAAGACCAGACCCAACAGTAAGCGTCGTCCCTTCACCTCGTTTTGTTTTGTTCGTTTTTTGAAGTCTTTGGTTTGTTCCTGTGTTTTGTCCCTTTGAGCCCTCATGCCCGCCGTTCGCGGCTCTCCCATCCCGCGGTTCGCGGGACTTCATGCCGCCGTTCGCGGATCAACCAGCCCACCGTTCGCAGGAGATGACGACGCCGCCACCCACGGCTAACCCTAGCCCACCGACCCGCCGCTGACTCAATGCCCGCCGGCCTGCCGCTGACTCAATGCCCACCGACCCGCCGCTGACTCAATGCCCGCCGGCCTGCCTCTGATTCAAGCCCGCCGGATTGCCTCTGACTCAATGCCCGCCGGCCTGCCTCTGATTCAAGCCCGCCGGATTGCCGCTGACTCAATGCCCGCCAGATTGCCGCTGACTCGAGCTCGCCGGCTTGCCGCTGACTCAAGCTCGCCGGATTGCCGCTGACTCAAGCTCGCCGGATTGCCGCTGACTCAAGCTCGCCGGATTGCCGCTGACTCATGCCCGCTGGTCGTCGTTGGCAGGGAAAGCCAACTCACTTCCTCAGTTCACGCCGCCGTCCGCGGTTCACCGACCCCGCCGTTCGCGGGAGATCACGCCGCCGTCCGTGGGGAAAGCCAACCCACCGTCGGCGGCTGCCTCTATGTGTCGGGGGGAAAGCCAATCCGCCGTCCGCGGTTCACTCGGCCCGTAGCCGGCTGAGGCTCCCTCCAGCCCGCCGGCCCCTGCCGTTGTGTGGTCAAGCCCGCCGGCTGCTGCCGCCATTATTTGTCAAGCCAGCCGGTTATGGTCTCGCCAGCCGGCCGCTGCCGTATTGACAAGCCAGCCGGCCGTGGCCGTAATTGACCAGACAGTGACCTAGGTCTTTTTAAGTACAGTGTGTGTGTGTTTAGCCCCGGAGGGCTCCTGGTACCCCTAAGTTGCCCCATGGTAATTTTTTTTGGGGGGTA
>CM049862.1:626925-669425 GCA_027422415.1 Schizothorax lantsangensis | reverse complement strand
CAGAAAAATGCACTTCCAAATCTGTGGCAACAACGATGGGAACATAATTCATGTATTTAAAAATTGTATTTCATCTCTGTAGCAACAGTTTTGTAAGTGTCTAAAATGACTGAACCCATATGTACAAGTCATTGGTGTTTGGTGATGAGTTTTTGGCTCAAGGTCTGCATTTACAGTCACACCAGAGGTTGATAATTACTACACTGGCCATCGGAGCGTGACGTCACACGCTGTGGTACTGCAAGATTGCGGCGCTCTTGCTCCAAAAGCTATAACAAAACAACCTTTTTCTTTAAAATGGTTACATTATTCATGTTTGTTATATATTTTTTAATCAAAGTGGAAATCACTTTACTAAACAATGTAAACTTAACTGACTGCTTCACTTCCACTGTAATAAACCTTAACAAAATAAGGGAAGAATATACCTTGCACAATTAAGCAAGTGTGCTAGGTAGGGTCCCTTTCTGGATATCAGCAGCTGTGGCAGAAGGCCATGTCTTGTATGTCTCCCTCATCTAACATACCTGATTCCACTCATCAGCTCGTTAGTAGAGACTGCAAGAACTAAATTGGGTGTGTCTGATTAGGGAGACATACAAAATGTGCAGGGCTAGGGAATAAACCACTGGGCTAGGGAATAAAAAAACATATAAACATTACAAAATGTATTACCAACTACACAACAAATATATTCCGCTTATCTCACAGTTATGCCAACTTACAGAATTAAATGAAAATACCAGCACTGATGTTTAATTAAAGCCCATATTTCAACTGAGGTTTGCTTGTGTTCATTCAGTGACCGTAACATCTACAAGCTACGTTACTGTTGCCAATCATACTAGTGTGCAAACATGTATGTGGGTCTTGAAGAAAGAAAAGAAAAATGAAATGTAATAAATCTTAACTAGTTAATTGATTACTTTAATTGATTACCACAAAATATAACAACATGCATAAAAGATAAGTTATAATCTGGCATAAGAAATGTGGTTATAACGTTGTGCCGTAGGTTGCTGTCTTACAATTCGATCTTGCTACAATGTTGCCATAGTAATAAAGGAATGTGTTACCAACATTGCTGCTGAGGGGCGCACTTACTTTTGTTTAGCAACTTCTTCGTCTCTTTTTTATTTTTTAAACTATTTTCTTGTATTACAGCCTTATGCTAAAATGTTTTTTAGTCTTTTTAGGTCTTTTTTTCTCTCTCTCTCTCTCTCTCTCTCAAGCTCTGTCAGGTTGGACCGTCAGTGGACAGTCATTTTCAGGTGACTCCAGAGATGTTCAGTGGGTTCAAGACTGGGCCACTTAATGACATTCACTTGGACATGAATATGAGTCATCCTTGAGCAGCTTTTGCATCTTTTTTCCTACAGTGTATAGTGTTATTAGTTACAAAAATCAAAAAAGAAACAACCAGTTATAAGTTACATTACATTAAGTTGTATTACAGATGAGTGTTTGTAGTAGTAGCACAAACACCACAGCATCTCCGTTGGTCATGAATGTTACACTAAGCCTTACATGCACACACACACAAACACTGAATCAAAAATGAAAGAACATGAATGAATCACACAAGCAAAAGAAAAGCTTGCGGTGAGGCAGGAAATATCTCGTGTCTGGGGATTTCACAAGAGCACTGACATAAACAGTAGTACGAAGAGACTGAAATGGCTTTTTTTTAATTGAGAGTAATGAAAATAGGCTTAAAAAGTTGTGTAAACTGATGAATATAAGTTGACAATAATAACAATTTTAAGTTTGTGCTGAATTTAAGAGATTAGAAATTATACTAAGCAATTTGGTATAAATCAATATAACTGTATTAGTGACAAAATTACATTTTCTTGTCTTTATCTTACCATGTTCTTTCCGAACCATTTTCATTTCCATTTTTATATGTTATATTCAGCCAATATACAGTTCACAATGAGCTTTTCAGCAGGCTAAAAACCACATGTGTGGGTGCATTTACTTTTATTTCAGTTTTGAAATGTGCAGCACATGAGGCCTTCCCCTCATTTTTACATTCACTGACCTTTATGATTGATTTCATAACAGCACGTTACTAATACATTTTGGGTTGAGTGATTACACTAATATTAACAACACTGAAAATTCTGAATATCCTGACACTAGTTCTGACAGACATGTGATAAGTGTTATGTTACTGTGATTAATAATTTGATCTGCTTGTGTGTTTTAGACTGATGCATGCTGCTGTCTATCAGATCTCTGTCTCTATTCCTATCCGTGTTGACTCCAGTAGTCCGTCTAAAGGTGTGTGTGTGTAGGTTCAGTCAGTAAGTGCATGTATCACTGTGAGGTACACTATATTGCCGAAAGTATTGGCACCCCCTTCTAATGAACAGAAAAATGCACTTCCAAATCTGTGGCAACAACGATGGGAACATAATTCATGTATTTAAAAACTGTATTTCATCTCTGTAGCAACAGTTTTGTAAGTGTCTAAAATGACTGAACCCATATGTACAAGTCATTGGTGTTTGGTGATGAGTTTTTGTCTCAAGGTCTGCATTTACAGTCACACCAGAGGTGTTAAACTGGGATTAGGACTTGGTTTTATGCAGACCAGTCAAGTTCTTCCACACTGACTCAATCAATCATTTTCTTTTTGAACCTTGTCTTATACACAGAGACATTGTCATGTTAGAATAGAAAAGAGTCCAAACTGTTGCTATAATATTAGAAGCACACAATTTCCTAGAATATCATTATATGCTTTAACATTAAGATTTGTACTCATAGAAATTACTAAAGTAGTCAAACCTGTTCATTAGAAGGGGTGCCAATACTTTTGGCAATATAGTGTATGTTTTAAGCTTCTTGTGACAGAGAAATTATGACTGTCTTCACACACATATACTCACGTTAAATGTCAGCTATTAGCTGTTTCTGGAAGCCACCGGGGCTAAAATATTTGCAGCGTGTGCAAATGTGTGGGTAGTGCGTCTGAGAGTGTGTGTGTGTGTGTGTGTGAGTCAGAAGCAGAGCTCAGAGCGGCTCTCACATGTGTGTGGGCAGCTTCCAGATGGCTCCTCCAGCAAGCACACAAATGTCACTCTGATAACAAGCTGAACTGAGAAAAACAAGTTGTTTGAAGCCTATAGATATTCAAACACGTACACAACACAGAAAATATGAAATATTATCACAGAAATATACAGGGACGGATAAAGGTGACACCTATAAACTATACAAATACTGAAGTTCAAACACAACTAATTTTTTTTTCTCCAAATGATTCTCCGAGAGAGTAATAATATTAAATAAAGAGCAGTTGAAAACGTCTCGGTTACGTATGGTAACCTTCGTTCCCTGATGGGGGGGATCACTAGTGATCACTAATTCTGACACTAGGGGTCACACTTGGGAGCCCAGACACCTCTGGCATCACTGAGAAAAGACTGACTGTCTGGCTAGGGCAGACCTGGCATTGTAATGCCCCCCCGGCCACATCCGGCCCTCTGGCTATCCTTGACCGGCCCGTGTGAGGTAATTGGTCAATTAAAAGTCAATCGCAAATAGGTGTAATTAGGTGCACGCAATATAACCGCACTGCTTTTATTTTTATTTTAACGGCATCTGTCTCAGATCTAGACTGGTGAAGATTTATTTTAATGAACCTGTTTGTGCCGAGTAGTGTTGAGTTCGAGTCCACCTAAGTTGAGTCCGAGTCTTTAACCAATCGAGTCCAAGTCGAGTCCGAGTCCAAAATGGGCCGAGTCGGACTCAAGTCTGAGTCCAAAAAAACTCTACTGTTTGTCGGTATCTTTACCTTGTTTTAACCTTAACTATAGGAAAAGGCAATGTCAATTTAAATGTAACAAAAGCAAACCTTTATTGCATCTTGCATTTTGATTTTACATCATCTCATAATTAGTGTCCTGCTCAGTAAACTTAAAGTCATGTAACAGAGGTTATGGCTGACTTTATTGATGTATTGTGACATATTTCAGAGTGAAACTTTCAGAATATGAATATGAAAAATTTCAGAATATGAAAAAATATAGGGTGGGGCACTTGTGGCTTAATGGTTAGAGAGTCTGACTAATACCTGAAGGTTGCAGGTTTGAGTCTCGGTACGGGATTGTAGGTGGGGGGAGTGAATGACCAGCACTCTCTTCCACCCTCAATACCATGACTGAGGAGAGACCCTTGAGCAAGAACTGAACCCCCAACTGCTCCCCATTGGCTGCCCACTGCTCCGGGTGTGTGTTCACGGTGTGTGTGTGTTCACTACTGTGTGTGTGCACTTGGATGGGTTAAATGCAGAGCACAAATTCCGAGTATGGGTCACCATACTTGGCCACACTTCACTTGACTTTACTCATCGTTACAAAAATGTATAAATTCAAGGGTGGTTTGGGGTTTGGGGGTTGGGGGCTGGGTTTGGGGGTTGGGGGTTGGGGGTTGGGGGTTGTGGATTGGGGGGGGGGGTGACTGAGGTAGCTTGGTGAATGGGACCTGAAGAGCAGAAAATGCACTGCTTGTCTTTGATTGTGGCTGTGTGTGTTTTGGGTTTTATATGACAAATGGTTAGACCTTAGTCAGGGTAGACGGCATTTTAAATTTTTCCTTGGATGAAAATGAGGCTGTGAGGGATAAACATAGTCTTTACAGTGGCACACACATAAAAGCCCTACATGTACTTTCCATAACTCGTAGCCAACTCACAACTATTTTATTTTTGAATGCATTTTGAATTAGTACATTTTAATATGTAAGGAATAATTGATGACGGGCCGTTGAATTATTAGAAAATAATGCACAGACAAAATGGTTTTGGACCCATAAAAACTATTGCTGCAAAGATTTATTTTTAATTATTTTTATTTGAAGCTAGAAGCTGCCACCATGTTTAAAACAAATAATAATTTCAAAACAACAGCAAAAACTAATACTAAACTAATGTAAGTAAAACATTCTCAAGTTACTGAAGGCGAGTAAACAGTCTAATTATTAATTACAAGATTACTTGATTAACACCTGTAGTCGCTTTCACAGATCAAATATTTTGACACATCTGTATTTCTCTCAACAGTTCTGGTTCACTTAACATACAGGTGCATCTCAATAAATTTGAATGTCGTGGAAAAGTTAATTTATTTCAGTAATTCAACTCAAATTGTGAAACTCGTGTATTAAATAAATTCAACGCACACAGACTGAAGTAGTTTAAGTCTTTGGTTCTTTTAATTGTGATGATTTAGGCTCACATTTAACAAAAACCCACCAATTCACTATCTCAACTAATTAGAATACTTCATAAGACCAATAAAAAAAACATTTTTAGTGAATTGTTGGCCTTCTGGAAAGTATGTTCATTTACTGTATATGTACTCAATACTTGGTAGGGGCTCCTTTTGCTTTAATTACTGCCTCAATTCGGCGTGGCATGGAGGTGATCAGTTTGTGGCACTGCTGAGGTGGTATGGAAGCCCAGGTTTCTTTGACAGTGGCCTTCAGGTCATCTGCATTGTTGGGTCTGGTGTCTCTCATCTTCTTCTTGACAATACCCCATAGATTCTCTATGGGGTTCAGGTCAGGCGAGTTTGCTGGCCAATCAAGCACAGTAACACCATGGTCATTGAACCAGCTTTTGGTACCTTTGGCAGTGTGGGCAGGTGCCAAGTCCTGCTGGAAAATGAAATCAGCATCTCCATAAAGCTTGTCAGCAGAAGGAAGCATGAAGTGCTCTAAAATTTCCTGGTAGATGGCTGCGTTGACTGTGGACTTCAGAAAACACAGTGGACCAACACCAGCAGATGACATGACAGCCCAAATCATCACTGACTGTGGAAACTTCACACTGGACTTCAAGCAACATGGATTCTGTACCTCTCCACTCTTCCTCCAGACTCTGGGACCTTGATTTCCAAATGAAATGCAAAATTTACTTTCATCTGAAAAGAGGACTTTGGACCACTGAGTTCTTTTTCTCCACAGCCCAGGTAAGACGCTTCTGACGTTGTCTCTGGTTCAGAAGTGGCTTGGTAGCCCTTTTCCTGAAGACGTCTGAGCGTGGTGAGTCTTGATGCACTGACTCCAGCTTCAGTCCACTCCTTGTGAAGCTCTCCCAAGTGTTGAATCAGCTTTGCTTGACTGTATTCTCAAGCTTGCGGTCATCCCTGTTGCTTGTGCACCTTTTCCTACCCAAATTCTTCCTTCCAGTCAACTTTGCATTTAATATGCTTTGATACAGCACTCTGTAAACAGCCACACCTTTCAGTAATGACCCTCTGTGACTTACCCTCTTTATGGAGGGCGTCAATGTTCGTCTTCTGGATCATTGCCAGTAGTCTTCCCCATTATTGTGGTTTCAAAGAACAAGAGATACCCAGAATTTATACTGTATGGATGGTCATTTATTGAAACTCAAATGTAAATATTCTAATATTTTGAGATACTGATTTTTGACTTTCATGAGCTGTAAGCTCTAATCATCAAAATTAAAACAAAAAAAACTTTTGAAATGTTTTACTTTACATGTAATGAATCTAAAATATATGAAAGTTTCACTTTTTGAAAATAAGTTACAAGAAAAAATGAACTTTTTCATGACATTCTAATTTATTGAGATGCACCGTACAACTGACTGCATTTACATTACTTTCCGTGTAAGTGTGTAGCAAAAACATGCAAAAGAGAACTTAATTCTGCATTCGGACGCTGGCGTAAGCACGCTTTGGATGTATGCGCACAGAAACCCATCAGCTTTCAAGTACTGGAATAGACTTAAAAACACATGCAAATACTGAATATCACTATCGTGATAATGCATGAAGTCAGTGACATTTCCGTCAACTGTCCCATATTCTGCGTCCGAAAGGCTCGAGTCCGAATCATTCATCCGAGTCTGTGCGGGGAGAATGTATTGTAGTGAAACACAGACCACTATCAATTTATGTCAACATACACAGGAGTCATAACTTTTGTTTTAGACAATACGCTGCATTTTGGACAATGGAGGAACTTGACAGATATGAAAAGAAATGACTTTGTGTAGTTTACCTTCACTGCACATCTATTATTTTAAGAAATATAAAGAGATGGTTCAATATTGGTAATGAATACATTCTATGAGAATTTATGTTTCGGGTTTTGAGTGCGAATGTCAGGGAATTGCTCTAAAATTATGCTAATCTTAGAATTACTTGCTTTTTTTGTACAAAGTTGTGATGGTAGTTTTTGAAACACTGCAAAAAGCAGATTTTCTTGTTCATTAAATAGTGATATAATTGTGTCCTCCACATTGTCATTGTATGATTGTAATGTATCATTTACTTTTTTTTATAAAGAGATATAATATATTGGGCAGAATTGAGTATTGGTCCGGACTTCTGCAACCGGCCAAGTTTCTCATGTGGCCCCTTGGGGAAATTAATTGCCCACCCTTGGTCTAGGGAGCTAAACTCTGCAGGGACACCGGCCCTCCAAGATCAATGTTCCCCACCCCTGGTCTAGGGAAAACACTGAATCCTAATCGGAACATAGCAGTGGGCGGAATACACATATGGGGCCGCCAAAGGAAGCCACGACATATGGAACACTAATCCGTCTTTATTCTTCACCTTTATTTATATAGCACTTTATACAATACAGATCGTGTCAAGCAGCTTTACAGTATTAAATAGGAAAATAGTGTGTAATTATGCAAAAGGAGAACAGTAAACTCTCAATTTTCTGTTAAAGTCAGTTCATTATTTACTCAGTGATGTCATCATCCAACTCAGTTCAGTTCAAATAGTATCTGTGCAATCAAGTCGACAATATTACCAGAAATTAAGTGTCGCCAACTAAGCAATCCAAAGGCAACATGGCAAGGAACCAAAACTCCAGCAGTGACAAAAATGGAGAAAAAACCATGAGAGAAACTAGGCTCAGCTGGGGGCCAGTTCGTCTCTGGCCAGACGAAACCAGCACAGTGTGGTTTAATTCCAGGCTGCATCACAAGTCAGAAGTGTGCAGATGACTCATCTGGTTCCCGTGGTTTTGTGCCGATGGTCGTCGAGGTGACAAGGTCTACATAGGGGATCTGTTTCTAGGGCTCACCTGGTTGACATGGTCTCCACTGACATTCAGGGCTGCATTTCCTAAAAGCATCGTAAGTCTAAGTACATTGTAGACCCATTGCCACCAATGGAGCTACAATCCACTTAGGCTTACGATGCTTTTGGGAAACGCAGCCCAGGGCTGTAGAGGTCATCTCTAGATGCTGATCCACCATCTGGATTGTAAACGGACTGCATCTGGGTGACTGCCGTGACCATCTGATCTGGATGCAGACTGGATCTGGTGGCTTTGGTGACTTCGGATTAAGAACAAAACAGACCAACATTAGTGTAGATGCCATTCTTCTTACGATGTAACAAGTACATCGGGTGTTATGGGAAGTGTTCCCGGTTCTGGTTGACCTAATTAATGCAGCCTAACAATCCTTTAATGGAATTGAATTATAGAAATGTGATAGTGGGGAGCTAAACCATTCAGGGATTTTTAAGTAATTAGCAAGATTATTAGGTTTTTGGTCTGATAAAATTTAGTTGTAGGAAATGACTAGTCATCCATTTATATATCAACATTGCTTTCCATTAGTTTTGCAAATTGGTATGCTTTGTTGGGCCACGAAGAAATATAGAGCTGAGTATCATCAGCATAACAGTGAAAGCTAACGCCTTGTTTCCTGATGATATCTCATAAGCATAGTACATAATGCGTGAAAAGCAATGGTCCTAGTACTGAGCCTTGTGGTACTCCATACTGTGCTTGTAATCAATATGATACCTCATCATTCACTTCTACGAATTGATGAATTGATGAAAATGAATTGAAATAGCTATGATTTGAACCATGCCAATGCAATTCCACTAATACTAACATAATTCTCTAGTCTATTCAACAGAATATTGTGGTTGATAGTGTTGAACGCGGTGCTAAGATCCAATAGCACTAATTAAGAAATACATCCACAATCAAATGATAAGAGCAGGTCATTTACAGTGGCATTTCCTTCGAAAGCCACGTTTCTAGCATTTGTAAAACCGCATTTTTCCATCTCAAAAATATATATAAATTATGACCTATGCTGTCAATGTCAAATGCAGAAACGTTAATTAATGCGTTCATGAACTCAAGGTTACAATATTGTAATGTTTATTGGGTGGTTTTTCTGCGCCCTTAATAAACAAACTCCAGCTGGTCCAAAATGCAGCAGCTAGAGTTCTTACTACAACCAGGAAGTATGACCATATTAGCACGGTTCAGTACTTGAGTGAGCTCTTATCGCATTATAGTCCTTTACGTCTGCTGCGTTTTCAAAACTCTGGCAATTTGATAATACCTAGAATATCAAAATCAACTGCGGGCGGCAGATCCTTTTCCTATCTAGCGCCCAAACTCTGGAACAATCTACCTAACATTGTTTGGGAGGCAGACACACTCTGTCAGTTTAAATTTAGATTAAAGACCCATCTCTTTAACCTGGCGTACACATAACACACTAACACATTTCTAATATTCAAATCCATTAAATGATTGTTAGGCTGCATTAATTAGGTCAACCAGAACCAGGAACACTTCCTATAACACCCGATGTACTTGTTACATCATAAGAAGTATAGCATCTACGCTAATATTAGTCTGTTTTCGTTCTTATTCTGAGGTCACCTCCCAGATCCAGTCTGTATCCAGATAAGATGGTCACTGCAGTCACCTGGATCCAGTCCAGATAGTGGAGCAGCACCTAGAGATGACCTCTACAGCCCTGAATGTCAGCAGAGACCAGGACAACTAGATGAGCCCCAGAGACAGATCCCCAGTGAAGACCTTGTCTTCTAGACGGCCAGCGGGACAAGACCACAGGAACCAGATGACTCCTCTGCACAATCTGACTTTGCTGCAGCCTAGAAATAAACTGCTGGTTTCATCTGGCCAGAGGATAACTGGCCCCCCGACTGAGCCTGGTTTCTCCAAAGGTTTTGTTTCTCCATTTCTGTCACCGATGGAGTTTTGGTTCCTTGTCACTGTCACCTCTGGCTTGCTTAGTTAGGGACACTTAATTTCCAGCGATATCATCAAATTGATTGCACAGATACTATTTTAACTGAAAATTGAGTGTTTACTGTTGTCCTTCTGCATTATTACACACTATTTCCCTATTTAACCCTCTGGGGTCGAAGCCCACACTGGTGCGTCTCTCTGCGTCTCTGTCACCTCTCTTCACAGACACGTAAATAAAACAACCTGAATCTCAGCAAATACTTGCCTTAAAGACAAGAGAAATATATGTATAGAAAGCTTGAAATGTCTACTTTTAAATGAAGTCACATCCAAAACAAATATTCTCTGATTAAGTAATCCGTATGAAACCAACGCGATGTCCAGTTTTTCCCGTCTCAACTCATTATCTCTAATGCGATCACGCCCACGAGCCGATCGCGCTTTTCAAATTCTAAACATCCACATGAGACGCGCGCACATGTAAACGCCCACATCACCGTAAACAAACGTGTAGAGTTCATCCCGGCTACTTTTTGTTTCTGGAAGAAGACGCGCTGAAAGGAATAACCCAGAATTTACCTCAGAACGCGCAGCTAGATCCAGTGGAGGATATCATTCTGATGAGTAGCCTAAGATTACTTGCATCTGTTGTTAGTGTTATTGTGACATAACTTGTACACATTTTACTAGTTAGACTTGTCCCAAACTATAATTCCTGACTACATGTGTAAAAATCCACTTATACTTCATCAAAAATCATAAAAAAGGATTTTACAGCACGCTTCAAGGGCATAGCTTGGAAATGATTGCGACAGCAAGAAGTATTTACTATCAAACAAACAAAGAAAAACAGAACAATTCATAACTTGCTTAACCAACCAAACACTTTTACCCTTCACACAGTCATAGATTTACATTGCTCGTACCCCACAAATTACATCACATAATCAGCAGAAAAATTCAACCCCATAATAGTCCATTTGAACATTTCTCAATGTTCTCCCTCCAGCCCGCTGATCACGGGAGATATCCGCCGCCGTCCGCGGCTCACCCAGGCCCACCGTTCACGGGAGAACACGCCGCCGTCCGCTGCTCTCCCAGGCCCGCCGTTCGCGGGAGATAACGTCGCCTTCCATGGCTCTCCCAGGCCCGCAGTTCGTGGGAGATGACGCCGCCGTCCGCGGCTCACCCAGGCCCGCCGTTCGCGGGAGATCACGCCGCCGTCCGCGGCTCACCCTAAGCCGCCGGCCCGCCGCTGACTCAAGCCCGCCGGCCCACCGCTCCGCCGCTGACTCAAGCCCGCCGGCCCGCCACTGACTCAAGCCCCGTGGATCCAGTCCACATGTTCCGGCCAGGAGTGCCGTGTTTATGTCTTGTTGTGCCCACAGGAACATTTTAAACTTACCTTGTCTTGTCTTGTCCGCGGAGACTCGTCTGCCCCTCCTGTCGCAGAAGTGGAAGTGGTTGCTGAGGGACCCTGTGAGGGCCCCTGACTCCTCGTCATGCCCAGTGGAAGCCTTAGATTCCAAGCCTTAGATTCTGGCTCCTGTGGGCTGTCATGTCCTGTCTGTCTAGCCCCGGAGGGCAGTCATGTCCTGTTTGTCTAGCCCCGGAGGGCTGTCTTGTCCTGTTTGTCTAGCCCCGGAGGGCTATCTTGTACTGTCCTGTTTGTCTAGCCCCGGAGGGCTCCTGATACCCCTAAATATCCCATGGAAATTTTTTTGGGGGTAGAAGGATTCCGGCTGGAGTGGCCGGGCCGAGGGACGAGGCCACGGCCATGAAGACCACCTGCCATGGCCTCCTGAGCTCCCTGCACTGCCATGGCATCCTGAGCTCCCTGCACCGCCATGGCCTCCTGAGCTCCTTGCACCACCATGGCCTCCAGAGCTCCCAGCTCCGCCATGGCCTCCAGAGCTCCCAGCTCAGCCATGGCCTCCTGAGCTCCCTGCACTGCCATGGCCTCCTGAGCTCCTTGCACCGCCATGGCCTCCAGAGCTCCCAGCTCAGCCATGGCCTCCAGAGTTCCCAGCTCCACCATGGCCTCCATTGTCTGTTCCGCTCTGGAGGTCCCCGTCCTGTGTTCCTGTCCATGTCTGTCCTGAGGGGCCTCCAGAGCGCCCACCCCCCCTCCCTGGTGGAACTGTTATGGCATGGGACACGCCTTCTGGGAGGGGGGAGTCATGTCAGTCCTCTGTCGTGTGTGTCATGTGTTCCCGCCTCTTGTGTCCATATTTGGTTTGTTTCCTGTCCTTGTTTAATGTGATTATTATTTAATTCTTGTCCAGCCGTGTTTGTCTAATTGTCTATGATTTTTCCCTTGTATTTAAGTCCTGTCTGTTCAGTTTGATTGCGTCTGGTCTACTCGTTACTCCCCGGTGTTTCTGTGAGTCTGCCTTGCCTTATCTTGCCTTGATGTCTTCATTAAAGACTATTATTTGAGTTTACTCCTCGTCTTCGTGTTCCTTGTTCCTCCCTGCTGTGTGAACCGTGACAAAACCCACATTATTTTACTCTCCTCGCACTCTTTCCTACCTGCCTTGGTCACAGTCATATTGATGGCCTATTATGGGAGGCCCTTTGTTTCTCAGGTGTGAATCACTAAATATTTATGGTCACTGTCACTCCCTTGCATAACACCTTTCTAACACAAATCATTGCCTTACAAAAGTTAAATCAATTTATTGTTTTCTGTGAACGAGTGAACAGAATAATCTAGAATAATCATCCAGTTATCAAAAGTCTTGGGAACAAATGTTCTGTATGCGTTTTATGACCTTATTTCAATGACTTAAAAAAAACACTAACCACGCATAAACATTGTTTTCTCAAAAACACAAACATGCACATTTATGTTGCTTACATATTATTGTAGCCCAGTTTGTGCTGAATACAGTGTTATCCTTTTTTACATTATCCATTAATATGTTTTTAAGATACTGAAAAAACACAAATGTCAGGGCATGTCAAAACTTCTCCAGGGCCCCAAAACACCCTCAGACCCCAGAGGGTTAATACCGTAAAGCTGCTTTGACCCAATCTGTATTGTTAAAAGGGCTATATAAATAAAGGTGACTTGACTTGACTTGATTTGTAACTCTGTATCATAGTACTGAGACTGCTCGCTTCAGTCTAAATCCTGACTGGAAATCCTCACAGATACCATTATGAGAGTTCACTTGAGGGATACTCACTCGTAATTCTTGTAGCAAATACATCCGTTAAACTCAGCTACATAAGGGAGTGCTTTGAGTGATGGAAGGGTAGTCCAGGGATCATAAGAAGGAACTGAACTGGACTCAATAAAGGCACATTGTCGCCTCAGAGAGGGGAAGATGCTAAATGCAAGCTCTACACTCTACCAGCCGCCTGAGTTCTAGTGCGCAAAAATCTGGATGAAACTGGTTTAATTTGATTGTAGATTGTAGATGGTATTAAGTCCAACTGACTGAAGGGCTCAAACGGATCTCTCTGTAAGGTCTGAAGGACCAAGAGGGAATGAGGCACATCCTTGGTGGATGTAACCTCCAGGCGCCTCTTAGGAATTTGATAACCAGATCATGCTTCCCTACCAATCTGCCATCTAAAGTGATAGCAGCCATGTACACTTTAAGTGTAGAAGCAGACAGGTGCCTGTCCAGGCCCTCTTGGAGGAAGTATAGCACAAATCCGATGCCACATATCTGAGGATCCTTCTCATGGGAAGAATAACAATTCATGAAAATACACCATTTCAGGTTGTATAGCTGCCCCATAGAGGGGGCCCTATTCTGCATAATGCTATTCACCACCTCGGGTAAAAGTTCACTGAGTTCCTCCTGGTTGCGTCCAGGGACCAGACATGAAGTTTCCAGAGATCTGGCACGGGTGCCAGATTGTGCCTTTCCCCTGAGAGAGAAGGTCCCTCCTCAAGGGAATCCGACAGAAATGGTTTCTTGTGAGGCCAACAGATTACTCTTCTCTCAGTTGACTTGAGATCCCAATCGGGCTAGGTGGTCGAGGACCAAGTCCCTGTGTGCACAAACCAACCCTCACGAGTGAGCTAAAATGAGCCAGTCATCAAGTGCCCACTTCCCTGAGAGAGGCAACAGCACGGCAGCCTCCACAACTTCTGTGAAGATACGAGGAGACAGGGACAGCCCGAAGAGAAGAACTTTGTACTGACATGCCTGACCTTTGAAGGCAAAAAAATAGCCTGTCACCCCCGTCCCCGGCGATGAACAGTTGGAGGCTGCTGCTTTGGGGGTGCAGGGGTAGAACCTGACCCATGCCAAGGCAGGCCTCCATTTCTTAACCGTGGAGAATCACTGTGCAAAGTTTTCAACGGTGTCACCAAGAGACCAACCTGAGAAATCGGGTTGTAGAGAAAGCACACTTTTGCGCATTCCACATCTTTGCCAGGTTGAGCCACAGGTGGCGCTCCTGAACTGCTAATATGAACATCGCCCTCCCCCGAGCAGCTCCTGCATTGTGAAGGGAAGTGAGACCGGAGGAACCAGTGTATGGTGGTATGGCAGTAAGGTGCCTACATGATTTCATCCGCTCCTCATGCACTTCTGGGAAGAAAGGAACTGGGGTGGAGCGCGGCTGAGTGTCAAGCTTAGTCTCCAAGAACCAATCATCCAAGCGAGAGCACTCAGGACAGAGTGGAAGAATCCTGATGCTCTCTGCTGCCCGGGTAAGCAAGCATGGCTGCCATCTTTAAACTCACTCAGAAACTCTACTGGTCAACACACGCGGTTGGAGGAATGAGAGGTCCGCGGGAATTCATCTGGTGGAACTGCTCCTGCAACATCTCCTTGATCGCATTCAGTGCACATCATTGAGGCCTTGTAACCGGAAATAGAAGGGCCAGGATGAAAAGCAGCTGAGGTGACTCGCGGTCATTTTAAAACCAACATGAGCTGCGAGCACAACATGCCAATAGTCATGTCCTCACAAAAAGGACATAAACCATCCACAAAAGCTGCTTCAGCATGGGCACGGCCCCAACACTGAGATCCAGTGTTGAGAAGATTTGAGAGTTGAATGAAATGCTACTGCTCAAAAAGAGAAACGCTGCATTTGGCTCCAAAGAACAGAACAAGTGAGCAAATACCATGCTGGCCTATTTATACTCGGATGTCCAGGGCATGGCAAGCTATGCAAATTTTGCAGGTGTCTGGGCTCCCAAGTGTGACCCCTTGTGTCGAAACTTTGACACAACTTTGAAGTGACTGACTAAAAGGGAACTGCTTCTCAGATGTTTCTCCGGATGCCACCCCCCGCCCCCTCCTCCTCCTCCAGTGTTGCCAATGTTGTGTATGAGAGATTGTTTCAGCAATATATGTGTGCTCAGACTTGCCAAGATTTCAAAGTTTGCAAAAAAAACCCCATCAGAAATCATAATTTGGGCTCAAACATTACAAACACCATAAAAATGAATTTCTGCAAAGTTTTACGATATGCACGCATAAGAAGAAAACAAGGTTTATTAATAAGATGAGTATATGTGCATGATCTGTGTTTATGTCTTATTATGGTAATACACAGATAAAGTATGATTAGCAGTGTTATAGTTAGCGATGTTGTGTTTGAGAAAGGCAAGCAGTGTTGAGTGTGAAATGCACCTGTGCTTGTGCTGACACGGCCGCATGGCTCCTAGTGTTACAGTGTTCAACGTGATCTGTGTGTTAGGGAAAAAAACACATAATCCTGTGAAAATAGAGAAATGTGAGATGATGTGATTCAGCATTAATTGGCTAGAATCAACTAGAAACATGGCTGTGAGACAGGCGTTAAGACATCTGTGATACTGAGCACAGCAGCAGCAGTCATTTCTGTTGTGCCTGTTTATGGCCTTAATAAAGGTTGTATTGCAGGGTGTTAACGGTAGTTAGGGGTGGTTGAACTTTTTTCTTTTTCTAGGCTTGATTGTGTTTATGGGGTGCAGTCTAACATGTGTTAATGCTTCGTAAAAAAAAAAAAATATATATATATATATATATATATATATTTCACATAATTGACCTTTATTCTACACCGCTCTGTCCCTTCTCCAATAAACGCTCCAATGATTTCCTGTTTTTATGAAGCCCCTCCCTCAGAGATACACAATGGGCTCAGATTGGTTTGCTGGCCCAGTGTGTTGTGATTGGCTAAACCGTCTAGTGCGCGTTCAGAAATGTCACACCCCTCACCTCAGAGTGCGTTCCGGTTGTATTGTAAACAATGGCATCGTCAATATTGCTTATCAATTTGAGCCCGATTGAGACCCAGAGAATATTAGTGAAGAGGATTGCGCAGAACCTGTGCAAGCATGGCTCTTACAGGACTCTTCAGAATGGTATGTTTTTTTGTTTGTTGTTGTGTCATACTTTTAGATATGCTGTTATTTGTAAATGCTACTGCTTATGTTAGCTTCTAATATACGATTTTATCCTGATTAAAGCTGTAATACAGCAGAATACTTGATTGCCTTGTAGCATTTTTGTAAAGTAATTGTTTACATTGTAGCAGTAAGAAGTGTTTGCTAGCAAGTATTGCTCGCTACCACTGCAACAGAATGCACGTCCATGTTTAATGCTTCTCGTAGCTGTGTGAAAAATATCTGTCTGTCTATACACATAAAGTGTATAATTGGAACACAGTTCATTGAAGGAGCTGACAAGCTGATGATCTGAATGAGAGAGAGAGAGAGAGAGAGAGATGCAGAGCAGAGCGTGTGTAGAGCAGGAGGACGCGAGGAACATGATTAATAACCGCTGCTTTAGAACATTGATTTTGAAACTTGTGAATCCATTAGAATCATTAGAAGACAGAATCGTGATGCATATATGAATAGATTTTTTTCGTGCACCCCTAGTTTTGACGGCATGGCAATAACTCTTCCTCTTCTCTACCTCGCCCCCTTTGTTGCATGTTCCCGGGGACGGGGTTTTATGTAAATTTCTGGGTTTGTGATGTCACGAACCCAGGAAGTAACTCGTTGTAGTCCCTACGAGCCGTTTTTGTAGGCATTAAACTGCCATAAATTTTCAATTTCATCTCTGTTTGCACTGAACTTTCAGCATCGTAACTATGCAGATATTGTTTATGCTCAAACAGCAACTTCACAATCAAAGTGAAATCACAATCAACCAACCCTTTAATATTAAGTTCAAAACTTATAAATACATTAGTAAAATGTAAAGTTGTTTCTGTTAACATTAGTTAATGAACTGTGAATTAACATGAGCTTGAACATGATTTGTTTTATTAAAAAAGATTAATAAATGCTGTAAAAATACATTGTTCATTGTTAGTTCATATACAGTTGCAAACCATAGTAATAATACAGATAGTCAAGTATAGCAAACAATCAGATACAGCATTAAACCGTAACGGTTTAAGAAGAAACAGGTAATGACCGATAATATTGGTTAAACAGATACGTTTTGAGTTTGGACTTAAATTCGTGTAGTGTGGTTATTGACCGGAGACACAAGGGCAATGAGTTCCAAACTTTAGGAGCCATAACAGAGAAAGATCTCCCTCCCATAGATGAAAGGCGAGATCTAGGAACACAAAGAAGTTCCCCTCCAGATGATCGAAGTAAACGAGAAGGAGTATATGGAGAAAGTAGGTCAGAGAGATAAGTAGGTGCAAGACCGTGAAGTGACTTAAAAGTAAGCAGAAGAATTTTATAAATGATACGAGAGGACACGGGTAGCCAGTGGAGGTTAAAAAGAATAGGAGTGATATGAGCAGACCGTTTGGTGTACGTTAACATTCTTGCAGCAGAGTTTTGAATATATTGCAAACGGGAGATGGAGCGTGCTGGTAATCCAGAAAAAAGAGCGTTAAAGTAGTCAAGGCGAGATGTGATAAATGCATGTACTAGTGATTCAGCGTCTTTTGGGCTCATGAAGGAGTTATAATCAAAGCGCCACCTGCTGGCAACAGGAAATTACTTGTTTTACATTAAATTAAACATGTAATGTCTGATCTATTCCAGACTTCACATTTGGTAAGAGTCCTGGCCTGAAAACATCTACATGCCAATATTCAGTTGTAATTTATAGCGCCACCTGTTGGCAATAGGAAATGTCATGTTTTACACTTACTCAAACATGCATTGTCCAATCTGCCTTAAATTTCTTGTCTGATAAAATTCCTGGCCTAAAGACATCTTAAGGCCAATATTCAGTTATAATCATACCCAGCTGGCATATGACCGACATACAACATTTAAATATAGTTGAAATAATGTCAGTTTTTGTTTAAATGTTGAAACAACGTTGATACAATGTTTAATGTTAAATGGTTGAAAAAGATTAACAAAAACACTTTACAAGATCTGCATATTGAAACAATGTAATGGTCAGTCCCAAATTATTTTATATTTGCCTGTTAAATTTTTATTTTGAGTGAATTTGAGCTGTTACATGTCAACGAAGAACAAAAACTGGAATGTGAACACAGAGGAAGGGTCAGATGTGATCTGCGAGGTCCTGCAAACATACGGGCAAAATCATTGCTATCTTTATTACCTTTCAAAAGTAGTAAAGTATACAAGAGTTTACAAATGGGTAAAGTACCTGCAAAAGATAAATACCTGTGTGTTTGTGTGTGTATTTTTGTACTGCTTTATCACAGATGTTAAAGTTACATGCTAATCATCTGATGTTGTTGTGTGTTGCTGGTATTTGTTAATATCTGTCTTTTAGAGATTTTTGACATTTATCTGATGTTAATGCTATGCATTAGGTGTGTTTATATTTTTAATTATATAATAACAGTCTCAAAGATGACATACTCTGTTCGTGTTTTCTGAATACCGATTCTGAAGACCAATCTCGAATCTCCCTTTTCTGTCAAAGATACTAGAAAAGGTAGTATATCACAGCTATGTTCCTTCTTAGAGAAAAATGGTATCTGTGAGGATTTCCAGTCAGGATTTAGACCGTATCATAGTACTGAGACTGCTCTCATTAGAGTTACAAATGACCTGCTCTTATCATCTGATCGTGGTTGTATCTCTTTATTAGTGCTACTGGAACTTAGTGCTGCATTTGACACTATCGACCACAACATTCTTTTCAATAGACTAGAAAATTATATTGGCATTAGAGGAAGTGCATTGACATGATTCAAATCGTGCTTATCTGACCACCATCAATTTGTGGCAGTAAATGAACAGGTATCATATCGATCACAAGTGCAGTATGGAGTACCTCAAGGCTCAGGACTAGGACCGTTACTTTTCACACTTTACATACCATTTTGCAACACTAAAGGAATGCATAGTTGATATAACTGGATGATTAGTAATTTCTTACTGTTCAATTCTGAAAAAAAAAACAGAGGTGTTCATAATAGGACCAAAAACCTCCACAAGTAATAACCGAGAACACTGTCTAATACTTGATGGCTGCTATGTCAATTCTTCGTCATCAGTTAGGAATCTAGGTGTGCTGTTTGATAGCAATCTTTCCTTCAAAAGCCACGTTTCTAGCATTTGTAAAACCACATTTTTCCTATTACCTATAAAGCCCTGAATAGTTTAGCACCTCAGTAGTTGAACGAGTTCTTATTGCATTGTAGTCCTTCATGTCTGCTATGATCTCAAAACTTTGGCCATTTGATAATACCTAGAATATCAAAATCAACTGCGGGAGGCAGATCCTTTTCCTATTTAGCTCCCAAACTCTGGAATAATCTACCTAACACTGTTCGGGAGGCAGACACACTCTGTCAGTTTAAATCTAGATTAAAGACCCATCTCTTTAACCTGGCGTACACATAACACACTAATACACTTCTATTATTCAAATCCGTTAAAGGATTGTTAGGCTGCATTAATTAGATCAACCGGAACCGGGAACACTTCCCATAACACATGATGTACTTGTTACATCATTAGAAGAATGGCATCTATGCTAATATTAGTCTGTTTCTTTCTTATTCCAAGGTCACCATAGCCACCAGATCCAGTCCGTATCCAGATCAGATGGTCATATATACAAACCCGATTCCAAAAAAGTTGGGACACGGTACAAATTGTGAATAAAAACAGAATGCAATGATGTGGAAGTTTCAAATTTCAATATTTTATTCAGAATACAACATCGATGACATATCAAATGTTTAAACTGAGAAAATGTATCATTTTAAGGGAAAAATAAGTTGATTTTAAATTTCATGGCATCAACACATCTCAAAAAAGTTGGGACAAGGCCATGTTTACCACTGTGTGGCATCCCCTCTTCTTTTTATAACAGTCTGCAAACGTCTGGGGACTGAGGAGACAAGTTGCTCAAGTTTAGGAATAGGAATGTTGTCCCATTCTTGTCTAATACAGGCTTCTAGTTGCTCAACTGTCTAAGGTCTTCTTTGTCGCATCTTCCTCTTTATGATGCGCCAAATGTTTTCTATGGGTGAAAGATCTGGACTGCAGGCTGGCCATTTCAGTACCTGGATCCTTCTTCTACGCAGCCATGATGTTGTAATTGATGCAGTATGTGGTCTGGCATTGTCATGTTGGAAAATGCAAGGTCTTCCCTGAAAGAGACGACGTCTGGATGGGAGCATATGTTGTTCTAGAACTTGGATATACCTTTCAGCATTGATGGTGCCTTTCCAGATGTGTAAGCTGCCCATGCCACACGCACTCATGCAACCCCATACCATCAGAGATGCAGGCTTCTGAACTGAGCGCTGATAACAACTTGGGTTGTCCTTGTCCTCATTAGTCCGGATGACATGGCATCCCAGTTTTCCAAAAAGAACTTCAAATTTTGATTCGTCTGACCACAGAACAGTTTTTCACTTTGCCACAGTCCATTTTAAATGAGCCTTGGCCCAGAGAAAACACCTGCGCTTCTGGATCATGTTTAGATATGGCTTCTTTTTTGACCTATAGAGTTTTAGCCGGCAACGGCGAATGGCACGGTGGATTGTGTTCACCGACAATGTTTTCTGGAAGTATTCCTGAGCCCATGTTGTGATTCCATTACAGTAGCATTCCTGTATGTGATGCAGTGCCGTCTAAGGGCCCGAAGATCACGGGCGTCCAGTATGGTTTTCCGACCTTGACCCTTACGCACAGAGATTGTTCCAGATTCTCTGAATCTTTGGATGATATTATGCACTGTAGATGATGATAACTTCAAACTCTTTGCAATTTTTCTCTGAGAAACTCCTTTCTGATATTGCTCCACTATTTTTCGCCGCAACATTGGGGGAATTGGTGATCCTCTTCCCATCTTGACTTCTGAGAGACACTGCCACTCTGAGAGGCTTTTTTTATACCCAATCATGTTGCCAATTGACCTAATAAGTTGCAAATTGGTCCTCCAGCTGTTCCTTATATGTACATTTAACTTTTCCGGCCTCTTATTGCTACCTGTCCCAACTTTTTTGGAATGTGTAGCTCTCATGAAATCCAAAATGAGCCAATATTTGGCATGACATTTCAAAATGTCTCACTTTCAACATTTGATATGTTATCTATATTCTATTGTGAATAAAATATAAGTTTATGAGATTTGTAAATTATTGCATTCCTTTTTTATTCACAATTTGTACAGTGTCCCAACTTTTTTGGAATCGGGTTTGTAGATCAAGCACACACATATATACATACATTCATACATATACATATCCAGATCAACGGGTTATCGGTTATCTACGACACAACTAGAGATGTTTCTGTGTCTGTAAAGGCATCTCTGTCACTGACTACCTCGTCCCGATCAGATTCAAAATGGTCAAAACATGAGTGATCGGTGTCCGAGTCCATCAACACCTCCAGTGCCTGTTCAGTTGTATGCCTCTTCATTTTTATATGTGATATGTTCTACATTTTCTCTGATCCTTCCGTTTATGCTGATCATCTTGTATTCACACCTGGAAATCCCGTACCTCATTCTGGCCATGCACTAGGGCTTTCTTTATCATAATACACCTAGAACACAGATTGTCGTAAAAATTCACTTTTGGCAGGGAAGGAGTTGTCTCTTAATTGACGAGATATCTCGTCAATGGCGGGGAAAGCCTTACAGTTTTTTCAAAATACTTACACACAGTTTTTGAAACTATGGTTCCATTTCTCAAAACTCAACACACAAAACACACACACACACAGCATGCAAAACGTCACACATTAAACTGTGTAGGAAAACAATTTTGACTTCAAAAAATGTATTCTTGCATATTAACTCTACACACAAACATAAAATAATTAGCCACATACACACCAAACTACACACAGATGTGAAAAATATAAAACACTACTCTTGTGTGTCTTTTGCTTGTCCAGAGTGCAGAGAAGAACAGGAGTTTGTCATAGCACTCGCACATATACATGCATATGCACATATACACTGTATATACAGTACGTATGTCTGATGAATTATACAAAGTTATGCAACTGACCCTGCAAACAAGCCTGCACTGGCCCTTTACGGGTCCACTTAGGGCTGCCAGCGCAGGGCCCCTGAGAATTTGCTCATTGGCAAAACATTGGCCCCTCAGCACTGGCAGCCCTCACTTAACCTCCAGGAAGCCTAAGCACTGTTTTATTGAAAATAATAAAGTTTGAAGTCACCATTATGGAGGTAAGTGCTTGCTTTAGTTGGGTTCCTGACCCTTGACTTCTTAACTTAAGGTTTTCTCTGGCTGTTGTAACTGTGTGTTTCTGAAACACATTTGTTATTGCAAAAGTTGTGAAAAGACAAACTGTTTAGATGGTGATGGTTATTTATTGATGATTCGCTGATCTCTGAGAACATTATTTAGGTTTAATAATTTCACTTTATAGTTGCCCTAGAATTCCACTGCATGTAATTTTACCCTGCTTCAATATTTTTAATGTTTTTAAGTCATTATGCAGAAATTATTTGGACAGGATCATCTAGACTCACACAGATATCAAGATTCAGCGTATGAACCTCAACAATGGTGACAATCAACGAAACGCTTGTTTTGTGAAGTTCAGAGTAGATCTGAATATTTTATTGACTCTCACCATTGTTGAGGTTCATACGCTGAATCTTGATATCTGTGTGAATAATTTCTGCATAACTTAAAAAAATTCAAAATATTAAAAAAGGACAAAATTTCATACATTTGTCTTTTAGGACTACTATAATGTGACATAATTAAATCTAAATAATGTCCTCAGAAATCAAACTCTGGGTGAGATCAGAGAATCAGAACACTATGTCATAATAACGAATGTGCTTCAGAAACACACAGCCAGAGAAAAACTTAAGTTAAAAAGTCAAGGGTCAGGAACCCAACTAAAGCAAGCGCTTACCTCCATAACGGTGACTTCAAACTTTATTATTTTCAATAAAACAGCGCTTAGGCTTCCTGGAGGCTAAGTGAGGGCTGCCCGTGCAGGGCCAGTGCTGAGGGGCCAACGTTTTGCCAATGAGCAAAATCTCAGGGGCCCTGCGCTGGCAGCCCGTAAAGGGCCAATGCAGGCGAGCTGGATCAATACTGAACTGGCTTAAGCTGTAGAATGACACTATTGACTTGATAGAGCTGCTTTACAGCAGAATGTGAATTTGAAACTATTGTGAAGCTGCTCTGAAGACAGTGAAATATAATGCAATTTAGAAATAAAGTTGACTGACTTGGCTTGCATGTTCAGTATAGATAGATAGATAGATAGATATATTACAGTATAGCCTATATATTCTGAATATGCATACAACACAGATGCATATTCATTGTGTGCGTGTGTATAAACACACACACACACTGAATATGCATATAAGCAAAGTCAGAAAGATTTATTTATAAAACGCTTTGTACAATATAGATACAATGCAAACAGAAATGCAAGGGGGTAAAAATAATTTATTTAAAAAAAAAAGAGTTTCGATTACTAAGTGAACAAATGATGTATGTGTTTTCACACATGATCACTGTGTGTAGGTCATCAGTAAATGAGTGTTGCATTAAAATGGCAGTGTTTCCCAAATTAAACAAAAGAGCTGTTAGTTTCGAATGATGTGTGTAACGTAGAGAACTGTGTTAAGAGTTTTGCAAGTTTGTTTTACAATATCAAACTGAGTTTAAAGCATGTAATGTGCTTGTAGTTTTGCAGACTTGGTCTAAAGATTAGGTACAGTGCCTATAGAAAATCATCATACCCTGTGAAAACCTTTACCTTTTGTCACATTACACCCTGGAAAATAAAATAAATGAAGTCTAACTTTGTTTGAGCTGCATGTACACATTATAACCCTCATCATTAAAGTAAAAATATCATTAAAAAAAATTCTGGAGGATTATTAAAAAGTAATCAATGAAATGCCTGGTTTGGTAAAGTGATCAGCCCTTTAGAGAATACCATTATAAACTTGCTCAGATGCAAGCAATCAACTTCCAGATTAAACACCAGGCTAATTGCCCCACCTGACATCAATAGTAGTGGTGTTCATTACTTCAGAATAAAACGAGCTGTTTCTTGAAGATACCATTGTTAGTAGTTCATGGTATGGCAAAGAATTCAGCATGGATGGGAAAGTGCTTTCAAAAGACCTCCAGGATGAAGTTGTAGAAAGGCACAAGTTAGGAGAAGCCTACAAAAGGCTTTAGCTATCTCTCTGAGTACTGTTCAGAGCATCATTAAGAAGTAGAAAGCGTATGGTACCACCAGCACACTGCCTAGATCAGGCCATCCATCCAAAGTGGATGACAGAGCCAGGAGGACATTGGTAAGAGAAGCCACCAGGAGGCCAAAGGCAACTTTGAAGGACTTACAAGGCTTTGTGGTTGGGTCTGGTCAGTCTGTGCATGTGACAACTATCTCCCAAGCTTTACACAAAGCTGGCCTGTATGGCAGGGTGGCACGAAAGAAGCCTTTCTCGTTTGCGCTATGCAAAAACACATTTGGAAGAGTCTGATACCCTCTGGCAAAAGGTGCTATGGTCTGATGAGACCAAAATTGACCTTTTTGGACTGAACTCCAAGCACTATGTTTGGCGAAGAGCAAACAGCACACCACCCGAAACACACCATACCTACTGTGAAGCATGGTGGTGGCAGCATTATGTTGTGGGGGTGTTTCTCTTCAGCTGGGACTGGGCGATTGGTCAGGATTGAAGGGAAAATGGATGCTACTAAGTACACAGCAAAATCCCCGGTGTCCCCCTGTAGTGAAAATCAAGTTTTTATGTTGTTTATTTGTCTATGTGGTGTTTTTAATATACTTTTAGACAAACCATGTGCCAGTCCATTAATAAAAACCATTGCTGAGTATTTTCTCTTTAAAACTGTAGTTCCCCAAAGCTGACCCCGAAATGCGGTTTGAAACAGCCTTCGGTTTGCTACGTTCACAAAATTCAACAACCAATCACGTCAAGGGATCGATTCCTATCACTAGCATGCAAAATATACCAATACCAGCACAAAATCAAAAATAAATTAGAGCAAAAAACCCATGAAGTCTTGGCTTAATGTGAATGTATAACCGCTAACTTGCATTATAACCCGCGGGAACAGTGTTAAAGTATCCCGGAGTCAGACGCACCTCTCCTGCATCGGCGTCTGCACTTCACTCGCGTATGCTAGCAATTACAAACGGCTGCATTCAGTCTTAACGGCATTTTAGGACACAAGTAAGTAACTTTAACGAATGTTACAGTATTCACTGTAGTTGTCCGCTAGTAAAAACATAGTTTTATCAGTCATTATCCGTGTCTGCCATTGTTTGGCGTTTACTACAGTTCTGTGGATCAGGAGGCGGGGCTGGTGCGACTGAGTGGAGGCGGGGCTAATTTGCATATTCATAGATCCGCGTATAGTAAATGAGGCAAGGGTGTTGAGTTACATTCAAGCTATTTTAAGGCATGAGAAAATTATTTTCACAAGAAAAATATAAATATGTCATTTTGATGATCAAAGATGAGTTTTAAGGGATAAAATATTTGACTACAGGGGGACTTTAACACTACTGGGTGTCAATGGCCCGGTTTCACAGACAGGGCTTAGACTAAACCAGGATTAGGCCATAGTTCAATTAGGACATTTAAGTAATTTTAATAAATGTGCTTAGTAAAAAACATTACTGGTGTGCATCTTGAGACAAAACAAAAGCACTGATATATTTTAACATCAGCCATTGCAAGTTTCTTTCAGTTGAAACAGCTCAGACTTACATTTTAGTCTGGACTAGACTTAAGCCTTGTCTGTGAAAACGGGGGTAAATGTGTCCACACTACAGTGTGTTAAAAGTAACACTGAAGCAGTGTTAAAGTTAAGGAGATAATTAATGATTAATGATGATTGACCATTATTGAAGACACCTGATGTTAACAAGCAGAATTACAAAGAAGAAAATCACATTTTTTAAGTCACCATTATAGTGGTCAGTGTTTACTGTAGGTGGGCTCTTGACCCTTGAATTTTTAATATTGCCAGACTTTTGCAAAGAGCAGAAGGCATCGGGTTGGGATGTTTATGTTCTAACGTAATCATTATTTGATCTGTATCACTGAACTCATTTGGAGTCTAATCTCGGAGTTAAATTTTCTTTAGTTATTACAACATCCTTGTGATTCCACAGCAAAAGATTCTGTGTTTTCTATGCATTTTGGAAGGATCTCTTACAAGCTGTTCTGAAATAAATAATGATCAATCATCATTCAATGAATCTCGTAATTATCTCATTAACTTTAACACTGCTTCAGTGTTACTTACATTTATGCATTTAGCAGACGCTTTTATCCAAAGCGACTTACGTTGCATTCAATTCAATTGATTTACGATACAATCGTTGCAAAGCGCTTTACAGGAAATTAAGTTTCTACAATATATTTATACATTGTAGAAACTTAATATATTAACTTATGGCAAAATTTGTTAATTCTGCATGTTGTTGGTGGATCAGAGGTTGGCATCCATCATAGGTCCTCCGAGGGGTCGGCATCATCTCTTCTCAGGTGTTTGGTCATCTCAGATCATTTAAGGGCTGGATCCAGACTGAAGCTTGTGTAACTCCGTGGCAGAAACAGAGAAACAAAGAGACATAATTAGCGTAGCTGTTGTTCCATTCAAGCAAAAATTATTTGTTCAACCCAAGCTAAAGAATAATAATGAGCGTTTGATCAGATATAACTGCAGTACAAGATTATGAGATGCATTATATGAATGCTTGGCTAAAGAGATGTGTCTTTAATCTAGATTTAAACAGAGAGAGTGTGTCTGAACCCCGAACGTTATCAGGAAGGCTATTCCAGAGTTTGGAAGCCAAATATGAAAAAGCTCTACCTCCTTTAGTGGACTTTGCTATTCTAGGTACTACCAAGAGTCCAGAGTTTTGCGACCTTAGGGAGCGTTATGGATTGTAGCGAGATAGAAGACTAGTTAGGTACGCAGGAGCTAAACCATTTAGGGCCTTATAGGTAAGTAATAATATTTTGTAACTGATACGGTACTTAATAGGTAGCCAGTGCAGAGACTGTAAAATTGGGGTAATATGATCATATCTTCTTGAGCTGGTAAGGACTCTAGCCGCTGTCTACCTGTAGCTTGTTTATTGAAGATGCAGGACAACCACCTAGCAGTGCATTACAATAGTCCAGTCTAGAGGTCATGAATGCATGAACTAGCTTTTCTGCATCAGAAACAGGTAACATGTTCTGTAGCTTGGCAATGTTTCTAAGATGGAAGAATGCTGTTTTTGTAACATTGGAAATATGTTTTTCAAAAGACAAGTTGCTGTCTAATATAACACCCAGATTTCTGACTGTAGAGGAAGTAACAGGACATCCGTCTAGTTGCAAATTGTAATCCAAGAGATTCTGTGTACTGTTATTTGGTCCAATAAGTAATATCTCTGTCTTATCTGAATTTAATAGGAGAAAATTATTGGTCATCCAATCTTTTACATTTTTAACACACTCAGTTAACTTAGATAATTTAGAAGTTTCGTCTGGTCTTGTTGAGATATATAGTTGAGTATCATCAGCATAACAATGGAAACTAATCCCGTATTTTCTAATAATATTACCAAGGGGCAGCATGTATATTGAAAATAGCAGAGGACCTAGGACAGATCCTTGTGGTACTCCATACTTTACTGGTGATAATTGAGATGACTCCCCGTTTAAATAAAGAAAGTGATAGCGATCGGACAGGTAGGATCTAAACCATCTTAAAGCCTGCCCTTGAATACCCGTATAGTTTTGTAATCGATCTACGAGTATTTCATGATCTATAGTGTCGAACGCAGTACTAAGATCAAGTAAAACTAGCAATGAGATGCAGCCTTGGTCTGACGCAAGAAGCAAGTCATTTGTAATTTTAACAAGTGCAGTTTCTGTGCTATGGCGGGCCTGAAACCTGACTGAAATTCTTCACAGAGATCATTTTTTTGCAAGAATGAGCACAATTGAGCAGACACAACTTTTTCTAAAATTTCAGACATAAACGGAAGATTTGAGATGGGTCTGTAATTTGCCAGATCACTAGGATCTAGTTGTGGCTTCTTAATAAGAGGCTTAATAACTGCCAGCTTGAATGGTTTAGGGACGTGACCTAAAGATAACGATGAGTTAATAATATTGAGAAGCGGTTCTTCTGCTACAGGTAACTCTTTCAGTAATTTAGTAGGTACAGGATCTAATAGACATGTTGTTGGTTTAGATGTGTTGATAAGTTTATATAGCTCTTCCTGTCCTATAGATGAAAAGCACTGCAGTTTTTCTTTGGGTGCGGTGAATGAGGCTGAAGTACTAGACGCCGTAGAATCTACATTAGTTATTGTATTTCTGATGTTATCTATTTTATCAGTGAAGAAATTCATAAAGTCATTACTATTAAACTGTGAGGGAATATTTAGATCGGGTGACGTATGGTTATTTGTTAGTCTAGCCACTGTGCTAAATAAAAACCTTGGATTATTTTGGTTATTATCTATGAGTTTGCGGATATGCTCGGTCCTGGCAGCTTTTAGAGCATGTCTATAGCTGGACATACTGTTTTTCCACGCAATTCTAAAAACTTCCAAGTTAGTTTTTCTCCATTTGCGCTCAAGATTACGAGTTTCTTTCTTGAGAGAATGGGTATAACTGTTGTACCATGGCGCAGCACGTTTTCCTCTAACCTTTTTTAATTTGATGGGAGCAACAGTTTCTAACGTATTAGAGAGGATAGTGCCCATGTTGCTAGTCATTTTGTCAAGTTCATTTGTATTTATGGGTACACAGAGCAGCTGAGATAAATCAGGCAGGTTATTTGTGAATCTGTCTTTAGTGGCTGGAACAATAGTTCTGCCTGGACGATAACGCGGAGCCATATAGTTAATATCAGTAATACGCAAGCATGCACGATACAAGGAAATGGTCAGTAACATCATCACTTTGAGGTACGATATCTATATCAGTAAGATCAATTCCATGCGATATAATTAAATCTAGCGTGTGATTATAACGATGAGTGGGCCCGGTGACGTTTTGCTTGACTCCAAAAGAGTTTATTAGGTCGGTAAACGCAAGTCCTAATGCATCATTTGGATTATCAACATGAATGTTAAAATCTCCGACAATTAGCGCTTTATCAGCATTAACCAATAGGTCTGAGAGGAAATCTGCAAATTCTTTTAGGAAATCTGTATATGGCCCTGGCGGTCTATACACAGTAGCCAGAGCAAGAGATAAGACAGATTTCTTTTGCATATCTGACAGTGTAACATTAAGCATAAGTATTTCGAATGAGTTAAACCTGTATCCTGTTTTCTGAGTCACAGTTTTACATTTTATCAGCTCTTGCTTTCCCTGGGAATCGAACCCATGATCTTGGCGTTGCTAGCGCCATGCTCTACCATTTGAGCTACAGGAAAGCCTTTTAACACTGTAGTGTGGACACATATAGACACCCAGCAGTGTTAATTTGACACCGGGGATTTTGCTGTGTAAGTTCCAAAATTCTTGAGGAAAACCTGCGTCCCTCTGCTAGACAGCTGAAGATGGGCAGATCATTCACCTTCCAACACAACAATGACACTAAACATACTGCCAATACAACGAAATGGCTTAAGGATAAGAAGGTGAATGTCCTTGAGTGGGCAAGTCAGAGGCCTGACTTAAATCCAATCGAAAATCTGTGGATGGATTTGAAGAGAGCAGTCCACAGAATTTGACTGAACTTGAGCAGTTCTGCAAGGAAGACTGGGCAAATATTCCCCAATCAAGGCGTGCAATGCTAGTACAGACATATCCAAAAAGACCGATGGCTGTAATTAAAGCAAAAGGTGGCTCTACAAAGTATTAAATCAAGGGGCTGATAACTTTCCCAACCATGCTATTCTAGGTTTTTTTTTTTTTTTGCAGAACTGTTGTGTTTTTTCTTTCATTGGTTTGATGTTGTAAGACCAAAAATGTAAATAAAGCTGGAAAATTTATTTGGAATGGGGTTTGATTTCAGGCTTTAGGACAAATAAAGTAACTATTTCAAAGGGGTATGATGATTTTCTATAGGCACTGTATATGAGTGAATGGTTTCACTAAGTGGGCCTCAAATACAATTAATTTGCGTGCGTGCGTGCGTGTGTTTAATTTTGTTTTTTAATTTCAATTAAACAAATTTTCTTCATAAATTCTCCTTTTTTAATACATAAAAATATAATTTATTTTTTAAATTAAACTCGGTGCAACAAATTTTGAATAATGAAATTATATATATTTTTTTATTAGTTTTATACATTACTATTTGTTGTGCTAAATTCTATAAACTAATAAACACATACACACACACATTTTGTTTCTTTTATTTGAAATGTTAAATAGTCTTTGTTGTACTGAATTTAATAAATAAAAATGAATAGAAATAAATTGAGTAATTTTAAAATTCTGGTTGAATGACATTTTTGCATAGTACAGTAATGAGAATTTGGGGAGAAAATGTGCTTTATAAATTGTTACTTTATAGACGTATACTTAAATATAAATATATGTAAATTATATATAAATATAATAAAATAATTTTATGTAATAATTTTTAATTGACATTTTATTTACATGACAATTAAGCATGTTTTCTTTTAGAAATTTATAGCATTTGTTTGTATTAGAACAAATATTAGGACAATAATAAAATAATGTCGCAATGCAAAAATCTTAATGGCCCTAAAAACAAGCTTAATATTATTACAAAATATAATTTCTTATTTGTGGGTGAAATGTTATCCAGACATGTTTTAGGCAAGCTTCATGAGATTCTTTCAAAAATGGTTGCTTGATCTGTTCGGCCCATAGAGACTGTTCATGGTGATAATTTCCAGTCATTTGAACAGAACAGTCCAAGTAGGCTTGTTTTCAAGACAAGGTGTCCTGTAACCTACTTTCACAACCCTTTGTCTGGCTCTAAAGCTCCCTGCACTCTTGAGATGGTGTTGTCTTTAAGAGACCAACCTCATCCGTTGTTTCTTAACAGTATCATGTGAGTGTATGCTCACTGCTTACATCCAATAGGCTTTCACTGAGTGATGTCATCTCGGGAAAGCCCCCGTCATCAGGTGGTCCGGTGTGAGCTTAATGACCTGATGGTATTTTGTTGAATTGTTCACCTACACGAGAGACAATATAAACGACCTGGTTTAGCACAGTACATACACTTTGATCGCCGCTCTTCTCTTGTTCTGTGATAACCTGTGATAATATTTTTATATTCTGGCAAATGTAAATAGACAGTAATATAATCATCACAATATGAGATAATACAGTTTACACTTTGAACACCACCCTTCTGATGTTTACGATAACACTTGATAACGTGCCTAATGTAATTATGAAATCTTCACAATATGAGGTAATTTTATGGAATGTCTATTTTGTATATAAATATAGAGTAATGATATAAAATCCTTGGATGACTTTTGGACCCAATCAGGGCCCAAAGACACCTACATCCTAAAATAAAGTGTCATCTCCTCACACGGACATTGAGGTCATAGATTAGTATTGTTATTATTAATTGGAAGTGCTTGTACACAGGGATTACTAGGCCTACAAAATTAACATGCCAGACCTACACATGTACATATTTATTCTTATTATGTTTTATTAGAAGTAAATGAAACCTGCGTTCACGTTATTTGAATCAGAATACAAAGCAGTCATGTGGTTATGTGCGAAAACGAAGCTTCACCGATCACATGGTTATGACAAAACGAATCAAGCTCCGGTACAGTGCTTCACTGTGAAATGTTTAGTTTTTTGATACAAGCTTCGAAGCCTTTGTGTCGAACATCACATCACTAGCTAATGCTGAGAAGACCATCTATGGAAAGTTGTGATTTAAGATGTTCATTAAGTCCACAGCAATAAAAAGAGATTAAAGGAACACTCCACTTTTTTTGGAAATATGCTCATTTTATATCTCCCCAAGAGTTAAACAGTTGAGTTTTAACGTTTTTGAATCCATTCAGCCGATGTCTTGCGGAAGCACTTTTAGCGTAGCTTAGCATAGATCATTGAATCTGATTAGACCGTTAGCATCTCTCTCAAAAATGACCAAAGAGTTTTGATATTTCTCCTATTTAAAGCTTGACTCTTCTGTAGTTACATCATGTACTAAGACCGACCGAAAAGTAAAAGTTGTGATTTTCTAGGCTGATATGGCTAGGAACTATACTCTCATTCCGGCGTAATAATCAAGGAACTTTGCTGCCGTACCATGAGTGCAGCAGGCGCAATGATATGACGCAGCGCCTGAAAGTAGTCCCCAGCTAGGTAACTAGTTATGATATAGCCGGGGACTACTTTCAGGCGCTGCGTCATATCATTGCGCCTGCTGCACACATGGTACGGCAGCAAAGTTCCTTGATTATTACGCCGGAATGAGAGAATAGTTGCTACCGCCAGACCCGGAGATCGGCTGAATGGATTCAAAAATGGTAAAACTCAACTGTTTAACTCTAGGGGAGTTGTAAAATGAGCCTATTTCCAAAAAAAGTGGAGTGTTCCTTTAAAGAATTCTCCGAAGTCGCTGCAGATAACCTTGTGACATACAGCGGCATTGCGCTATGGGTGTCCAGAGTTCGAATCCCGACTCGAGGACCTTTCCCGATCCCACCCCCCATCTCTCTCTCACTTCGCTTCCTGTCCGATCACAATAAAGAATTTAAACCTTTAAAGAATTGTCCGAAAAATTGGTGTGAAAAGCCAAGTCCAAAAATCCATGGGGTGTGGTCCTGCTAGACGGTCAGTTGTTCTGTTACGTTGGACTTGAGGAAACAGGCAGAGGCAAGGATCTATTTGCAGGTAGTTTAACTCAGTGACAAATTAAACAAAGAACAAAACATGAGCAGAGTGGCGACCATAACATTCAACAACTGATAAAATACATACAGAACTGAAGCAATGAACTAATCAGTAATTGTGTGAACTAACAAAGAGATGGTTGTGGTTCAATGAGTGTCCATGACAACAAACAATGAGAACAGAGCTGCAGGGAGACTTGAGGGGAACAAGGCAACAATGAAATACAGAACTACCATACAAACTAAAAGTCCAAGACACAGACACGGGGAATATATGACAACCTGAACAAGCTAATCAAGGTCTTCAAGATTACTAGAAAGTTACTGGCAGGCAAGTTTGATCAAGGTTGGAGCTAAACTTTGCAGTAAAGTGATTGTCTTCTTCCCGTGAGGTAGCTGTACACAGTCTGTCAAGTTTATCTCCTCACTAGAGCATTTAAAATAAGCTTTCAAGAAATAAATATATTCCTATAAAGCTCCTGAAGATAATAACTAAAGAGCAGTAAGTGATTTTTGTTTGATTTAAATTAACAGCATAGACAGCAGTTTGTACATTACGCAGCTGTCACACTAATCTAATATACACATGCAATTTACATTCACATAACAGATAGTGTTTATATGAACTTTTTTATATTTTTGACAGTTTAAGACGCAGAAGAGAACTTAGTTTAGTCTGACAACCAGCTTTCTGTGTGGATATGTGCACTCAGAAAACATTGTATCAGAATTTTTCAATGATATGGCTTTAAAGGGGTCATAAGATGTGATTTCAAGTGTTTCTTTCTCTTTGGCGTGTCACAAGCTGTTTGTTCATAGATAAGATCCCTAAAGTTGCAAAGACTAAAGTCTCAAACCCAAGAGATATTCTTCAAAGTTAAGACTCTGCCTCCTAAAACACCTTATTCAAACACACCCCACATGTCTACGTCACTGTGTGGGAAGATTTGCATAACTCCGCCCAAACGTATACACAATGAAAGAAGGTGGAGCTATTATTCTGTCTGTAGTATTGTTGCTGCCGCCGGCGTCATGTCCTGGAGACGTTGTGTTTCGTTGTGAAAGAGAAACTACTTTGTTTGGGCTCCAAAAGAGGACACAACTAGAAATCAGTGTTAAGTTGTATTCACAACACTGTTCCAGAACAGTTCAACACTAATATTGGAGTGTGTGCAGCGTATTTAACAGAGGACTGTGTCCTGAAGCTGGAAGAGTAGCCTACAATGCTGTCTGTTTCTATAAAGTGGAGCAATTCCAGCTTTGCTTCTGACTCACAGCCTGTAAGTATGTTTTAATTTTTAAATAATTTGCCACTGATGATTCAAACGTGAGTTTTGAGCAGTGTAGAGTAGTGCTTGTTGTTTGTCGTTTCTCCGATCACAAATGCAGATATGGTAATGTTTACGTGGCTCGATGCAACGCGACGTGTAAAAAGACAGTATAAGTCATTATAATCAGTAATTATGTCCTCACTGGATGCAACAAATGCCTCGTTTATAATGGCATCACACGGTATCACAATACGGTGAGGGGCGTAACATTTCCGTTACACGCTTGAGGTATTCGGCCAATCACAACGCACTGGATAGCTGGCCAATCAGAGCACGCCTCGCGCACGCCTCGCTTCTCAGAACGATGAGCTTTGTAAAGATCGAAAGGCGGAGCAACAATAATGTACAGTATGTGGAAAACAATGTTTTTTGAACCTTAAACCACATAAACACATTGCATTACACCAAATACACAATGTTCTTTTTAGCAACGTCATATGACCACTTTAAAACGCATGCAAATAATAAACTTTCATGATGTCAAAGAACATCAATATCGCGTGAGCGAGATAAACATGATAATCAAAACCAAACAGAAGCTTTTGTTTTGGCAGAGTATCCAAGGCACAAGCTGTAAAGGCACAGCCTCTCTTCTGGAAAGGGGGCGGGGAGCAGCAGCTCATTTGCATTTAAATAGACATGAACGAAAACGTCTCAGGTTACGTATGTAACCATGGTTCCCTGAGAGTAGGGAACGAGACACTGCGTCCTGTAGGGGTCGCTATGGGGAACGTCGTCAGCGTGACCCGTGTCTGAAGCATACATACAAAAACACCACTTGTTGGCCGGCGACAGCCTATGACGTCACTACTGGCGCGAACCACAGTATAAAGGGGCGCCGGGAAAATACATCATCCACTTCTTCGTCTGAAGCTTGCGTCCGAAGCATGGCACCGCGCCTAGAGGACGCAGTGTCTCGTTCCCTACTCTCAGGGAACCATGGTTACATACGTAACCTGAGACGTTCCCTTTCGAGGGAACTTCGAACTGCGTCCTCTAGGGGTCGCTATGGGGAACGGAATACCCACGCCACCATGCTGAGGGGAGTGCAAGCCAAGCACACAAGGCGAGCTCTAAGTACCAACTCTACCCAGCTACGGGAGTTGCCCCTGGGACGGTTAGACGGCTGTCAGTGACATTATCCCCTACGGCCAAAGACCCGAGCTGCATACCCTGAACTTACCTGTTTAAGGGCCGGGACTCCCGGACCCAGGGTAGAGCTTGAAGGCTTAGAATCATAAGAAAGATTCCTTTAAGGGGATACGGCCAAGTACCTAGGATAGTAGCTAGGTCCTGGCCTGTCACCCAGGGGCTACCGCTTGCTCTGCATGAGCTAAATGAGGGAACTGTCTCAACAGACCCCTGGTAGCAACACCCTGTTCAAGTCAGTATCACCATGATACATAGGTAGAGTGGGCCCAAGGCGAAACCGGGGCCTACCAACTCAAAGAAAGGGCACGAAGCCGCAGCGCGTAACCCTTACCGTACAGGATTTTTGAAAGAACGCAAAACCACTTGATGTGCGATCTTACCACAATGTGGATTTTTAGAAAAGTGCCCAGAGACTAGCGTGCGCACTTGCATAACATGGATTTCTTTTTCCGTTCTAGGGAATCACAGAGGCTGTCATACACAGCGAGCAGCTTAACAGGGAGGCCGAGAGAGGCCTAACAACCTGAAGTTTGCTGATTCCGAGCTCTGGGGAGTGGAGAACCTAACTCTCAGCATGAGAGGGAACTCAGACACTTCAGAAGGGAGTGGCATGCTCATATGTGACCCTCTACAGAGAGGGGAGCAATGCTAGCTCGACCAACCAGGAGAGCATAAGGCTGCTGTGACAGCTCTGGAGAGCGGAGAACTCAACTCTCAGCATGAGAGACTCAGACGCTCAGAAGGGAGCGGCATGCTCATAGGTGACCCTCTATGGTGAGGGGAGCAATGCTAGCTCTACCGACAAGGAGAGCAACCTAACAGGGAGGCAGAGAGAGGCCTAGCAACCTGAGGTCGCTGAATCACAGCACTCGTGATCTAATTTGTCTTTCAAGCCCAGAGCATTGGGCGAAATAGGTAGAGTGGGGCCCAAGGCGAAACCGGGGCCTGACCAACTCAAAGAAAGGCACGAAGCCGCAGCGCGTAACCCTTACCGTACAGGATTTTAGAAAGAACGCAAAACACTTGATGTGCGATCTTACCACAACGTGGATTTTTAGAAAGTGCACAGAGACTTAGCGTGCGCACTTACCATAACATGGATTTTTTCTCGGGAGCCGCAAAGTGAGCAACTTAACAGGGAGGCCTAAAGAGGCCTACCAACCTGAAGCTGCTGACTGACAGCTCTGGAGAGCGGAGTCACAATGCTCGGAAGGGAATAGCGTTGCTCACAGGTGACCCTCTATGGTGAGGGGAGCGATGCTAGCTCGACCATAAGGAGAGCACCTCCAAATCACAGAGCTCTGGGAAGCGGAGGACCCAACTCTCAGAATGAGAGGGAACTCAGACGCTCGGAAGGGAGTGGCATGCTCAAAGATGACCCTCTATATTGAGGGGAGCAATGCTAGCTCGACCATAGGAGAGCAACCTAGCAGGGAGACATAAAGAAGCCTAACAACCTGAGGCTACTGTGACAGCTCAGAAGGGAGCGGCATGCTCATAGGTGACCCTCTATAGTGAGGGGAGCAATACTAGCTCGACCTGCCAAGAGTGAAGCTGCTGTGACCGCACCGGAGAGCGGAGAACCCAACTCTAACATTTACAGGGAACTCAGACACTCAGAAGGGAGTGCTCGACCGACAAGGAGAGCAATCTAACAGGGAGGCAGAGAGAGGCCTATCAACCTGAGGCTGCTGCATCACAGCCTTCGGAAGGGAGCAGAGTGCTCATAGGTGACCCTCTCGATGAGGGGAGCAATACTGGCTCGACCGACCCGGAGAGCGCCTGAGGCCGCTGAATCACAGCCCTAGGAAGGGAGCGGCATGTTCATAGGTGACCCTCTATGGTGAGGGGAACAATGCTAGCTCGACCGTACCGAGAGAGCAACGTCAAAATCACAGAGCTCCGAGCATCGGCGAGCTCCACTCTCAGCATGAGAGGGAACTCAACCGCTCAGAAGGGAGCGGCATGCTCATAGGTGACCCTCTAAGGTGAGGGGAGCAATGCTAGCTCGACCGACAAGGAGAGCAACCTACATGAGGCCGCTGAATCACAGCGCTCGGCAGGGAGCAGTGTGCTCATAAACGACCCTCTACGATGAGGGGCTTATGCTCTATACATAGGTAGAGTGGGGCCCAAGGAGAAAAAACCCGGGGCCTGACCAACTCAAAGAAAGGGCACGAAGCCGCAGCTCGTAACTCCTACCGTACAGGATTTTTAGCAAAGAACGCAAAACACTTGATGTGCGATCTTACCACAACGTGGGTTTTAGAAAAGTGCACAGAGACTTAGCGTGCACACTTACCATATGCTGTCAGAGCCCTGGGGAGCGGAGAACTTAACTCTCAGCATGAGAGGGAACTCAATCGCTCAGAAGGGAGCGGCATGCTCATAGGTGGCAATGCAGGCTCGACCAACCAGGAGAGCATGAGGCTACTGTGACAGCTCCGGAGAGCGGGGAACTCAACTCTCAGCATGAGAGAGAGAACTCAACCGCTCAGAAGGGAGCGGCATGCTCATAGGTGACCCTCTATGGTGAGGGGAGCAATGCTGGCTCGACCAACCAGGAGAGTATGAGGCTACTGTGACAGCTCTGGAGAGCGGGGAACTCAACTCTCAGCATGAGAGAGAACTCAATCGCTCAGAAGGGAGCGGCATGCTCATAGGTGACCCTCTATGGTGAGGGGAGCAATGCTATGCCACTACCTGAAACCTCAGTAGCCCTCCAGTAGCCACAATCCTAGCAGGGGAACATGCTAGGCAAAGGCTCAGGGAGATGCTACTTAAAACCCCCGAGAGGGGAGCAGTCCCTGAGCTAGTATATAGATATCCTCAGATAGCCATGCACCTTCCTCAAAAGGCGGTGTCCCCCTTTGCTTTTTTTTTTTTTAAAAAGACCCGCAGGTCCTGGAATTGCAGTGCTGGGGACCTGCTGACCAAGGAGGCTCCTCAGAGACCTACGACTAGGCCACACGATCCAGGGGTCTCATCCCAGCCTGGATCTAGTATCGACGAGTGAGGTCATCACTGCACTGAGTCGAAACAAAAACCGACAGGTTTCCCAGAAATACTGCAAAGAATGGTTACACAATACCATTTTTTTTTTTTTTTTTTTTTTTTCGTAGAACTGGATCGTACTCACCCATCCATGGTTCCTGCGCATGAGATCAGTCCAGGAGGTTCTACGTCAAAGAGTCGGGTCCGGACCATCAGTAAAGGTAGTTTCTATGAAACATAGAACTCCACCAAAAACATCATAAGTCCAGCATAGAGACTGCAATGTTACAAGCGCAGGTTTCTAGGTCCCCACCTAACCTCGGTCAGGTGGAGTACAATGGTTGCAGGGGAATTAGAGAGGGGAAGATGAGGGCTTATAAGAGAGTAGATGTTTCAATTCTTACTCCGGTCCGGACGAGAGCGTTGAGAACGCCTTGTCTGGATCACCTCCCTCAGGTCTTGCCTACCTCTCTTTGACCCGCGCCACCCTCTACCCCTACCCGCAGGCGGGGGAGGGGCACGAGCCGCGACACTAGCCTTCTGTGCCCATCTCTGATCCCCAGACGGAGATGGGCCAGGACCCCTGCGTTGTTCGGGCTCAGACCTGGACCTTCCTGGAATGAAGGATTTGAAGGCTGCTGAGCGCGCCTTCGCCTCCCTAAACTTCTCAACCACCGTCTCAACGGAGGTACCGAAAAGCTCGGAAGGCGAGACCGGAGCATCGAGCAGAAAGCCCTTCTCTTTCTTCCCGATATCTGCCAGGTTCACCCACAGATGTCTCTCCGTTACCACCATGGCCGCCATAGACCTGCCCATAGCAGTGGCGGCCTGCTTAGTGGCACGGAGAGCCAAATCTGTGGTGCGGCGCAGCTCAGCCACTTCATCAGGTGACAAGCCCTGACCCTTATCCAGGTCTTTCAGCAGATCAGCCTGGTAAGCCTGAAGCACTGCCATCGTGTGCAACGAAGCGACAGCCTGACCTGCTGCTGCATATGCCTTGCCATTTAAGCGAGATGTTTCCTGAAGGGGCTTAGATGGCAAGGAGGGAGCCTTAAGAGAGGATGTCTTGCCCACGGAGAGATAGCTGGCCAGCGTCTCTTCCACAGGGGGCATCCTCTCATAGCCGTTTTCACGCATCCCCTCCACGTTAGCATAACTAGTATGCTGAAACCTGTGAATGCGTGCGGAAAATGGCTTTTTCCATTCCTTCTCAACCTCCGCATGGAGATCTGGAAGAAATGGGAGGCTCACTTGAGCTGGGCGGTTATGGCCAGAAAGATAACGCTCATCGAGACGACCCCGCGGCGCCACCATCTTGGCCCGCTTCCATGGCAAGTCAAGCCTCGCCGTGGCGCGTTCCATAACCTCCAGTAACTCATCATACGCAGGGCAGGAGGATTGATCGGGCTCAGCCTCAGCTTCATCACCCTCAGACATCTCCTGCTCTTCCTGGGCATAACCCAGCAGAGCACCAGCTGCTGGATCAGATGATGTCAGCGAAATCGCATCATCATCATCCAGCCGCTCACCCTCGTTCGCGTCCGACGAGCGCGAGAGGGAAAACCCCCTCTCTAACTCATCGGCCAGCTCCGCCTGCGAGCCCCATGAGATCATTCCCCTCCGTGCCTCGGCAACAGTGGGTCCTGAACCGTGGGAAGCAGACGGCTGCCCCTCCTTCCTTGAAAAGAGAGACAGACGAAAGCGGAGCTTTCTCATCGAGAAAAACTCACAATGCACGCAGATCGCTCCCTCGAGAACATCGCGTGCGTGCTCCTCGCCCAAACAAAAGACGCAAAGATCATGTGTGTCATCAGGTGTCAAAAAACAAGGACACGGATGCACACATTTCCTAAACGCCTTGCTAGTGCTCGCCATAGTAAAGTAAAAAGTCGTTCTTACCTTTTCTATAGTAGATTTGACGCTTCAAACAAACCAGTCATTGAAGACGAAGAAGAGGATGACGTATTTTCCCGGCGCCCCTTTATACTGTGGTTCGCGCCAGTAGTGACGTCATAGGCTGTCGCCGGCCAACAAGTGGTGTTTTTGTATGTATGCTTCAGACACGGGTCACGCTGACGACGTCCCCCATAGCGACCCCTAGAGGACGCAGTTCGAAGTTCCCTCGAAAGGGAACAGCATGTTTTTGCTTTTGTTAAAATGGTCATTTTCAGCATGGAATAATAAATGATCTGTGCGTATGAAACTTCTCAGTCTGAGAAGTCTGAGACTTATATTACTTTCTGAGGCTTATATAGGCCTTTATCACAGTCCGCGTGTCGTCACATCCGGCTCCGATTAGTAGCGTAAACGAATTTCCGCCTGCTTTATTATCAATGGACAGACGCCAGTTTTGTGAAGAAAAATAAACTAATTTAGTTTAGTTCAATGTTAAAACTGCATATTTATACCGATTCCATACCATGTATCATGTCATCCTTCATTTTAATGTGTAACATTAATATCAATATTAATATTAGTATCTGAGTGAGGCGGCTGTCAGCAGGCAGATTAATGAAGAGCACGCTGCTCAAGTTACTGCCAGAGGAATACTCGGACTGATTTCATTTTATTTTTAATATAATTTTGTTTATTTTTTAATTATATTAATTGTGATTAACTCTTGTTCACAGTATAATGATATTCAATCGTTGTACGCAATCACGGAGAATAACTCGATTAAGAGTTAATTTTTAATTATCATCTATGGGCTGGAAATATTCCTTTATTTGAACAACTTAAATTTGACGTAATTATAGAGGATTGCAGCATAAAGTCAGCGCGTGAAAAAATGTGAGCATTGTGTCTAATACAACAAATTTGCCCTAAACCTTTAATTTAATCCTTCTATACAGGCTTTAGTCATGATTAATGTTTTAAGATTTGGCTAATTCTAATGCTTATTAATGTGATATGTTGTTTGTATAGTTTTCTCGCTGTTCTGTAATGAAATAAGGAGATCAGACTGTGAATAATTGCAGTATGCCTCGCGCGCTTCTGTTTAAGTCAGGCAATATGCATCGGGATATCGTGACAACCTGGGATTGAAATTAACTTTTTCACTCACCAGCCAATTTGGCTACTAAATTTTTAAGTTACCGGCCATTCATAACTTCTACTAGCCAAAAAACAAACAAAAAAACCTTGAGACTGTTTCAAATCATTTTGTGTCAGTATACAGGTGTGCAATATTGACAAAAATAATATCTCAATATTTTCTGGGATTTTATTGATAAAGATAATTCGCTAAACGATATTTTGCTGAGTGTGTTATTGTGCTGATATCTGAAGGACCGTGGACAGCTGACTCCTAAAGTTTTTAATAATCTTCATATTCTGTGGTCAGTGCACAGCAGTGATAGAAATTAATCTTTACCAATAAGTTTTACGGGCATTTTTACCTTTATAAAGCCTTTTTTTCTAAAAGTGCACTTTAGATACACATGTGCATCACCTCAAGTCAAATTCTTACATTTAATCAGTCAATTATAATAATAATACATTTAAGCTGTTACTAAACAAATTAAATCAGTATCAACAAAATTAATTGCATCTGAAGTTGCATCTTTAGATGTATTTACACAGTTTAATGCAGCTTAGAGGGACATGCTTTAACCTGCAGTTACAGATGCATAAATAATGTTTTGATATTTTAAACATGACATGTTGAATACTGATATTATTTAAAAAAAGAAAAGGTTAAATTAAAATTAAAACCGCCAGTAGGTGGCAGCAAATCACTATTAATAAGTGAGTCATTGCAC
>CM049862.1:581925-619425 GCA_027422415.1 Schizothorax lantsangensis | reverse complement strand
GCCGCAGGGCAGTATTCCAACATGATAACGACCCCAAACACACCTCCAAGACGCTGAGGGTAAAGGTGATGGACTGGCCAAGCATGTCGCCAGACCTAAACCCTATTGAGCATCTGTGGGGCATCCTCAAATGGAAGGTGGAGGAGCGCAAGGTCTCTAACATCCATCAGCTCCTTGATGTGGTCATGGAGGAGTGGAAGAGGACTCCAGTGGCAACCTGTGAAGCTCTGGTGAACTCCATGCCCAAGAGGGTTAAGACAGTGCTGGAAAATAATGGTGGCCACTCAAAATATTGACACTTTGGGCCCAATTTGGACATTTTCACTTAGGGATGTACTCACTTTTGTGGCCAGCGGTTTAGACATTAATGGCTGTGTGTTGAGTTATTTTGCAAATTTACACTGTTATACAAGCTGTACACTCACTACTTTACATTGTAGCAAAGTGTCATTTCTTCAGTGTTGTCACATGAAAAGATATAATAAAATATTTACAAAAATGTGAGTGGTGTACTCACTTCTGTGAGATACTGTACATACTACATATGCAAAATGCTCAGGATTACAATTCTTAGAGCCTATTAAATTTCTTTTGCAATAAAAGTTGTCAAATTATCCCCAGTTGTTCCATGTAAAATACTTCAGTTTTTCATATGCTGTCTTACACATCTGCAAGCAATCGGATGCTTGTTATGCATCTTCAAGCATTCATATTCTGTCTTACTATCATCAGCCAATCAGATGCACGTCACTCACCGGATTCTGTTCATCGGCCAATCAGATGTTTCACTACATGTCCTCAGCTAATCAGAAGCTACCTGTCTTCAGACAATTTATTGGCATATAAATAAAAATGTTCTGTTTTTATTTATTAAACAGACACACACACTTGCTTGTGTCCCATATGCATCTGCCTGTGATGACTCTGCTGTTTATTAGTTTGTTGGCCTTAAACATCGTAGTAATCTCTGAGAAGTGGTGATACTGTGAGTGCTGAGCGCTGAAAAGCTTGGTCAACCATGTGTACGATTCCACTCATGCGTGTAGTCAATTCTCAACACATGCTATGTATGTATGTATCGCACACTTGTTTTAAACCCATTAGCAATAACCACCTATATGCTGAAAAAATCACTATTGTTGCGTCCCTATATTTTATTTAGTATTACATATACAGAAAAACAGAAGAAATCTGGATGGGACAAATACATTTTATAGTGGTGTCTGAATTCTGAGCTAACAGCTCTGTTCACCTCATTTATACCCACAATGACCTCAGATTACGAGCGTATATCGGCTGTGCGTGCGCCAAAGCACTGTTTCGCATAATCCCGTATTTCCCGACTGACACGCTGGAAGATGGGAGTGTTTGGGGCTTTCTTATTACTTGATTAAAAACATCAAAATAGAAATACAGATGGGTTTTAAAAAAAATGAAGTTATGTGGATTTTTAGGACATTTACTCACCTTACTGTTTTCTTTCAGTGAAAAGTGACATTTTAGTAAAGCATGAAGTTTAATTAAATAACATGTCATAAAAAATGTCACTTCTCAACCTCGAACCTTAATTAGCAGCAGTCTAGGCTCAAATTAACCGACTCGTGAAAGATGGCTTAGATGCTGCAGCCCTATTTATACCATCAGTGCTTTGAAGACAGCTTTACACCCAGAACTCAACTAATCCTGCTTGGCCTTTCAACTATCAGAGGATTAGCAATGCTATCGCTATCTCTTCTCCTCTCAATGCATCATTGATTGTTTCAGTGCAAGTCAATTTGTTTGATACCTAACTTACTAGCAATATATCAAAATACTCTGCTTCTACAATATTATTCCAAGTAATAGTGGTTCTTCTTAAGGCAAGCATTATAATTATTATTGCTCATACTTGGAGACAAATTCCTGACCCTAAGCATTAAATTTGGCATAACTTTTCCTGCACTCTTTGTGCCACAGACATGACTGACGCCTCAAATCATGCAGTATATGCGTGTATCATAAAGAATGAAAAATTGTACACTTGTGTGATTTAATGAGCTCGCAAAAACAGATGTGATGTGTTTTCACCAGACCCCAGTTATACACAGAATATGGTAACACTTTAGTATAGGGACCAATTCTCACTATTAACTAGTTTCTCATTAGCATGTATATTATTAACATATTGACTGTTTATTAGTTCTTATGAAGCACATATTCTGCATGACCATATTCTACATCCCTAATCCTACTGAATACCTGCAAATTAGGAGTTTATTGAGACAAATGTCGTAGTTAATGTTTTATTAATGGCAAGAACTGGACCTTAAAATGTGACCCAGAATATACCTATGAGCACCAGTCAACGAAATCATGACTACAACACAAGACAACTCACCACATGACATCAGACCATGGCAAGCAAAAATAAATAAATAAATGCAAAAGCATCTAAGTGCCGTTTGAAATTTTCTTCTAAAATTAGCATTTTTACCAGGCGCATATGTTTATGTTCAGTTATGCCATTAAATTGAAATTACTGAACCTACACATAGGAGCCTGATAAAAATGCTCATTAGAAGAAACATTTTTTTATATATATATTAGGGCTGTCAATCGATTAAATATTTAATTGCGATTAATCGCATGATTGTCATGAGTTAACTCACGATTAATCACAACTTGATCGCACATTTTTATCTGTTCTAAATATACCTTAAATTAATACTTTTCAAGTTTGTAATACTCTAATCAACATGGGCATGGACAAATATGGATGCTTTATGCAAATGTATGTTTATTATTAGTGAAACCATAGTCAACATAAAACATGAAGAGTAGACATGTTTCAAAGGTCATAGATGTTTTTCAAAGAACTTGTTCATATCTATTAGACATGAAAAAATAAATACTAGGTTCCCATTACTTCTCTTTCTTTGCACTGAGCAATTTACTTAGACCTGTTTACATTTTCACACCACTTCTTCTGAACATGCAAAATGTACATTTATTATTTATTATTACATTTGTTTGCCTCTCTGTGCCCACATACTGTATTTTGATGCAGCTAAATTCTCAATAAAACTGTTTTTATTGATATATTTTACTGTTTCTGTTGTTAGACAATGGAATTAATATGAAATAGTGACTGAAACGCGACCCATTAAGACATAACCAAACATAACCAGCAATCTGCACAAAAATCCTGATTTATAATCGTGCCGTCGTCTGATAAAATCAAATAGGCTACACATAAGATAAAGACAATAGCTGTGCTGTGATTTCGGCTATACTTGCATGTAAAATTAGAGAAGCAACATAATATCTGTTTTAACTGAAAGCGCTGCTCCTCTCCACCGCTTGCTGAACAGAGCAGATGCAAAACCTCACGCGGTAGTACCGGCGAGTCTCAGAAACTAAATAAGGCTTGGGCAAACCCTAAAGATTGGTCGCTAGGCGCTTTAAAAAAAAAACAGTTCCTAAAGGGATCTGAAAAGTCGCTAAGTTGGCAACACTGTTAGAATCTCCATCCATTTCTCCAACTACGGGTTGGGCCACGGGTCAAACAGAAAATGCACGCTGCGTTAATCGCGTGTTAATAAAATTAGTGCCGTCAAAATTAATTTTGACAGCCCTAATATATATATAATATAATTTGTTTTGCTATATTACATATTATATATATATATATATATATATATATTAGTGCTGTCAATCGATAAAAAAACAACAACTAATTAATCGCACATTTTTCTGAAATTAATCGCGATTAATCCCATCTAACATTAAAGTTTTTAAATATACTTTTATATTGCAATAATTTCACATTCAATCTTCAAATTAATGTTCAAACAACATAAAGACAGTATATTTTTTTATATTTGTTTAATGTCATTTGTTTTTATGACTGAAGGCCAGCATCACTGAAACCAATTAATACTGATTTCGCCCTAATATTTAACCATTGACTATAGCCATTCAACTTTACATTATAATTAAGAGCTATCAATTTGAACATTTATTAGACTTTAAAAATAACTTCTAATATAAGTGAACTTAAAACAATCTTCACATAGACCCATTAAAATAAATGTCATATTTATCCACCTGTGCCCCTCAGCAGAAATATACAGAAATTGAATACAGTTATCAAACACTAAATTCTAAACTAAATACAGATGAATACTTGAAGCTACAAAAGTGATTGATTTCCTCCTTTTTTTCTTTGATGAACAGACATCACAGAAGCTGAGTTATGTTGTTGTTTTGGCTTCTATTTCTTTAAGAGCTGACGCTGCTGAACGTGACGCGGATCTGACATGCATCTCAGCTGTCTTTACTTTTCTGACCCATTTCAGTCTCTACTAATGAACTGACGACTTAAATCGGGTGTGTTAGATGAGGGAGACAGTGCTGGGCTGCTCCGGGACAGTTTTGAAAACCATTTTAGAGACATGTTCTTAAATGTGACGCATATAACATATTACATGCATGCACAGTTTTAAGGCAGCTAAGGTAACTTCATGTCTTAACTGACCATGATATTGCATGCTTGTAGTTTATTTTGCGCTTTGATATGAAATGATAAAGGCTACAGCGCGCGCTGGCGCATTTGTGCGTGCAAGAGCATGCACTACGAGCACAGGACCGTTTCCGCGCTCGTTTGTCTCGCGCCTGACGCTGAAGTGAAGTGGAAGCGCGTGATGCGCGTCTGAAATGTCTCCAGGTTGATGTGGTCATAAAGACATTCTGCGACTGAATAAATGCACTTCTTGTCAAGAAAAAAGAGACAGAAGTAGCAGCTGTGAGTGGGGTGGCCAACCTTAGCCCCGCCCCTGCGTTAACGGTGTTAAATAATTTTAAGGCGTTAAACTGAAAAAATTAATCGCTTGCGTTAACGCGCTAATTTTGACAGCACTAATATATATATATATATATGTATATATATATATATAATATAGCAAAACAAATTATTTTATATATAAACACTGATTCTTCATGATGTGTTGGTCAGGGTTGATCTGCCTTCTGTGGCATCCACTTCTCATTTTATTAGTAAAGACAAAAAATTAAATTAGTAAAGACAGTAAAATTGTATATGTTACATGTAAGAGTAAAACCATTAAAAACCCATCCTCACACAAAAAATATCAACATTTAAGGTCGTTATTTCTTGCAAAAAAAATGCTACACTGATCAGCCACAACATTAAATCCAGTAGCACTTTATTTTACAGTACGTGTACTTCCCTGGTACATACATGCTAAATATTGTACCTACAGGCAAGTGAGTGGTAACACAAGGCACTTACCTGAAGTGTATGTACATGGTAACAAATAAGAAACACGGCTGTACTTAACAATCATACACGCATGGTAATTAGTTTGTCCATACAGACAAGTGTGGGTAAGAACGGTTACTTACAGGTAGTGCCTGTACATTGTAACTAATTAGATACTTTACTGTACTTACTAATATATATACATGGTAAATATGTAGTACTTACGGACAAGTGGGTACAAACAGGCACGTCCGTACAGTATCCGTATATGTAACTAATAAGACACATTACTGTACATACTAATGATATGTACATGGTAAATGTGTAGCACCTATGGAAAAATGTGGTATTATGAGGTAGTTGCGAGGTGGGGCTTTTGTGTATCGAATTTCTTGGTCCAGAACAACCCATAGATGCTTGATCGGATTAAGATCTTGGGAATTTAAATCCAAGGTAACACCTGAACTCTTTCCTGAACGTTTCTTGCAGTGTGGCAGTGTGCATTATCCTACTGAAATAGGCCACTGCCATAAGGGAACACCATTGCCATTAAGAGATGTATGTGGTCTGCAACAATCAAGTAACATCCACATGAATGCAAGGACCCAAGGTTTCCCAGCAGAATATTGCCCAGAGCATAACACTGCCTTTGCCTTCCGGCCTTGTTCCTATAGTGCACACTGCTGCCGTCTCTTCCCTAGGTAAATGACTCGCATAAGATTTAAAAATGTGATTCATCAAGCCAGGCAACCTTCTTCCATGGCTCCAGTTCCTTGCACCACTTTTGGGTACTAACCACTGCATATTGGGAACTCTTGCCGTTTTGGAGATGCTCTGACACAATCCTCTAACCATCACTATTTGACGCTTGTAAAAATCCCACAGATCTGTTCACTTGCCCATTTGTCCTGCTTCCAGCACATGAAATTCAAGAACTTGACTGTTCACTTGCTGCCAAATATCCCACCCACTAACTGGTGCCACTGTACCTGTATAACCAAATTATTCACTTCACTCATCAGTGGTTGTGGCTGATCATTGTATATGATTCAGTGCACTTGTAATGTAGTTCTAAACAAACCTTTGTGAAAAGTTTGATCATTCTGTCCATGGATCATTACAAGTGTAGCCTATATAAGGAGCAGTCAGAGATTGGCCCTAGTCAAAAGAGACAGTAAATGGTTTGTGGCCATTTTCATTTCCAGAAGATAAACAACAGCTCAGCTCTACAATCTTTACCTTAATTACCAAATGACTCCGTTTTTCAACTGTTCACTGCCTTCCACAGTTTGGCCCCCATCCCATTACTTACAGTATAAATAGCTATACCAGTAGCAACTCTAACCCTTGCTTTTGCAACGTAGTCCTCGCCTGTCTTAAACACACTTTGCTCCCAAATATGATCAGGTATGATCAAAGACATGGCCTGCCTGTTATCACCAATCCCTTAAAAAGAGTTGCAACATTCCCTGGACGGTGGGACAATCTCAGTTACCTTAAAGGATTCAGTCCCTAGCTCCAAATCCCTTCTCTCTCTTGCTGAATTTGTATAAGCATTTGGAAGGCACACCAAGGTTATTTACTTTGTATATCTAATATAAATGAAAAAAAGTTTTACCCATACTGGGGCACTCTGGAGTTTGGCTTCTACATCAGAATCTTCATAGGCCGTCTTAGCATCTTCTGTGCGATTTGCAGATTCTCATTTTATGTTTGGCCCATTCAATCCCCCCAGCTCATTAGTAGAGACTGCAATACTTGAATTGTCCTATGAGGGAGACAAACATAATGTGCAGCGGTAGAGGTTCCCCAAGACAGCTTTGAGAAGCACGGATCTAAAGTATGCAGTATTAAAAGTCAATCAATCTTTTTTTTTTGGAGTCTTCTGGCAAAACAAATAGCACTTTGCAGTTTATCTAACCTTTGAATATAAAAGACATCCCAAAAATACTATCTGGAGCCCATATACCAATTACCTTATAGAGCTAATTCACCTACTCGACAAACTACATTGCTGTGATTGGATAACCTCTTGGCATATAAAATAGGCATTACATTGAATTGTTTAGAAAACGTTTATGACATACTTATAATTACAGATGCTAATATTCAGATCTGCTCCCATTTTATCAGAGGTTGTTGCACTGACTATTGTAGCCAAAAACATATGTCTGTTGAGCGAATGGATGCAATATTCTTGGAATTGGATTAGGTCTGAATTCGAGTCAAGCCACGAGATTTAGCATCTCCTTGTGATCAATCCTATTTACTATTATTCATTAATAGTATGACTGGTTGACTGGACAGGCAGGTGAACTTGTTGGTCTCTTGAAAAACAAGTTGGTCTCTTGAAACTAGAATTTCTGAACAGAGAATCCAGAGATCAGGAAACCAATGTTCTGTGGGAGTACATTTTACTTCACTACATCATCTTGTTTCTTCTCTTAAATACACTGAAGTTATCAACATTGGAGATGAGGAGACAATGGTCAGTTACTTAACGTGTGAGATTTACCCCTTTGGATATGTGCTTGTCCATTCAACATTATTGTGGGTATGATCAGTGCTGGATTAACTACCTGAAAGCCACACTTAAGTACACATATCTTGCAGAAAACGACTTTGGTAGAAGTTAAAGTCACTGTTTAGAATATTACGTGAGTAAAAGTTTTAAAGTATTTGATATTTATTGTACGTAAGTATGAAAAGTTTTTTTTAAATATTAAATGTACTTGTTTATACACAGTTTGAGCAGCAAGACTGTGTTCAGTTTTAACTCTTTCTTCCATTTTGTATCTTTGGGTAATTATAAGAGTCTATTTCATTCCAACATAGGAAAGCATTTCTGGAATCTGCATCTGAAGTGCATTTATATTGGCTGCCCTCGACTAAAGATTTTTCTGGTCGACTAGTAGTCATTAATTTTAAGCATTAGTCGACTATTAGTCACATGTATATTAATAAACCATTTAAATCATAATAAGAGTGCATCCTGTTTGCTTTCATTATTTTACAAAAGCTGAATGTTTTGTTGTTATTGTGAGTGCACACTAATAAATGTAGAGCCTTTACAGATTCGAAAGATGAAAACAGATGAATCTGTATAACCAAAAATGAGGGAGTATTCACCGGCGCCTCTATCTGTCCTGCAGTGAGCTACGGCCATGTTAAGTTGCTACTACACACCTCTTTCAGATGATAAGCCATATTTGAGGTCGATGAATGATAGGTGAGCATTTGGATGTACTGTATTACCACAAAGACCAGCCGTTAACGATCTGTCCATCACGGACTGCGTGACTTCACCACTTCCTCTGTATTTTTATTTTCTGCGACTAAGCGACTAATACAATTGTGGTCGACCAAGCCTCCTCTTGTCCACTAACGGTTAGTCGACTATTAGGGGGCAGCCCTAATTTATATGTACTGTATTTACACAGTTTAATGTAGCTCAGAGGATGCATGGATGCATTTAACTTGCAGTTACAAATGCATAAATAATGCTTTGTATAAAACATAAAACCTTGAATACTGACATTTGAATTATTTAAAACATGACAAAATAGTTGAAATGTGTAAATAAGGAATAAAGTATTTGACTTTGAGTCACTGAATCATTCAGTCAACCAATTCGTTCAAAAAGCTGATTCATTCAATAAGGAAACTCTGTCCTGTGTGTTGCCAGAGATCCAAAACAGTGCTGTGATCTTTGTTTGGAACTATTTTCATTGACAAAATTGAGCGAAAACAGACAATATTGTGTCTAAAATGTAAGTCACTTAATGCAAACTTTAATAAACTTGTATAAAATCAATATTACATTTGTTATCATGCTGATATCTGGAGAAAAAATGGCACTCTTTGTGTGATATAAATTAACTACATTAAATTATATAAACATAAAAAACTTACAGAAGCATTTTTGCCATCTACAAGTTAGAATGGCTTGCATTTTGATGATTCTAAATGCATTTTATTAGAATAAATCTCGTAGTGTATGCATGCACTCTCTGTGTGTGTTTTTGTGATATTCTCGATCGCACATTGTTAACACAATACTTACAATATTATCTTGGATGATATACTGTATATCGCACACCCCAGCCTTGATTTGAGTGGAAAATGAAATCATACGCGGTTGTGCGCACACTTGTTTGCACATGAGCAAAGGTGTTTTTTAGGAGTCTAACCTACAAGTGCCAGACCACTGATTCATCAGACCTGCTTTCTTGCAGCCTGTGTTCTTCCGACTTTATTTTGTAATAAGTAAACGAATATGCTTCAGGGAAATAAAAGTAAATATAAACATTTCAATCACCATTATTTATATAGCGCTTCTTAATTTATATAGCGCGTCTTAAAGACATTCAGGGCTGTAGAGGTCATCTCTAGGTGCTGAGCCACCATCTGATCTGGATACGGACTGGATCTGGTGGCTACGGTGACCCCGGAATAAGAAAGAAACAGACTAATATTAGAGTAGATGCCATTCTTCTAATGATGTAATACGTACATCATGTGTTATGGGAAGTGTTCCCGGTTCCGGTTGACCTAATTAATGCAGCCTAACAATCCTTTATTGGATTTGAATATTATAAATGTGTTTGTGTGTTATGTGTACGCCAGGTTAAAGAGATGGGTCTTTAATCTAGATTTAAACTGACAGAGTGTAGATTGTTGGTAGATTATTCCAGAGTTTGGGCGCTAAATAGGAAAACGATCTGCCTCCCGCAGTTGATTTTGATATTCTAGGTATTATCAAATGGCCAGAGTTTTGAGATCGTAGCGGACGTGAAGGACTATAGAAGAAATTAAATTAAAATACATAATTAGGAAATGTAGTGGAGTAAAAGTTGACAGAATTATAAAAACTCAAGTAAAGTACAGATTCTCCCAAAAAATGGAAACAGGACTAAACTACAAATAAAAAGACATGAAAACATGAACATAAACCAAAACCCAAAACTATGGGTGGCTCCTGACGCCCAAAAGGAACACCCACCCCAAAACAACAACAAAAACCCAAGAAGTCCCGGAGGGTGGTGGAGCGGAGGTGGAACAGGGGGAGGGATGGAGGGCCAGGCCCGTGAAGGGGAATAGGACCTGGATCGTGGAGCAATGGCAGACCTGGGCAGTGGAGCCATAGTTCAACAGGGCTGTGAAGCAGAGGCAGGTCTAGACTGTGGAGCAGTGGTGGGCCTGGACCATGGAGCAATGGCGGGCCTAGGCCATGAAGCAGTGGCAGACTGTGAAACAATGGAGGTCCAGGGCCATGGAGTAGTGGCAGACTGTGGAACAGTGGAGGGCCTGGGCCTTGGAGCAGTGGCAGACCATGGAGAAGTGGAGCAGGAGTACCAGGTCAGAACTGGCGGAGCAGGAAGCCGGAGCGGAGCCGGCGGTGCTGAAGACTCCCACAGTAGAACAGACTGGACCGAAGATCCCCACGGTGGAAAAGATGACCACTTCAGTGGAGCCAATGGCGCAGGGAACCACCATGGCAGATCAGGTGGGACTGGAACAGAGCGCATAGAGAGGTTAACAATGGCCTCTATGGCCGTAACAGGATAAGCAAAGAGTTTATGGATGGTCCCCTTGGCAGTGACAAGATGGGCAAAGAGTTCATGGACAGCCTCCATGGCTATAGCTGGACAGACTGTGAGTTCATGGATGTCCTCCATGGCCGTGATAGGACAGGCAGAGAGTTCAGAAGTGGGTGCCATCACCTCAGGAGGTTCTGCAGCGGAAGCCGCCACCTCTGGAGGCACTGGAGCGGATTCATGGAGGAGAGCCCTCTGAGGCAGACTCATGGACAGGAGAGGCGTCTCGGACAGATTCGTGAACTGGAATGGAAAATGTCCTTTAAAGCCACATCATTAAAATCCACCAAATGGCACAGTCCACAAAAGTCCGCCACATAATCCTCTATGTAACGATTACCTTGACGAAGGTGAAGCAAAGAAACTGCTGGGTCCATTGTAACGGTCGTGTATTCTGTAGCGCACGGTCCACTGAACGGCAAGTTTAAGAACCCAAGTGCAGTTTATTTATTCAACATAAATACAAAACAAAGACTTGACTTGACTTGAACACTCACAGAGAGCAGGGTCACATACATTCAATACACGACAAGAGACAATGGCAACATGAGGGCTATAAATACCAAACAAAAAGGGTCACATGCAGACTTGGGTATAACGCGTTACTGTATTCTAATTACTTTTCCTGGTAACACAGTAAAGTAATGCATTACATTTTAAATTTATGTAATTTGATTAGTTACTAATGTCAATAAAATTACAAATGCAGTGGTAAAAAAAATAAAATAAGTAAAAATCATGTTTTGCGAGTCAGTATGCCCTTTAATAAATCACAGAAGAATGCGAGCTAAAATGCAGACGAGTTCTACAACATTTAATGAAAATGCAATGAAAGTTTGCCTATCATATTTTAAAATGTTGCACTCAACATATTTTAGTCTGGTATTATAGTTTGGGAAAAGTTCAACAAAGTGAAAGTGATGTGACATGTGGCCAAGTATGGTAACCCATACTCGGAATTAGTGCTCTGCATTTATCCCATCCTAAGTGCACACACACAGCAGTGAACACACACACAGCAGTGAACACACACCTGGAGCAGTGGGCAGCCATTTATGCTGCGGTGCCCAGGGAGCAGTTGGGGGTTTGGTGCCTTGCTCAAGGGCACCTCAGTCGTGGTATTGAGGGTGAAGAGAGTGCTGTACATTCACTCCCCCACTTACAATCCCTGCCGGACCTGAGACTCGAACCCGCAACCTTTGGGTTACGAGTCTGACTCTCTAACCATTAGGCCACGACTTCCCCACGTTCAACAAGTGAATGTGTACAAGTTTATGTCACAGTAACACTAATATAAGTAAAAAATAAATGACTCATCAGAATGGGATCATCCGCTGGATTAAGCCGCGTCGGCATCACAATTCAAGGCTTATTCCTCACAGCGCATCTTCTTCCAAAAATGAAAAGTAGCCGAGATGAACTTGGATCTTTACTTGTTTACGGAGGTAGAAATCTTTTTTTTTTTTAAATGAATGAAGAAGGTTACAATTCATTAAATGGACAAGTTCAAGCATTTTTTTTATAATTTTTTTTTATAAAATGTCTTCTTTTGTGATTCCAAAAAAAAAAGGTAGCCCAATATGGCTAATCATTTACTTAAGTTGTGAAGGGGTAAAAAAGACTATAAACTATGAGAGAGAGAGCAAGCAAAATAAGTGTTAGGCGTAAAATTGCATATAGTTATTGTGTTGGCGCCCCCAAAGTCCTCCCCTGTCCGTGAGAGTGATTTTGTGATGGCACCATGAGGCGTCGTTCACTTGCAGAACACAAGCTTCTGGAGGGCGCGTACGTCTGAACTAGCGAGTTTAGGTATATTGGTGCAGAGCCAGTGGTTGTCTGGTAAGCAAACATCAATGCCTTGAATTTGATGTGAGGGGCTATTGGCAGCCAGTGCAAACTGATGAAGAGAGGTGTGACACGGGCTTTCTTCGGCTCATTGAAGACCATGTTCGCTGCTGCATTCTGGATCAGTTGCATTGCAATAGTCCAGCCTTGATAGAACAAGAACCTGGACAAGGAGTTGTGTGGCCTGCTCTGATAGGAAGGGTCTAATCTTCCTAATGTTGTATAAGGCAAATCTGCAGGACTGGGCCGTTGTAGCAATATGGTCTGTGAAGCTTAACTGATCATCAATCCCAACTCCAAGATTCCTGGCTGTACTTGAAGGAATTATTGTTGACAAACCTGGCTTTATAGAGAAGTTGGTTTAAATTTCATTTAAACAAAGTATTCACTTAAAAAAATTAAAATTATTTCTTAAAGTGCATCGACGTTCATCCACACTTTCCTAATGTTAGGATCAGAAGGAAGGCAAAGACTTTGTTTTTTTACTGCTAAAGAAGCAGTGATATTGAAGTAGGCATTAAACGTCTTCTGCAGAGGCGGGCTTCCATTGCATTATGACATCATGATGTGACAAATTCCAAAAAGAGTCATTTTAGAAGCTTGGCTTCAATATAAGCTGTAACAAATAAAGTAACAAATAAAATTACAGAATGTTTTTAAAGTACAATAACCTATTATATGTCAAAATAAATTTGATTTCTCAATTCATAACCCCTTTAATGGTTCCAAAAATGGCTGGGAGTATGTTCTGTAAAGTCATGTTTACAGTATGTTCACAGTGAACACATAAAGGCATTCTTAACTGAACTCCGATCCAGGAGTCACCATTTTTTGTTTGTTTAATGCCAGTTTACATTCTTAGTGTACAGTATATCACCACTATATATGGTTGTGGTAGTGTATATCACCACTATATATGGTTGTGCAATTATTTTTTTATTATTAATTTTAAAACAGAAAAAAATAGAAGTTCTGAGAGAAGAGTTTCAAGTTATAAAAAAAGGTGGTTTGTGGAATTAAGAAGCAATTACAGCAACAACAAAAACAAGCTTTTGGAAAAAATGAATCCGAGAAAAATTATGTCAGATCTTTTTCCAACTTTAATGTAATATTAAAACCATCAACATTCACATACCAAACAAATATTTTAAGGAAAAGAAAATCTAAAATTACCTGGCTAAAAGTGTGTACACCCTTTTATAATTGGGCAACTAATCACATTCAAACTGATTTGAACAAACAAGAAATAAACAAAATACAAGGCCTTAAATATGCTATGCAAACAAGGAGACAGTCACAGAGAGACAATCATAAATAAAACGGCAAAGGACTACAAAACTCAGCACATGAAACGGGAAGCTAAGGAATAAGAACTATAAATCTATGAAAGTCCAAACAAATAGGGAATATGTACTGTAACAAAGAACCTTGAGAACTTAGGAAAGTGAACAAAAAGGAGGGTGGTGGAGCAGAGGTGAACCAAGGGGGAGGGATGGAGGGCCAGCCTGTGAGGTGGAAGTGGGCCTGGACACCAAGGCGTAGCAACTAGAGACCACCAGGGAGATGCCAGTGGAGCAGGAGGACACCAGGGAGGCACAGGTGGAGCCGGATTTGAAGCAGAGCCTGAAACCAAGGCGGAGCTGGCGGAATAGTGACCAGGGTGGTGCCAGAGACCAGCAGGAAACTCACACAGAGGAACCGGTGGAGCCAGACACCAGAGCAGCAGCAGAGCAGGAGACCAAGGTGGAGCCGATGGAGCTGAAGGGCAGAGATGACAACCAGGGTGGAGCTGAAGAACACAGATGATCAGGAGATAACAGCTGGCTGAGATCATGATAGAGCTGGCAGACCAGGGCTGTCTTCCACTTTGCTTTCAGAAACATTTCTGAATTTCCCTCGGGGGAGTCTCTGCTGCCATTTTGAAATGCGTTCCACTTTGTGTACTGGAGGAGGGATGTTTATATGTAAGGGAAAAAACGTATTCCGGAAATGCAGAACCAGACGTTCACATAATTTTGGCAGCTGTATTACAAAAAGCTGACAAACACCGTCAGGTCTAATCACATGGGTGTATACATAGACAGAGCATGTGTAAGGCTGGGCAAGGCTTAGCCTAGTCTTCCCCTGGCCACGGGTTGGAAATGAATGGGGGCTTGGGACAAAAATGCCACCAAATTTGTCAAAAGATGTCCTTGCACAATTGAACTAAATATTTTACAGCTGTCATGAATAAAGTGTAAATGAAATGAAAAGTGTCAATTAATGAGCCAAAAAGAATGCACGTCACACCTCTGTTCATCAATTAGCTCTGGCTACCAATAGCTGCTCGCATTAAAATTCAATGCATTAATTTTTGCCTACAAAACCAGCTCTGCACCTCTTTACCTAAATTCATTACTTCAGACCTATGTGCCTCTAGACGCTTACGTTCTGTGAGTGAACGTCGCTTTATTGTTCATCCCAAAGAGACACAAAATCACTTTCACAGACTTTTACACTAACTGTTCCCTCCTGACCAACTCAATCCAGCAGATGAGTCCTTATCCATCTTCAAGACTCGGCTAAAAACACATCTCTTCCATCTTTATTTGACCTTCTAACTCTAGCACACTCTATTCTAATTCTATTCTTTAAAAAAAACTTGCCCCTTTTAGACTTGCATTCTATTCATTTACTAACTTAAAAAACAACAACCTTGCTACGTGTACTGCGTTGTTAACTGAGACTTGTCATAGCACTTGCATATCATTGCTCTTTTGTTGAATTTGATTGCTTCCATTGTCCTCATTTGTAAATGACTAAATGTAAATGTAAATATAAATATATAATAATGTTTACATTTTAGATGGTGTCAATATATCCATATTGTAAGTTTCAGCATCTGTCGATCTATTCTGTAAGGCAAGAGTACAATGCTTTCCGGCTTTAATGAGAAATTAATGTATAAATTCATATGTCAGTTGGATGCTATTATATGCTATTATAATGTTGTTGTATCCTAGGCTTACTGTGGTGCAATATCAGTCACCTATGAGAAAGCATTGGTGTAACTGTCTCTTGTAATGTGTATTGTACTTTTTTGCTTATTTTTTGTTTATTTTGTTTTTGCTAATGGGCATTGAGTCTGGAAATAAAGTTGAATGAATGAATATCGAAATGTACAAAACAAAATTTTTTTTTTTGGTATGTGTAAATGTATTTTTTTACATCTCAAAAAGCATTTTTCCATCTTTTAACAGGGGTGTCTAGACTTTTTATATCCACTGTATTTGGTGATGTGTATTACTGTCACAGTTAAATGATGAATATAAATGAATAAATAAGATCTGTAGATGAAGTGTGTTAGAGAAAGCACGAATGTGTATGAAAGATGTTTGGAAACATCATCTCTCAGTCCTCTCTCACTATCATCATATAGATTAACTACTGTACATATACTCACTTCAACACACATGTAAAGTGTGAAGTGTAAATCTGAAGCACTGGGAGTTTTCCCAGTGAGCTACTGGACAGTGATGGCCTGTTTCTATGCAAATGTATATAAAGAATGAATGATAGTACATTTACGTATTATTCCATTGACAAAGGCAATTTATTTTAATCCATTTACCATGCTCAGGCTCATCTTACCAACTGCTCACCTTTGGCGGATTTCTCTGTATTCATCACACAATGTAATCAGACCAGATTAAATGATTGCATATTGTGAATGTAACTTAAAGGTGACCTATTATTACAAACCCGACTCTCTATCCATTAGGCCACGACTGCCCCTTTTAGCTCAAAATACCTCACTTTTTTATAGCTTGTTAAAATAGCCACTTTTAGGGTATGAGCCAAAACACATCATTTTTGGGTTTGTCCTTTAAATGCAAATGAGCTGGAACTCCTTTCAGAAGAGGGCGGAGCTTCACAAGCTCATACCGGAAACAACAAAACAGGTCAATCTCATGCACCCGAAAATGTCAGAAACTCACGAACTGGTATTGATCCCTCATTCAGAATCAACCTTTGTGAAACTTTTACACAATTTAAGCTTTATTTCATAAATAACAGGAGGTGCCTGTCAAGCTCCAAAACTGAAAAACACTATAACCACTAAAAAGGCACCATTCTGTACTACATTCCAGCCTTCTGAGTCTCCTATATAGACCATTTTTATGGTAGGCTATTGTCAGGGTTCTGTTGTGTGTGTCATCTGTTCCTGCCTCTTGTGTCCATATTTGGTTTGTTTCCTGTCCTTGTTTCATGTCATTATGAGTTAATTTGTGTCCAGCTGTGTGTATGTGATTGTGTTAATTACCCTGTGTATATAGTTCCTGTCTTTTGAGTTTGATTTCGTCTGGTCTACTTGTGACTCCCCGGTGTATCTTGTCTGTCAGCCTTGTCTTGTCCTGCCTTGATGTTCATTAAATATTATTATTTGAGTTTATATTCTCGTCTGCGTGTTCCTGTTCCTCCCTCGTGTGTGCACCGTGACAGCTATGGTATTATTATTATTACATTTGTAATTATTTGCCAGGAAAGACAAATCACAAGTTTAAAAAGTATACCAGTCATTTATTAATTGTTAATAATAAGCCCCCCCCCCCCCCCCCCCAAAATAATAAAAAAAAAAGTTGAGAATTTTTTTTTTTTTTAATTATCATTAATAACTCTGTATTGTATATTTTTAAGTCAGTAAGTGGTGAGTGATGAGCGTTGTGTAGCAGGCACAGCTTCGGGTCAGAAAGTCCTCCTCACCTTCACCTCCGCTGGTCTTCCGGAGAGTTCTGCTGCATCATAAAGATTTCAGAGCTCAGAAACACGATCAGCCCAAAGAAGTGCTGCATACAGGAAAAATGATTCACACACACAGAATCATGTAGCTGCACCTCTAAACATTTCAGTTAATAAGACATGACTTTACTTGTTAATAATATGCTATTGCTTGAATTTTAGATATTTTAAACATATTTGCAATGAAACATTTATTCTCATTCATTTTGGGAGAATATGAAACATTGTTATTTTTAAAATAATGATATCACACAGAAAATCAAAAATGCTTCCATTATACTTTTAAGCTTTTCACATTTTGGATTGGACCAAAAGTATAACATTCCGTATAACATCACCTGTCTAAATAGTTTGAAACTCTCTAAAACTTTTCGAATTCCATAATTGTAATCAAAAGCAACACAGCAGGTCTGTTTCAATGATTTGCAATTCAATCTAGTCCCATCCAAACATGCATCTATTTAAAGAGTGTGTCAGTGTTCTCGTCTTCAAAGAGAACGCTGACACTGCATCTGCTGGACAGGAGTGGTGTGTGTGTGTGTGTGTGTGTGGTGAGAAACAGAGATGTAGTGTACAGTTTTGCTTTGACTCAGAGGTTTCTGTGACACCACAGGCTCTCAGAGATAAAGGGTTTGTGTAGGATGAGTCTTCTTTAACATTTTCTCTCTTTCTTATTCTGCCCTGCTCTTTTGACACATTTTTTTTTTCTATCTTCAAACTCTTATACTCTTTCTCATATATCAGTTTCTCCCACTCATGTGTTACCACTGTAAAAAAAATAAAAAAATTTTTTTTTTTTTTTTTTTGCATTTAGTTGATTCCTGTCTGCCAGTTGTTGTACTCTACAATTACTCATTCATTTTCACAGATGTAGTTCATTACAATTATTTGTCAACTGTATGCAGTGAACAGTGAGCGGAAATGACAGTGCTGTAATAGTGTGGTGTTGTAGGATGACAATGACTATCTGTGACTGTATTACAGTAGGCTATTCTTTTCTATATTTACAGATTACTGCAGACCTGCCTGGGCCTTTTTCTTCTTCTACTAAAAGGTCAGCTCACCAACATAACTCAAAGCCTTTTATTTGTCTTTCAGATTACGCAATTACAGTGGTTCAATTCATAAACATATGTAAGATGATTCTATTCTCTATACAGCATGGTTATGACAACAATGTCCAAGAATTGGCTCTACAGCTTGACAATTTTTACAACAATTTAGCAAATTTCAATAGCAGGATTTGTGTGGCCAACCAGGTTTTTTTCCATCAGGTTCATCTCAAATTTGAATACATCATACCTGCAAACTCTAAACAGGCAAAACATGTTGTTTAGGCAGAAATGTTGTTTTGACGTAACACCAGTGTCTACGGTATCACCCTAAACTATAAAATGACTAAAAACATTTTAGAGTTCACACGTTTTGACAGAAAGTGTTATAAAATGTTAAACCTCACATCAGCATACTAAATGATTCTGTATGTTATATACTGTATAATTGGTCTAAACAAAACACTGCTTTATTAGAGAACATATGGAGGTATGGCCTCAAAAGTTGCATGATATATATTTGACTTGAAATATCTTGTGTTCTATGTTTCAATGTTTTTTAAGTTTATTTTATTCTGTTGTTTTTGTCTTGGAGCTTATTATCTGGTGTATATTTAGCTCTAATATATATTTAACGGCACAGAGTATTGATGTAAATACTTTAGCTAATATATTTAATAATGTTAATACTTAAAATCCCTTTTGCAAAGTTTGTACTATTTTCCACTTATTTTTATAAATAAAATAATTCATTTTTGTTCAATAAACATACTGTTATTACAATATTTTAATATTAAAAAAAACATTTAAAAAATGAAAAATTATTTTAAAAAGTAAAGATTCTGAATGTATTGAAGGAGGTCCCATAATAATTTAATATAAATTTACAGTAGTAACAACAAACTATTTTTTATTATATGATATGATTAATATCATATTTGTAAATATGATAGTTTCATTATAAACATGGTGATTATTTCTTAGGTCAACACCCAACATAATATTTGATATATCTGAATCTAACCATGTCATGTCAACAAATGGAAAAGTCAGCCATCTATTAATTATCATATTAATTATTGTGCCCCAACAGCAGGGGCGCTTCTTACCGATACTTTGACATATTCTTCTGTTATTGACAAACTGTTGCTTTAGTTATCTTAAACAAAACTGAAAATGATTTAAGAAAATATATGCGATAATGTTAGCGATTCTCATTTGCTACTTAAATCTACGTTTTAAAAAACATCAAATATTAGATAAAGTTAGCACAGAATCAACTTTGCACTGCTGCCCGCAATTATGTCAAGGATCAGCCAAATTTGCATGTGCATCTTAAAAAACTAATGTTTTGGAAAGTGCAACGCCAAGTTTTTGTACCATCTAGTGGTTTAGAGGTAAAAAAATAAAAGGTGCCTTTTACCCCAGGGTGCCTTTAGCCCTGTTGTACCCTATGCCTCTTGATAATAGGTTTTTGTAGATAAAATACTGAAAAAAACTGAGATGACGTTTACAATAGTGTTTTCAAAATGTCCACCACAAAAGACAATATGGTGCTGGTTGCATGGTATTTTTGGTTGCAACCCTTTTTTAGTTGAAGAGGGTTGTTCAGTTACTATATAAGTCTCTTATGAAGACTCTAAAGGTATACCCTTTCTAGGCATGTCCACCGAACTCTACCTTAGGAGGTTGCTTTGGGTTTACCGTCGTACGTGCGATGTTACCAGGTGCTGTCCATGGCGGTGGTGCTGAATTGGTTGATATCGATGGCCTGAGAATCGATTATTCACTCTATGTATGGGCTGCTTTATGTGAGAAAGCTGTGTTCTTTATAAAAGAAATTGCATTTATCAGGACTCGTGGGATCTTATAAAAACAATCCCAATTGCAAACTAAATCCAACCCTGGATATTTGATATAATTTCGAAATGAGTGAGCGAACACGCAACCTCATGCCCAAACATATCATTCCTCAACCCACTACACTAACTAACTAGCAGTATGCCTTCACAGGCCTTTGAAAGGGTCATTTACAGTATATTATTATAATATATTTGCCATAGTGTCTTCATTTACTCCACAACCAGGGTTGATTGCCCAGCAGCCGCATCATGTTCCCACTCATGTTCATGGTCATACTCTTGATCTTGTGTTATCACATGGCCTGACAGTATGTGATCTTGAAATAGAGGACCATGTTATTTCTGATCATAAGCCCATTGTATTTACAGTTCCTATTAGTTTTAATGTTACCCTGCCTTCCAAGGCTGTTCACTGGTCTCGGTCATTTTCATCAACTACTAGCATTGATTTTTCTGCTGTTTTTAAGGAAGTCTCTCATGCATCTGACCAGTTTTACGATGATGGGAATGGTGCAGAGTATCTCAATCAGTTTAATACTACCTGCACTAATATTCTAAATTCTATAGCTCCTTTGAGAGCCAAAAAATGTCAATCTAAGTCAGAACCCTGGCTTAATGATACTACTCGTGCTTTACGTCAGATTTGTCGGAGGGCAGAAAGAAAGTGGAAAAAAGATAAGCTTCAAATCTCGTATGAGATACTAAGGGATACTTTGTTACAGTATCAGAAAGCAGTGAGATCGGCAAAGTTCAAGTATTTTTCAGATCTTATTGAAAAGAACTGTCATAGTCCTAGAATACTTTTTAAAACTATAAATGCTGCTGTTAATCCCTCTGTTGGTTTGTACCCTACATCGTCTTTGTCTATATGTGATACATTTTTGACTTTTTTTGTGGACAAGATTAGGGATATTAGGTTGAATATTGTGCCTTCTCTTTATGATCCTTCTGTCCCTCCTACTTGCACTAGTATTTTGTATCAGTTTGAACCTGTAACTTTGCCTTTTTTGCAAGATATCGTAGGTCAGCTTAAACCATCTGGATCTGCCCTTGATGTTCTTCCCCCTAAATTTTTTAAAGAAATTTTTGAGGTGATTGGATCTAATGTTCAAATGATTATGAACAATTGCCTTGTGAATGGATTTGTACCGGAGGAGATGAAGCATGCCATTATTCATCCACTTCTTAAAAAGCCCAACTTAGACCCAACAGTTTTGTCAAATTTTAGGCCAGTTTCTACCCTTTCTTTTATGTCTAAGATTCTGGAGAAAATAGTATTTCATCAATTGCAGAGCTTTCTGAACGGAAACAAAATTTTTGAAGCATTCCAGTCAGGTTTTAGAAAATACCACTCCACAGAAACGGCACTGGTAAAGGTTTTAAATGATATTTTATTAATTGCTGACTCCGGCAAATCTGCGGTGCTAGTGCTGTTAGATTTGAGTGCAGCATTTGACACAGTTGACCATACAGTTCTCATTTCACGATTGGAGCATTGTGCAGGCATTCGGGGAAATGCTCTTAAATGGTTTCAGTCTTATCTTTATAACAGAAGTTTTTCTGTTAATATTGGAGAGTTTATGACAGGTGCAGCCTCTCTTACCTGCGGTGTTCCGCAAGGTTCTATCCTTGCTCCGGTTTTATTTTCATTGTATATGCTTCCTCTGGGGTCAATTTTTAAGAAACACAATGTTTCATTTCATTGTTATGCGGACGATACCCAGATTTATCTGCCCCTGGAATCTGATAAGAGAGGTATGGACAATCTGTTGGCTTGTCTTGCTGACGTGAAGGCATGGATGTCCGTAAATTTTCTTCATCTCAATGAAAACAAAACTGAGATTATAGTTTTTGAATCCTCTGATGCCTTTAGCTCCTCTTGTTTAGATTTTGGTCTGCTGTCTCCATTTGTCAAACCATTAGTGAAGAACTTGGGTGTGTTTTTTGATAGCTCTCTTAAATTTGACAAACAGATTAGTTCTGTGGTCAAAACCAGTTTTTTCCATCTTAGAGTCCTAGCTAAGGTAAAACCATTCCTTTCTTTTAAGGATTTTGAAAAAGTGATCCATGCTTTTGTTTCAACAAGATTAGACTACTGTAACTCCATTTATATGGGCATCAATCAATCATCTTTGGCTCGTCTTCAGATGGTACAGAATGCCGCTGCCAGGCTTCTTACAGGTGTTCGAAAACGAGAACACATTACTCCAGTTTTAATTTCTCTGCACTGGCTTCCAGTCCGTTTCAGAGTTGATTTTAAAGTGTTGCTACTGGTTTTTAAATGTTTGAATGGTCTAGCACCTGAATATTTGTCTGATCTACTCTCCATTCACAATCCAGTAAGGTCTCTGAGGTCATCCAACCAGAGACAACTAAATGTTCCGCGGGCTAGGTTGAAACTGAGAGGTGATCGTGCTTTTTCCATTGCTGCACCGAAACTCTGGAACAGTTTACCTGTTTACATTAGAACTGCTTCTACGGTACATGATTTTAAGGGAAAGCTCAAAACATATCTATTTTCCTTAGCATTTAGCTAATTTGTGTATTTAGTGATTTTAAATGTGTGAAATTTGTCATGTTGTCATTGTTTTTTATTGAAGGTTTTTGATATTTTGTTCAGCACCTTGGTCAACAGTTGTTGTTTTTAATGGTGCTATATAAATAAAGTTGACATTGACAAAGTTGACATCAGATTATTGGTGTAAATTACTAATTTCTGTTATTAGATGACATGTTCAATAAAAGCGCAACATGCAAAACATATAATCTACTATAGAGGAGAAAAAAGGGAGAAAGAGGGGAGCCCCCAGCAGCTGAATTTAAGAGCTCCTTGAACAGAATTCATGAGGTTTGTGCTGCTATGGTTGTTTCCATAATGTGATTGTCCATGATCCACTGGATTGAGCTCATGATAATGGGCAGATGCATGGTTGGTTCGTGCTCAGCATTGGAGATCTCAGAGGAGTGGAGGCGGTAGAGAGTTGGCTTTTAGGTTCAGTTGGAATGATTGGCCTTATCGGATGGTAATGTCACAATTGATTAAAATGGGGTCAGATTAAACTCTGTGAGGTTGGGAGCATTTAAAAAGATGACACATACAACAGTTATAAAGTGAATAAACAAAGTATATTTACAATTTCCACATGGTACCTAAAACAACACAGCAAACTTAGGCTGTTAAAAGCATAGAGTCCATGAGTTCCATACCAGTAAACAGTACCTAGAAGTCCTAGCATTGTGAAATTCCCAATGTGAATGTGTCTGCCAGTTTATATACAAAGTATACTTTATGCTGCAAGGTGCTGGTGGCCTGTAGCAGCCATTGACAGATGAAGAAACCCTTGAAAGCATCTGTATCCTCATTCCAGGACCTAAGGAGTGGACCAGGAGGGTTTGGGTGAATAGAGTATGAGCTATGGACGTTCCAGGAGGATTTCAGCCATGGAACCCTCCAGAAGCAGCAATGAAAGTGGAAAATGGGGGAAGTTGTGGCCTAATGGTTAGAGAGTCGGACTCGTAATCCAAAGGTTGCGAGTTCGAGTCTCAGGCTGGCAGGAATTGTAGGTGGGGGGAGTGAATGTACAGCGCTCTCTCTCCATCATCAATACCATGACTGAGGTGCCCTTGAGCAAGGCACCGAACCCCCTACTGCTCCCCGGTGTGCACTTAGGATGGGATAAATGCAGAGCACGAATTCCGAGTATGGGTCACCATACTTGGCCGTATGTCACGTCAAAAAAAGAACGAGTTTTGTCTTGATTCAGGTACCCGAGGATAAGGATGGCAGGTTCTGTGTGCCATGTGATGTTCCCACCATTGACTGAATTGGGAGCTAGGTCAAGCAGGAAATTGTGGGTAGAGCCCTGCATTTCAGCCCGTTTTTATGCCCCTAGGGCCGGGCTTCGGGCAAATTTTTACATTTGCATTTATGCATTTAGCAGACGCTTTTATCCAAAGCGACTTATAGTGCATTCAGGCTATACATTTTTTTATCAGTATGTGTGTTCCCTGGGAATTGAACCCACAACCTTTTGCGTTGCTAACGCAATGCTCTACCACTGAGCCACAGGAACATTCCTCATAGTAGTATTCATACTATGAGGAATACAGTATTCTTTTGCGCATACAGTAGCGCAAAGTTGATTCTGTGCTAACTTACATTTACATTTACATTTATGCATGTGTTCATAGTTCATAGTAGTGTTGTCAAAAGTACCGACCTCGATACCATTCGGTACTGAAATTTTAAAAACGTCCATTTCCCGCTAAGATTTGAGCGCTGTTGAGCAGATTATTAAACAGCGCTGATTGGTCATTGTTCACGCGCTCAACAGATACATCTGTGATTGGCTTCAATGATCAATGAAGCGCTCGGTGAAGAGTGTGAAGCGATGATCAATGAAGCCAATCACAGATGTATCTGTTGAGCGCGTGAACAATGACCAATCAGCGCTGTTTAATAATCCGCTCAACAGCGCTCAAATCTTAGCGGGAAATGGACGTTTTTAAAATTTCAGTACCGAATGGTATCGAGGTCGGTACTTTTGACAACACTAGTTCATAGTATAGTATAAGATCATAGTTCAGACGTGGGCTGGGCCTCGGACTTGTTTTAGGCTTCTCCTTATTTTTATATTTTAGACATCCATCAATTAGTGATGAAAAAAAAATTCCGCGCTGGTGGAAACAACACGAGACAATGCTACAGACTGTCAAGAGCGGCTCGACGGTGTTTAGTGTCCAGCAGCAGCGAGCGTGCCGTCAGCGCGGCTGAAGAGGTCTGCGTTCAAATGCACGCAATAGGCTAAAGCTTGCTGCAAAGCACCGGCAAAAGTAATTACCATGAATGTGTCCGGGGGAATAGTAGAATTAATTACTAATAAACTAGTGTTTACTGTGTCAGTGTCGCAAGGATGAAGTTGCCAATCCTGACTCGCCATCTCCTCATTAGACGTGCCTTTAGAGAGAAGTGCATCTTTACGGATTATGATTATAATGAAAGAGTTTTTGTTTTCGATTTGATTTATTTCGTTAAGTAGTAATTTAAAGCTTTCTATAGATATATTTGTCATGTCTGTGAGGCATGTATGAGTTTCGGTTCATTTTTGTGAAGCGCTCCTGTTCAAGACCGAAAGGGCAGAAAGTGCATCATGTTTGTTTTCTTTATTTTATAAAAGCACAACGTTTTGTTGATATTGGTCGTTACTTTAAAAAAAACAAAAACTAATGAACAAAAATGCTACAAATGTTTTTCTAAATTAACTAAATAAAATAACTAACCGAAATATAATCACTTTGCCATTACATACAAAACAGATCTATTTTAATCGCTGAAACAGTAGTATAAGCTGTTTTGGGAGAAGGGGGAAAAAAGACGGGCTCGGGTCGGACTCGGGCTGGTAATTCTGATAAGCTGTCGGACATGGGCTCGGGGTAGGGCCTGAGCATCTAAGGGCCTACATTTGAGGCCCGTGCAGGGCTCTAATTGTGTGGAGTTGGAGCTGGTGGCAGAGCTTACCAAAGCTGAATCTACCATCTGATCCGGAGTTAAGAAGACTGTGAGAGACAGATTAACTTTTGTCCTGAGTGTTGTGCTGATACTGTAGACAAAGGCCTTACAATGTCAGAGACATTTTTTAAATGAAAAATGCATTAGTTTTGTGTTACGTTTTCTTATCTGGGCTGGGCTTGCTTGTTTGTTGTTGACTTAAAAAATTATATTTTTCACAAATGTAAAAGCGCTTTCACACCAAACGTGAAATGACTCAAGAGTGCAGCTCAAACAAAGCGTGTGTCACTGTAAAAAAATCACATCTGAAGCATCTTTTCCATCTTTTCTTTAAGCAAGATCAAGTATAATGGTGTCTGAGTCAGAGGAGTTCATCAGGTTTTTGCTGATGTTCCTCTCATTACTTTATTTTAATACTGTAGAGGCTTAGATGGTCTTTCTATTAAGAGACATCAACTGGTTTCTCAATTTATATACGGGGCATGCTAGTGTATGGCTTTGCAGGCTTCAAGTGATCACCACAATAGTCAATGGTATAAATAATGTTCATTCTTAATTTTTATTCTTGCCTTTTCTATTGGGCAGACATTTCAGCCACCTGAGTAAAAACATGCATTACATTTCACATGCATGCTTTAAGCGACCAAAAACGGTGTGGATCAGCATTGACTGTGATCTAAGCCACTCTGAAAACACTGGATCATGATGAGCTGCTTAATGCAAATGTATGCAATGCCACAATTTCCTCTGAAATGTGCAGTTTAAACAGTAGTCTTTGTGATTTGATCATCACACTAAGCCATCACATGGGAGACATTTTTATGGCATGAAGCTGTTCCTCTATGAATACTTTTGTCAGATTTTCCCATTTGTATGAGGCTCTGACTTTGGCATCACGGGTTGTTTCTGCGGGAGTAATTCAGATGTTTATATACATGCTTATTTATTTTTTTGTCATTGGCAAGTATTTTGGCAGCTACTTTTCATTTGGCATGATGCTATATTGTTCCCATTGCATCAAGTTAATACTAAAGGGAACGTCTAGACGATTACTGTTACTCTGTTTCCCTGAGTGGGAACTCTCTGTTGCTTCATGGGCTCATGCCTGACTTATGAAAATTGGAGATTTGATGCTGCCAAGCAGAAAGTTATATGGAAGCTACCACGTAGCACCTTGGTAGCATCGCTTTAGCGCCATCAACCAATACATTTGTGAGATTCTATTGGGCTTCCAACCATATGACGTGGGCTATATTTTTCAACTTCCACAATTTTTTCCTCCTCATCCTCCTTTGTTTGATCCAGTGGGTTTTCAGTGTATATGAGGCTACCCAGCATGACGCCACAGAAACAGAAACCAAACACAACAAAATGTCACTCGTGGCTTGTTTTGACACAAACTCCAATTAACATAGGTTGAAATGAACATGGAAGAGATGCTTTACCATTGCACACCTGGTTAGAGACAATCATTAAACCATGTAACACAACACAAAACTGTTAAAAAACAACAAAAAATGTATCCAAATGCTCTGCCAGAGAGGACACTAATCACCATAATAGTGACTTATATGAAACAGCTATGCTCATGATTATTCCACAATGCAAAGCAATAAACCTAGACATTTTTTATGTCAGAAAATGGCAATTTTTCACCAAAGGACTTTTTCTTCCTCTTCTTTTTTATGGTCTGAAAATCATCTAAAATCCTGTAAATTGTTTACAGTGTAATGATGTGTTTGAAACCGGAGTATATATCGCTATCTATCTACATGCTTATCACGTATGCAAATGCATATGCTCAGAGCTGAGAGTGTGTGTTTGAGAGCGATAGCATGAGTGGGAGTGTGTGTAATTACCCGTCTGTTACTGCATGTGTGTGTGTTTATCCCTTTCACAGTGAGTAAGGCGAGTGGGCGACAGCAGCAACTGGTCTGCCTGTGTGTTGTTGCACAGCAGACATACCTCACAATGCACGATATTACTCATTTCCTCAGCCTTGTGTACATGCACACACACGCACAAACTCTCACACTTTTTCACAGTCAGCCTCACAGGCTTTCGACATGGTGTGACACCACATTTTGCCCGTAGATTTGCACACACCATTGCCTTACTGGTGTGTGTGTCTGTGTGTGTAGAAGAGCTGCAGGTGTGATGGACTGCAGGAGTAAGTGGCGTCACATGGATATCTGCTCAACACACCCCATCAAGGTCAGTCGCATCAGGTCAGCAGTGCTTTTCGTTTTGATCTCAATCAAATTCATTAAAACTGTGTGCTTGAGATGTGCCTGGAAGTCAGAAAACAAATGTAATTTTTCTGTAATCTGTGCTTTTCAATGTGTAACATAGTTGTTTTATTGTAAGAGTCATTGAAGATGTCTTTCCACTAGTGTGTATGGCACAAAGTATTTGCTCTAGAACTTGAGTTAGCATTAAAAGAAGCAGCTGGTGAGAATTAACGGACTTTGAAACTTCTGAAGTAATTAAATGAGCCTGGGATGCACCTTTTAGAGACTACTTGTGTTTGTCAGTGTTTTTTTTCTACTGTGATTTTTTTCTTTTTAATGACAGAATGCCTAAGCTTTCCAAAAATCATATCTTAATGTATAAATTTGCAGTATATGATCCAGAAACATCATGTTAGAGTGATTTAATTTGTACAACAAGCAGGGCTGTAAAACCATTAGGAGTAAGTATATGGATTGTGGTATAGGGTGTAGAATATATTTGTAGCCAACTTTCATAAACAAGATATGCAGAGATAATAGTGTCATATTTACAGCTGTCAGGAGGTACGTAATTATTAATTGTATTTATGAACTCTTCACTTAGGGATAGTAACAACCCAAGATAGAAAATACATAAATATCAGTTTACATAATTTAAGTTACTTTCTACGTCTAGCTTTTATATTTTTCTGTTTAGAATGAAAAATTACCATTCGTTTATATATTATTATTATTATTAATTAATTCATGGAGTAATATGACTATTATGGTAACACTTTAGAATAGGGAACACTTATTAACTATTAACCACGACTTTTAACTTAATAAATTCATAATTTGCTGCTTATTAATAGTTAGTGCGGTAGTTGTTAAGTTTAGGGATGTAGAATAATGCATTAATTTGTGCTTAATTACTTCTAATTAATGGCTAATATTCTAGTAATATGCATGCTAATAAGCAACTAGTTAAGAGACCCTAAAATAAAGTGTTACCGATTATGTTTATTCCAGGATTTACTTACTTGGGTCATGTATTGCATTGAGAGATAAACATTATGTGCGGTTTAATTACTTTACATACTACAGCATGTGACTTGTGATATGCAAAAACAGTGTGTAAACACTATCAGAAATAACGAAGCATTTGGAAGCACTTGACAAATCATATTGTGTTATAATGCTAATTACATATTTTTAATATGTTCTCCACAAATTCGCACTAGCACTTTAGTTAAATGAGCATAAACAGAAATGTCTCCTTTTGGTCTAACTTTGCTTAAAGTTGCTTGCTCTTGGGTGATGAGTACAGTTTGCCGGCCTACAGTTCCTGATAAAATCCCTATATAACCCTCTCAGCTCTCTTTGGTCACTGTAGATGTATGGACTCAGTTTCCATGGAGACAACAGCAGGGTATTGGGTTCAATCCATGCAGACAGTGTGGTAGACAGAGGCGTTGAGAAAGAGACCAGATGTGCTGGCAGTGTATTGCAGTCAAATATAAGTGCTGGATTGACATTAGAGAAAGTTCCCCACAAGAAGGTGTGAATGAAACCTTTCAGCCTTCTTGTGTGTGTGTGTGTGTGTGTGTGTGTTAAATGCCTCTGCATGAGTGATCTTTAATGGTTAGGTAACTTTCCCAATCACTCCAGTAAGTCTGGAGATACCCATCACTGCTTATTAAACAGAAGCAACCTGTTAGGAAACTGGCATGTAGTCTCTTGCCATACAAGTATGTGTGTGGGTGAGAAAATCTTGAGTGTTTGTCTATCAGTATATATTCTTGTGTGTTTGTTGGTAGCACAACAGCAATATGGTGATAATCGTGTGGAAGTTATATTTAGAGCAGTATAAAGCTTTCAGATGTTCCGGTGTGCAAATACATAACCAGTAAGTCATAGTCAAAGTCTGCTTTATTGTCAATTCTGCCGCATGTACAGTACATACAGAGAATTCAAATGATGTTACTCTCAGACCTTGATGCATATAGATAACACTAAACACTGGGTGGAATGTAAATATGCACATAAATGCAAATTAAATATAATATAAAAATACGAATATACAGATAAGGGCATGCAAAAAAAAAAGAAGAAGGTAATCATATGCACTGGCCACTGAAAGTGTATGGACACTCTTTAAAATGTTTGATGAACTAAATCTATGGTTAATCTGCTTAGGTACTGCAGTGACATTCAGAAATAAGTTTAGGGCTACTGCAAGAGGTCAGTACTATTTCCATTTAGTTATTTAATTATTTATTTATTTTATATACATATATATATATATAAAAATATATATATTTTGCCCTTTTCTCTCTCAGGTGAGCGGGAGTTCTGAACGTGGCCGTGTGTGACACGTGATGTGCGTGATGCTGATCAGCAGAAGAACATGTCTTTCTCCTAGCCCCTTGTTCTTCCCAGCCCATGTAACCTAGAGTGGCCCAGAAGGCCCGGGGGACTGTCCCATGAATCCAAGCCCAGATCGCAGCCAGGAGTGTCTCCCCCCCAAAAAGCGGGACTCCCGACAGGGCTCGTCAGATCAGCCGGCCCCAGAGGATGACTTCAAACCCCCCGCCCCTTTTCGAAGCCGAAGGCAGTACTACTCCACGGAGGGTCACCGAGAGAGCGGGGATCTTCTACCACCCCCTCCGCCCACGCTGCCACCCCTTCCTCTGTCGTTGCCTTGGCAGGTGTCCTATGCTCCCTCCGTGCATCCCTCATACCTGCCGGTCCAGGTGGGAGAGAGGCGAGGGTCAGCTTCGGCATCCTGGAGAGAGGCGTTGTGTGGACGGGGTGTGGACAGAGGACTGGAGCACAGCGTTGCCCATCACTCTCGTTGGCTGAGCAGCGACATCCCCCCAATTAGTGTACAACCGCTCATCTCTGTGCCTATGTTCAAAAGTCTCTACGCAGGCGAATCCAGAGAAATGTGGTCCTACGGCCCCAGTCGACGACTCTTCTCCCCTCACCTCTTTCAACAGCCTACAGTTTACCCCCACGACACTCTCCCAGACGGCAGACTCAGGTACCAAGTCAGACGGCCCAATGGTGTTGAAGGCACTGGGCCTAGCAGAAGGATGCCCTCTTGCGATGACCGCGGTAACGACAATGTGACCAGGTTAGACAGTCCACATGCCAACGGCAGGAGAAGACAGGAGAACACAACAAGACAGACCACCGGAAGAGGCCTTCTTCCACAAGAGAGCACACATTCCTCACCGTGGGACAGGGACCCTCGGGGGACGCTCAAAACGCCAATACCCCCCTCGCCAGATGCAAGGACAGGAAGGGGAGTCACTTCTCAGGACCATTTCAGTGGTAGTGCCGGAGCTCAGATCTACTATGCTGTGGGGTCCCTTTGCCAATCTGCTCAGCATAACTCTCAAAAGCACCCACAACTTAGTCCTTCTGTGTCCTGCTCTCCGAGGAAGTCCCAGCACTTCCAACACAACAGCCATGGGGTTGAGACAGAATGGGATCCCTCAGCAGGGTCCTACCACCCTCCCGTCGCTGTGCTCACTGGCCCTGACCCACCCCCTTCTGCAGTCCTACCTCATTTTGCCAAAGGCTCCCTGATCGAGCTGGCCGGCGGCCATCTGAAGAGGGTGGAGGAGCTGAAGACAGAGGATTTCGTGCGCAGTGCTGACACCTTACCTGAGTTTCACCTGAGCACCTGCACTATTCTGTTAATCTCACCCGGACCCACGTACGGCTTCAACCACTTGCAGGTCTTGCTCACAGACCGCAACACTCAGGTGAGTTTAGCACGAGAAGCATGTACAGAAATCAAAATATACTGCAAGCTCAAGGCCAATTTATTAAAGTGTATTTTATTAATGCTGTACTACACAAAGTGATGCTAAGGAAGGATAAAATAAAATACAGCCAGTTACACTAACACAACTAAACTATGTCTACATTAATACATAAAACGCTCTCCGTCCACACTAGCATTTTCCAAGTTTCTCATCCACACTGAAATGTCAGAAAACATTAAATTTGCTTTACTGTGCATGCATAAACCATTAAAAAGTCACTGAGATGATACAGACGGAACAGACATGATTTACGTTTTCATGCAATTTTTCTGGCAGGATCATTTTATTGACGAAAATATCTCAGTATTCACTGACGTGTCTAAATCTGATCTAAAACGCAACTGCTCTCATGTTTTGCCGCAAACAGCAATCGCGAGTACATTTTTTGGGAACCCGGACTGTGATATGAAAAGTGTACCAAGTAACATCTATAGTAAATCTATAGCAATAGTGTGAAAGTCACTAGCAGGCGTGATACCGGTATAAACATAGATGTCTATTGGTACAATATACGTCACATGAATAAACATGCGTCATCGTTTTCAAAAGCCTCCGTGTTCACAGTCCACACTACAACGCGGAAACAGCGTTTTCACATTTATCCACTTTAGAGAGCATTTTCCTTGACAAAAACAACGTCTCGGTGTGGACAGAAGGCCAAAATGGAGAGAAAAGGATGCATTTTCAAACTAAAACTTATTATTGTGGACAAGACGCCTTTGAAACGTATTGAACAACGTATAAAAACAAGATTTTTGACATTTTTGTGCATGTTGAATTATCAAAATGAACAGTAGAGGTGCCTAATAAATTCTGGTTTTCTTGTTCAACTGAAGGAAGTTCGTTTCCTTCCAATATCTGACGTCGTCCAGACATCTGAAAAGGTCACTTAAAGTCCCACTGAAGTACCTTGAAATGTGCAGAGTTATTCAGTGTGTTGACACTGAAACAGGAGAGCATATCAAGTGGCTCATCACATAGCACGAGTATTATTTCTTCTGCTCATCAGTGCCGTTTATAACCTGGAAGATGCCATTTGCAATGTTTGAAATACAGCATTCAGTGTAGATTGTCATGTCTCTGGACCGGACCACACTGTGGAGGTTGGCACGAAACCGGATTCATTCCCCCTAATGGACCGCGTATGAATTGCTCCCTATCCCCTACATAGCTGCACTATGTGCCATTCACATTACAGACCATAGAAGAAGAAGCTTTACTTTCTGCTTATGATGTAAGGGATGGGTCATCATCAAAATCCTTGATCCTTAGTGGTAGAGAGAAAGTGTAAATTGTGCATGTAATTTTTTCAATTGTGTGGATCACATAGCCTTAACATATAGACATAGTCATAATATGTTAATAATATGTCAGATCAACAGCTACTATTAGGGTTTTGTTGCAACTCGTATGTTGGGGTATAATTTTGACATCAGGACATGATTTTTTTTTTTTTTTTTTTGGCATGATTTTTTATTATTAGATGCCTTGGGAGTAAGAATCTGTTGTTTTTTTATAATAGATGTCAATTTGAGGAGAAGGTCGCTTTATGAACTGACAGCACCAACATATTACCACAATCATTTTGGCGTGAGCTATATTTGGAGTTTGCAACAAAATAAAGGATTTTTAGCAATTAGAAATCACAACAATGTCTTGAGTCATAAAACTCCATAGCGTTGATATCACAAAAAGACATTAATTGCGAACAAATTATGTTTTCTGACAAAGGATTATTGAGCTAAACATGTATTGATAAGTACAGCCACTTGAAATGTTTTTCAATTACAGTGCACATACAACACCTTAATGTATTTCTCTCTCTGAGCGCGATTCTTTAGCGCAAATCTTTTCTTGGTGAGAATTCGGTCACACTTTATATTAAGTGGTCTTAACTACTATGTACTTACATCAAAAAATAAGTACAGTGTACTTATTGTGATCATATTGTATTGCGAAACACGCTATTGAGGTGGGATATGGGTAGGTTAGGGACAGGTTAGGGTGGTATGGGTAGGTTTAAGATGTAAGGGATGGTCAACAGTGTAATTATAAATATAGGTATTTTTAAATACATAAGTACAATGTAATAACATGTATGTACACAATAAGTGCATTGTATCAAATTATTAATTTAAATGTAATTACATAGTAGTTAACGCCACGTAATGTAAAGTGGGACCGAGAAAGTGTTGGCTTCGCAACCTTACCGACATGTACGTCCTTGTCCCGGCAGGAGCTGCTCACAGTCCTAGCGGAGTATCCCTTCTTCGTCCGGGACCGCGGCTGGTCTTCATGCAGCCCCCAGCGGAGCGCCCAGCTGTATGGCCTGCAGTGCCGTCAGCTCAGCACCGGCGACGTGTGTCTGGCACTGACTCCCACACCTGCTTCACCTCACTCCGGCACTCAGGTGCAGCGTCCGCACATACGCTCAGAGGAGGTGGAGGTGACCGAGAGGATACCCCATGCCCCCGCACCTCCGACTCCGCTCCGCACCCGCAAGAGACGCTGGTCCGCCCCTGAGCTCCAGCCGGGAATCAAGACTAGCACGCGTTTACCTCAAGGCTCGAAGCAGGAGAGACAGCAGTAAGGGTTCGAAGATCGAACCTCACAGATACCATGGAATAGCTAGTAAATCGTTCCAAAATGCACAGTGAGACAATCAAAAATCACTTCTTTGTGATGCCACGCACCTTTTAGTTATGCTAATCTCAAGCCTTTTTCTGCAGGGTATGTCTTTTTAATCCGTATTATGACAAGCCAATACTACTGGAAGAAAAAAGACACAAGTGTATGTGACCCTGGAGCACAAAACCAGTCATAAGTGTATATTTTTTTGAATATGAGATTTATGCATCAGCTGAAAGCTGAATAAATAAGCTTTCCATTGATGTATGGTTTGGACAATATTTGGCCGAGAGTAAATCTGGAATCTGAGGGTGCAAAAACATCAAAATATAGAGAAAATCACCTTTAAAGTTGTTCAAATGAAGTCTTAGCAATGCATATTACTAATCAAATATTAAGTTTTGATATATTTACAGTAAGAAATGTACAAAATATCGTCATGGAACATGATGTTTACTTAATATCCTAATGATTTTTGGCATAAAAGATAAATGGATAATTTTGACCCATACAATGTATTGTTGGCTATTGCTACAAATATCCCCCAGCGACTTAAGACTGCTTGTGCTCCAGAGTCACATATGAGAATATATCATATTACGAGTGTTCTGTGAATATGCTACAGGAATAGTCTACTGTTAAATTCATAACGACGTCTCGTTTCACGCTTATGAACTGCGTACGTACCTTCAAGCTGAATGTATTAAGCAGCCTTCAGCCAGGCTTTCAGCGTGGGGTTACTATGCTAGTTCACGTTAGCATTACGCTCCAGCCTGTTCTTACCAAGGGAAGAGACACTAATGTGGGAAGGTGTTTTTACAGAGTGATGGTGCTAACGACACATCAGAAAAGTCCCTTCGACATTTCCTTGTGAGAAAGGACATAAATCTAGTGTTTTGAAATCAGATACGGGTATATCTACTCACGATTAAGCACACTCTATCACTTTATTTCTCTCTCTTTTTTGTGGTTTCTCAGATAACGTTCGCTGTTAGTTTTTTGTTTCTTTATAAATGTTCTAATTGCTCTGAAAATGTATATTTTTTAAAGTTGTGAGACTGTAATACAATGTTCGCTAGAAATAAAAGAACAGCTTTCTAGATTTATATCGAATTCTATATTTAGCATGAAACGACGGATGTATGAAATATGAAAACCTTGAGATGTTACTATGGCTACGATCACACTGTTAGTGTGAAATGTCCTGTTCACACAGCAGCTTACGAGAATAGAATACTGTCTGTATCATTGTGTATTCTATTTATGTCTATTACCTGTCAATATCAACGATGGTGACGTGCAAAAATGCATTTGTGACCCTGGAGCACAAAACCAGTCATAAGGGTCAATTTTACGAAATTGAGATTAATGCATCATCTGAAAGCTGGATAAATAGCTTTCCATTGATGTATGGTTTGTTATGATAGGACAATATTAGGCTGAGATACAACTATTTGAGAATATGAGGGTGCAAAAAAATCTAAATATTGAGAAAATCACCTTTAAAGTTCAAATGAAGTCTTAGCAATGCATATTACTAATCAAAAATTAAGTTTTGATATATTTACGGTAAGAAATGTACAAAATATCGTCATGGAACATGATGTTTACTTAATATCCTAATGATTTTTGGCATAAAAGATAAATTGATAATTTTGACCCATACAATGTATTGTTGGCTATTGCTACAAATATACCCCCAGCGACTTATGACTGCTTTTGTGCTCCAGGGACACATATGTCGTCTCGCATTTGACACAACATAAATTCAATTGTGGCGCCACTTCATCTGTTGAATCTTGAATAAATGGCAGCTTTTCTACCTCCGTAAAGAGTCCGGTGGAGAACAGCGACTGGATCCAACCCTTCAGATGATGCACAGCTCATATAGTTACTGAAGCCACGGTGATCCCGTACAACCGCTCATAAACAACCCAGACGTGTGTGAACGACCCAGATGCAGGAGTGTATGGAGAAGAGATCATGCAGACCTGGGCGATGTTAAATATAATTTATAGCTTGCCTCGAGGATGTGCAGAAATCACGCCACAGTGAATATCATCATTACTCTCTTTTAAATGCAATGCACTTGGGTTTGTTTTAAAAAAATACAATGCCAGAATTAATCCACAGCTTCATAAGTAATCTGCTCCAATATATTTGGGATGGGCCAGCCATCGGGACAACCTTGTGCAGGACCTCCTGAGACCATGCATCGCCATATGAGGACATTATATTTGATGCTTGGGCTTCAAAAATGTCTGATATTAATTATGGTAATATGATAATATTTTGTAATTAACATTTAAATCTGATTTTTTAACTGTGTGTCATAAATCAACATCTCAGGAAAACGTGGGGTTTCAAATCAAAATATGAATTTCTGATACGAAACAGGGCGTTGATTTCATACATGATCTCATATGAGGACACCGGGACTAAAAACATGTTTATTACGCATTTTAGAAGACACAACAAATGAATAGGGAAAGAAATTATATTTCAATATTCTATATTGTTATGAAAATCTTGTCAATTATGACTCCCTTTATTACACTTCTTTTTGCATTACATGTTGCCCCAAAAACACATTAATATGCAAATTAGAGTTAGTTTATAGATACATTGTATATAATGAGAAAACCCGTTTATGGCCATTTTACACACATTTTGCATAACGAAAAATGTTATATCAAATCATTCTGTTATAACATAGTTAGAAGATAGAATCATCTTTATACATAGTTTGGTAAAAAAAAAAAATAATCTTGAAAACTAAAAAAGTATTGGTGATTTAAAAAAATCAATTGTTTTTGCCTATGCATGTTCATTCATGTGTTTTTATTTAAAAAACTAAAAAATGCATCCCGATGACATGCCTTATGAATGAAATATCTTTTTTTGTATTTATTGTGTGTG
>CM049862.1:549425-576925 GCA_027422415.1 Schizothorax lantsangensis | reverse complement strand
GCTACTTTTTATGGAAAGTAATGCGTTACGTTACTTTTGCGTTACTTTTTAAATATGAGCAAGGCTTGATTGTTTTTAATACAAGAAGTTGTAATTATAGCCCTTTCACACCAAAAAGTGTAATGAATAAACCTCAAGTAATTCAGGTGTGAAGAGGAGAGCGCAGGAGAAGAAGGATCAACACTCGTCAGCAATAAAACAACAATTGTTAGTTTATCTAAAGTCATTTTTGCTTATTATTATGATTGAACTGGATCATCAAAGGTCAGCAGCAAAGACATTGGTTAATAAAATGGGATTAGATACATTTGTGTTGTTTAACATATTTAATTATTGCACGTTTGCGTCATAGTTTGTATTTCACTGTTTTAATTCATGTTGATGAATACTGAATCTTTTGCGAGTGAGATGAATTAATGCACGTTCATATTTAGTCTAGAACTACAGTAACATGTTCTCACAGCACACTGTCAGACAATAAATGGAAAAAAGTAACTCAGATATTTTCTTGTAAATGAAAAAATAATGCGTTACTTTACTAGTTACTTGAAAAAAGTCATATTATTATGTAACTCGCGTTACTTGTAATGCGTTACCCCCAACACTGGTTACAGAAGGTTGTCCGGTCCAGTTCCTTTCACACAGCAGTGTTGTTAATCTGCACGTTAACATAAAGACACTCTTGAGCTGGGCTACTTTACTAGCAATGCATTGATTGTGCATCAGCTTACAGTGTATCGGTGGAACATACCAACTACACAAACTGTGTGGGGGGAACCTAAACTGAACCATTCACTATATAGGCTACTACAACCAGGGCGTCGCTGAAAATGAGTGTGTGAGTTTGTTTACAGAATGCTGTTGTCACTGCTGCAAACTCTCATATAAATAATTATTAAAAAAATATAATTTCCTTGCAGCTAGTGGGCCCCGTTTCCAGTGTAGGCCCCTGGGCTTCAGCCCCTTGACGCCCGTGCATTAATGCACCCGTTTATAAGCATATCTATTACAAAGAGATTTAAAGCCTCAGTTATCTTCCTAACAAACACAACACAGAGGGATACAGAACTCAGAAATATTTATTTCAAGATGCAAAAACACTTTTTATTTGATTTTTTTCTATGAAATTGCAGAGGTTTATTTTTCACGTTTTATCAAGTGTACAGTTGTACAGTTTAATTTTTTGCATCTTGAAAAAATATTTCTGAGTTGTGTGTCCCTCTGTGTTGTGTTTGTTTGGAAGATAAATTAGCATTGAAATCTCCTTTATAAGATATAAATAATCCTCACTTTAGATTTAATTATGAACCATCAATGATCATTTCAAACATAACATTTTCTAATCTGTTTATTACATAGTAGTGTAGTATTTATGTAGCATACTAGTGTAGTATTTATTTTTAAATGTTTAAAAAGGTTAATTACTGACATCCCAGCGTTATTTAATGTCTACATAAGCATACAACATTACGTGAATATTAAAAAGCGCAAGCAAATATGGAATTCAAGCCAGTAAATAATGTTTAAAAAGCACAAGGCAACTGATAGCGAACCTAGGGATAGAAAGACGTCAGAAAGACTAAAACTTAAATATATGACAACTAGCATCTGGTTAAGGTCGCTATTAAGGTGTTTCTCATGCTCGCTAACTGCAATTATAGTATAACTGTCTATTATCTAACAATAAACGAACTATAACGCACTTAAAAAAATAACAAAATTGGGCCCAATCCGGCCCGCCAATCATCTTCATCCGGCCCGAGGAAGACTACGCAGGTTGCACATTCGCCTTGAATTGTTTTTGCACTAATTAGTTTGTCCACAAGGTGGCAACACTGGCCAAAAAGTAAAGGGAGAGACGCAATAACAACAATCTACCGGAGATGCAACATCAATAGATGGCAGCGCTGACGAGCGCTTATGTGAGGGAGTTATGAGATATACAGGTGCATCTCAATAAATTAGAATGTCGTGGAAAAGTTAATTTATTTCAGTAATTCAACTCAAATTGTGAAACTCGTGTATTAAATAAATTCAATGCACACAGACTGAAGTAGTTTAAGTCTTTGGTTCTTTTAATTGTGATAATTTAGGCTCACATTTAACAAAAACAGATTAAGGGGTTGGGGGTCATTTTGGGGTTTTTATGAACGCGTGGGGCCTTCTGACAAAATTTTGCTTAGGGCCCCCGAAGCCTGATATATATGGGATGTGCTGGACCAACAAATGCGATCCATGGAGACCCCACCTCACAACTTGCAGGACTTGAAGGATCTGCTGTTAATGTCTTAATGCCAGATACCACAGGACACGTTCAGAAGAGTCCACGGCTCAATGCATCAGAGCGGATTTGACAGCATGAGGGGACCTCCGTGATATTAGGCAAGTGCTTTTAATGTTTTTAGTGAAATCTTAGATGTTTAACCAAAGCTTAATGATCACTGATCCCCGGTGAAGACCCTGTCTTCTGGGACAAGACCACAGCCTCTGCACAATCTGACTCTGCTGCAGCCTAGACTTAAACTGCTGATTTAGTCTGGCCAGAGGTAGTGTTGTTTTTGGCGGCCTGTTTTAATTTTAGTTTTATTCTAGTCTTTGTGTGAAGCTGTCATTTTAGTTTTTATTAGTTTTAGTCACGTTCATACTCTTTTTAGTCTAGTCAAGTTTTAGTCAACTAAAAGTCTGAGCATTTTAGTCTTATTTTAGTCAGAATTATCCATGACTATTTTCGTCTAGTTTTAGTCGACGAAAACTGATGACATTTAGTCTAGTTTTAGTCAATGAAAATTGTATTTTAGTCTCTTTTTAGTAATGCAATTCTATTTAACCCAGTCAATATAGTATAAGTACCTATACAATATAGTATAGTCCCTTTCTCTGTGTCAGACTTAACTGTGTTTGTTGTCGTCTTCTAAATAATGCCGCGAGTGGGGCTTGAGGAAGTGACGTCGTCTGCGTCTGCGCAGAGTGTTGCCAAGTCTGCGGTTTTCCCGCGGAATTGGGCTACTTTAACACTGTTGCCGCGGGTTGTTTTTCATGTCCGCGGGTTGAAGCGACCCCAATAACGTGATATTTAGCCCCTGGAATACGAACTTTACCGGGAAATCCCCCTCGAAATGCGATTGGGCTAGTTTTGAGTAGCAATTGGGTGGGTTTTGTTGTGACAACCTGGCAACCCTGACAGCCCCTGAAGTGAGACACATGAAACAGAAATACTGCAAAATAATAATAACGCGACTAAACGAGACGAAATAACGTTATAACATTTCGTTTCGTCTCGTTTTGGTCAACGAAAATGAAGAGACATTTTAGCATAGTTTTTATTTTGTAAACCACATTTAGTCTCGTTTTTATTCGTTAAAACGATATTGCATTATACATTTAATTATCGTCATCGTCACATGACCAGCATTTACGTTGCGTCTCGTCTCATTTTCGTCACGTGATAAAGGTTCGTTAACGACGATATTTAGTCATAATTTTCGTTGACGAAAGCAACACTAGCCAGAGGAGAATGACACTATTTCCCCATCTAAATACTGTAAAGCTGATGTAAAGCCACCAAGCTTTATATCAAGCTGATGTAAAGCTGCTTTGACACAATTTGCATTGTTAAAAGCGCAATACAAATAATACTGACTCGACTTAACCAAAACTTATAAGATCCCAAAAAAAAGCTTATAAAGGTGGCAAATCCATGTAAGTCAAGCAGGTCAATCCAGATACAGTCATTTTATATAATATATTACGTTTAGGATATGTCAGCAATCACAAACCTGTCTAACGTATGTTTCACACCGCAAGCGTGAGCGGCCATTGTGCTTTCATACGGGCAGCGTTTGTCGCGCGCAGCTGAACCGCGGCTTGTACTGCAATACAGACAAGTATCACATTTCTGTCATATTTTCCAGCGTTCTCCTCCGTGTCATGTGCTTTGATGTATGATATGACCAGAATACTCTGTGATGCGACTGTGCCCCCCTCCCCTCTGTCCCACACACATATGTAAATAACATATATTATATATAGGTAGTTTACACAATAAACTTGAGCCAAGTTAAGATGTGTATATGAAAAAATTGCCGACCCTGTCTGGAAAAATTATGTCTGACTCTTCTCACATTTTGTATGAGGAATAGGTCATTTTTGCCATAGCAGAAGGAGTTGCATATGCTGGATTGAATTGGCTATGTTATGTAAATCTTTTGTGTATCAGTCTGTAAAATTAATAAATCAGAATTTGGGATTCAAATTGGCCTCTGGGCTCTGGAAAATATGGACTCACTATTCTAATGCACTGTAGCCGTGTGTTTATTTATATACTGTTGTTGTTTTTTAATTTTTTTAATTTTAATTTTTTTCTGTATTAAGGTGCATCTATTGTATTGTGTGTTTAGTAATAATCAACGTGAATTGATATGAGACACACGCTGTGAGACCCAAGACAAATTTTGGAAAGAATTCCAAAAATAAAGTGTAATTGAATAATTGAATTGAAAAAGTAATTTAACAGACCTTTGAAGTTTGGGCAAAAACTCGTGGAAGTGGTGTTTTCGTGCATTTTATTTTTTCATATGGTGATTGTGAAACACGAAACACATCACTTACATGATTTTGTGGTGAAATGTATTATTTTTAATGTTAATCGGGTCAGTTTTGATCAAGAAAAATGCACTGTGACTTTAATTCAGCGCAAGCGGCGTGGCAAAAATAGACTCGGCAGCGAAACGATCGCGGCACTGCTGCTCACGCGCTGCTCCTGCTCCCCGTGTGAATGCACTCATTTGTTAACATGGGCGCCGAAAATAATACGCGCTGCTTACGCCCTGCTTACGCATGCAGTGTGAAACCGGCGTAAGACCATCAGCCAGAACAGGAAGAGTGATTTGCTTTATGTGACACACTACATTAGGAAAAAGACTGATGCAAATGGACAGCCGCTATATTGTGAAATATCTGATATTCCTATTATCAAATATGTTAATTAAAGTAAAAGCTCCTTAATAATGACCACGTCAGTTCTTCTCTAACGGGTTAGTTTGCGCTGCAATGCAGAGAACCAGACTCAGATTTACAACCCATGATTTAATTCACTTCTCCCGAAAGACATGAAAGTAAGTAACTGGTAGGGCTGGGCGATATAGCTAAAAAATTTAACACCATATTATGTTTCATATCAGTCGGTATCAGTAATTATCGAAACTTTTTTTAAACAAAGAGCAGAAGAAAAAAGGTTTAAATTTAATCACTGTATTTTTTAATAATTTTATGTGCAGATTAGTGTTAAGGAACTTGACTTGTCTCCTGAAGCCACAGGAGGGCGCAATGAGCAAAATTATGCACCGCATTAAATTGTTTATTCAATGCAATGAAACAATGACTATCTATGAAAAAAGTGTATAATTTCGGAAATTGCATAAGCAATTATGAACAAAACAGCATTGTGTATTTATGCATAGCTTTAAACAAAAATCCAAACAGCCGATCGTACAGACTTTATTTAATCAAATTTCAAAATTCAAATTTTGTCTCGAGAATTTGTGGGGGGGGGGGTTCCATTCACACATAGCACGTGCCTATATCGTGTGCTATACCCAACATGTTTTCTATCGTTATCGATGAAGGTGTACCGTCGATAAATACTGATACCGTTTTATCGCCCAGGCCTAGTAACTGGTGAACTAGGAAAAAAACTGAGTGAACTTTATAGCTGCCTACAAAATGCGTAATGATGTGAATAAAACATGTCATCACATTATGTTTTAAAGGGATTATTATAGACTCTTCTATAGACAAATTATTCACTGCAGGTCAAGAAAAGTTAGTTAGTTGGAAAATAAATTACCGGTAATATGAATTGAATTAATCAAATGCATGCATGTCAACCTGTTGTTGGGGATCACAAAAAAATATATGAATCTTTCATAACCCATAATAGGGGCACTTTAAACATTTAACCCAACTGCTGGGTCAAAACAAGCCATTTGCTGGGTTTGTCCATATTGTACCCAGCGCTGGGTTGTATTTAACCCAGCATTTTTTAGAGTGCACTGAACACTCACTTGTGCAGTGATGAGCTTCTGGGTCTTTGGCTGGCTGGGGTCAGGGAACTCCTCTCCGAAGCACAGGTCCACTGTGTACTGTGGCTCGGGACCAGTGCCTTGCCGATGGTTCTGTAGCTCTGCCAAGAACACAGCAAACAGCGTGAGGACCGAAGAATCCCCAAAATGCAAAAAAGCACTGGTTTCCCCAGGCTCACCTTGCACGAAGATGGTCATGTCCAGGAGTTTGCAGGTCCTCTCTCTCTCCAGTTTGTTGGGTTTCTGTCGGTGCTCTGCCAGAGGGCCGTCCCAGTACACGCGGCCCTGGCAGAAGCGCTTGATGAACACACCGTCTGGGGCCACCCACACCAGCACACCTTTCTCCAGGTGCGGCAGAAGACGGGTCATGGCTTCGGAGATGCCCGGAGGCAGGTGTACGATGTCTGGACGGGGGAAGAAGACCTTCTTGGCTTCACAAGGCCCGTAGATGCGCTCGCTCCCAACCGGAGCACAGCCGTGCAGAATGAAGCATCCGTCTGGAGACGTAGTGACGAGCTTCTGCACCAGGTTACCGTGATATAACAAACGCACCTCCAGGCGGTAGTCTGCACGCATGCACATGACAAAATAGCATTGCTTTTTTAACACTGACATTCCACCTGATGATATACAGTGGGAAAAAAAATATTTGATCCCCTGCTGATTTTGTACGTTTGCCCACTGACAAAGAAATGATCAGACTATAATTTTAATGGTAGGTTTATTTGAACAGTGAGAGACAGAATAACAACAAAGAAATCCAGAAAAACCCCATTTCAAAAAAGTTATAAATTGATTTGCATTTTAATGAGTGAAATAAGTATTTGACCCCTTCACAAAACATGACTTAGTACTTGGTGGCAAAACCCTCTTTGGCAATCACAGAGGTCAGACGTTTCTTGTAGTTGGTCACCAGGTTTGCACACATCTCAGGAGGGATTTTGTCCCACTCCTCTTTGCAGATCCTCTCCAAGTCATTAAGGTTTCGAGGCTGACGTTTGGCAACTCGAACCTTCAGCTCCCTCCACAGATATTCTATGGGATGAAGGTCTGGAGACTGGTTAGGCCACTCCAGGACCTTAATGTGCTTCTTCTTGAGCCACTCCTTTGTTGCCTTGGCTGAGTGTTTTGGGTCATTGTCATGCTGGAAACCCATCCACGACCCATCTTCAGTGTTCTGGCTGGCTTCAATGCCCTGACGGTACATGGCCCCGTCCATCATCCCTTTGATGCGGTACAGTCGTCCTGTACCCTTAGCAGAAAAACACCCCTAAAGCATAAAGTTTCCACCTCCATGTTTGACAGTGGGGATGGTGTTCTTGGGGTTATAGTTAGCATTTCTCTTCCTCCAAACACGGCGAGTCGAGTTGATGCCAAAGAGCTTGATTTTGGTCTCATCTGACCACAACACTTTCACCCAGTTCTCCTCTGAATCATTGGCAAACTTCAGACTGGCTGTACATGTGCTTTCTTGAGCGCTGCAGGATTTCAGTCCTTCACGGCGTAGTGTGTTACCAATTGTTTTCTTGGTGACTATGGTCCCAGCTGCCGTGAGATCATTGATGAGATCTTCCCGTGTATTTCTATGCTGATTCCTCACCGTTCTCATGATCATTGAAACTCCACGAGGTGAGATCTTGCATGGAGCTCCAGTCCGAGGAAGGTTGACGGTTATTTTGTGTTTCTTCCATTTGCGAATAATCACACCAAATGTTGTCACCTTCTCACCAAGCTGCTTGTAGCCCATTCCAGCCTTGTGTAGGTCTACAATCTTGTCCCTGATATCCTTGGACAGCTCTTTGGTCTTGCCCATGGTGGAGAGTTTGGAATCTGATTGATTGATTGCTTCTGTGGACAGGTGTCTTTTATACAGGTAACAAACTGAGATTAGGAGCACTCCCTTCTGCTCTTAATCTCAGCTCCTTACCTCCTAAAGACACCTGGGAGCCAGAAATCTTGCTGATTGGTAGGGGATCAAATACTTATTTCACTCATTAAAATGCAAATCAATTTATAACGTTTTTGAAATGCATTTTTCTCATTTTCTTTGTTATTATTCTGTCTCTCACTGTTCAAATAAACCTTCCATTAAAATTATAGACTTTGTCAGTGGGCAAACATACAAAATCAGCAAGGGATCAAATATTTTTTTCCCCCACTGTACGCACATTGTTTTCCTCCCAATGAATAATTAAATCTTTAAAATCACAATGACTTCATAAAACGAGGAGCTTGCTATAAATTCTCTCACCAGTTATGGGGACCTGAGACGGGTATAGAGGAATGGAGTTCGTCCTGCCATTCACTGCAAACACACACATAAACTCAGTGTAACTGATAAAGAAACCTTTTTTGTTGTTTTTAGTTAGTTATTGTTATTGAAAGTAAAACACTAACCACTCCATCCAGCAGCTTTGTTTGAGTCACCAAGCGAACTGTCCTGCTGGATGTGAAAATAAACTATTATTTCATGTAAAACAAAACATACGCAATCCATCCAGTAGGGTGCAGAAAAATAAATGTCATCCGAGTGTTCAGTCAGTGTAGTGCATGTGTGGGGATTTCCACAGGTGTCACTGAACAATACCTGCATCAGACGCGTCTCTCTCAAGGCTTTGCTGCAGTCACCGTCCAGAGATATCACTGCAGCTTCTGGAAGACACAAGGAGTGGCTCGTGACTGTGTGTAGCAGCATATACATGTATATTAATGAGGAAGTGAGGTTTGAGGAACACAAGTCGAGGTCTGTCACAACACCTGTCGCTCTCCCCGTGTCCTCCAGGATCCGGTAGACCTTGTACGGCTCAGAGATATCCAGCTGACTGCGCTCAGAAACCTCCTGGAAGTCTGTGCTCTTGTTGAGGGCGCAGCGCAGACGTGTTTTCCACGTAGAGGGGTCTGCTTTGTCCCTGCCTTCTTGAAACTTACCCTTGTACATGGCCCATGCCTGAGACAGAGCGTGTGTGTTTAATCTGTTTTGTGTCTCAATGCATTGCAAACTTGTGTACTTTTTAGTCAACTGGATTTCAATGGGAAATTCAATATAGTTGATACATGCATAATCACCAGCAATCAAGTCAAGCTCTGATATTTAAAGCCAGTTGTGATTAGTCAATAGTGGATGGATTGAAAGTGGACTGTACCTTAAACAGCGCGGCGTCCTGGTTCTGTCTGTAGTCCTGTTTGGCGGCGTGTTTCCAGGGAATCCTGAACATGGTTTTCTCCTCATTTTCCCAGCTCAGTCCAGTATATTTACCGCTGTCTATCTGCGCTATGAGCCATTCTCTCAGTCGCATGTGCCTCGACCTGTCTTCTTCCATCAATCTACAACATAACACCAGTCACACATACACAAACAGCAGTACTGACACACTTCTATAAAGCTCGTGCTGAGAAATGAAATCTTAAATGAACTCACAGTTAAACAATTGCATGCATTCAGACATGTGAGCTTCAAAAGTGAAAGTAAAAGCATGAAATGAAACACTTTCGGTTTCCCATGTAATGAATGTTGCCCTAATGACATGACGCAAACAGCACAATCTGTCCCTTAACATGCACGACTCAGCAAACAAGACGAATGCATTGCATTTAATGCGCTGACGCCGATGCATGCATGCAAAACACAACTGAGTTCTGTCTAAACAATAAGCAAAGCGCGATCCGAATACAATGCATGGAGCTGTCATTGCTTCAGTAAGAAGTTCTGCACTCTTACAATCAAAGAAATATCTGCACTCCACATGCATCTCTTATTTACCGTGTTTACTCGGCGAGTGTGCAGCAGAACACAAACTCGTTCTCAGCGGTATTGAGTGGATTCTAATATAATAATAATAATAATAATAACGTGCAGACATTATGAGACTGCGGTAAAGTTGGTTTTATGTTATACATTCAATCTTTTCTTAAGTGTTAATTTACATGTAATCGCAGAATACTCATGGGTCATGCTGTATCTCTTTCAGATCACATAATATCCTAATTAATAATAATATTATTCGATGATGTAATCCTCACTTGGACATGTCAAGTTAGGGAGTGTCTCAAAAGTTCAAAATGCACAATAAACTTGGTTACATATGTGGATTATTCCATAAATACACTAAAAATGTGACATGTTAGCAAATAGATTATGTATAGATTCATACAATTTGTAACTTTTATACGATTAATATATCTGTTATAAATATAAGTATACTGAAGGTCTTAATTAAATAAGTCTAATAAACTTCGTGGTTGTTTGATCGAAAGAGCTCAAATCACCTACAATGTATTTATACATACATACATCATATAACAAAAAATAATAATTATGCATTTATGATTTTTTTATTTATTTCAAATCTATATAACTTCCTGGTCATGTGACCCGATGATGTCACACCAGCTGTAATATGTTCACACACATCTTACACGACTTGGATTTTGGAAATATGATTTTTTTTTCTATTTTGGGGGAATTTTTGAAATATACAAATCTATATAACGTCCTGGTCATGTGACCTCATGTTGCCACACCCACTGTATTATATTCACACATTGTACATTCATATTTTTTTTCTTTTGAAAATATAATTGTTTTTAGACAATGATTTGAATTACTTTTGTACTTATTGGTCATGTGACCTGAAATTATTACACAAGGCCGGTTTATATTCACAGACATTTCTCATACAAAAATATGAACATTGTGTGCCTACCAAACATTTATTTAAATAGTGCTATAGTCATTTTTTGAACTGTTGTGTAATTTTTAGTCCTTGTGTAATTTGGTGGGTCCAGGCTCAATGGCAATTTCTGAGAAATGCATAAAATAGGAACTGTATGTAGAAAATCATAATTTGCCTATATGGTTTTTCTTTATTTTTAGAAGAGTGGAATGTATGCTGGAACAAATAATAATAATAATAATTCACTCAACTTACATTTTTGAGTTATCTTTTTGTACTGACTCAGTTAAGGTGAAACTATGTTGAATATTAATTATGTACAAATTGAATGTTATTTGAACTTATAAAGTTTAGCTGGAATAACTTTGTAAGGTGAACTTACTTTTTTAAGTTTTCAGTACAAAAGTTCCTGTAAAAAAGCTTTTTTGTTGATTTTACTTACAATATTAAATAATTTCAACTGGACAGATTGTTATTTGAGCTTACAAAATTTATGAAAATAAGGTGAATTTTATTTTTAAGTATTCAGTACCAAAGTTTACGTTCATTTAACTTAACTGTCAGTGCAAAATGATAACTCAAACATTTAAGTTGTATTTATTTAAAATATTTTCAACTTGACAAATGTAGTTATTTGAACTTAAAGGGGACCTATTATGCTCCTTTTTACAAGATGTAAAATAAGTCTCTGATATCCCCAGAGCGTATATGTGAAGTTTTAGCTCAAAATACCCCACAGATAATAGCTTGTTAAAATTGCCACTTTTAGGGTATGAACTAAAACGCTCTGTGTGTGTGTGTTGCTTTAAATGCAAATGAGCTGTTGCTCCCGGAGAAGAGGGCGGAGCTTCAAGAGCTCAAGCATTAGCAGTGCTAGCCTTTGCAAATAAACATTCCCCTATTAATACAAGCCTACAGAAAACTACTCGGTTTCAAAGTCAGTCATCTGATTATACTGTGCATAATAAATTGGCGTTTATGAATTACACAGATGAGGAGCACGACGGAATAAAAATAATGCTATCACAAACTTTATAAGTCTCACTCATGATTATGAGCTCAACAAACTCGAACGATCGGCTCTCATTGCTTTCATATGCAACTTTTAACCACCACATTCATATTCACGATCATTCATGAAGACAGCACCAGTGAGAGCACACAGAGACGATGATAGCTTTAGCATCATTAGCATTACTGAGTGCTAAGAAGCTCTTTCAGAAAGACAATTTAGAAAACAAACGCGTTATACTTACTTTGTCTGGAGCTGACGTTCGCGCTGGTATTGATCCCTACACGTACAGATTTTTTTCCAGGACATTTCCTTAGACAGTGAAACTTAACCACAGTGTCCTCAGATGGAGGGAGTCTATGGAGACTCCTATGTTCGTTAGTGCAACACTTGTAAAGCCTCTTTGGTGCTAACAGTGTATATATCTCCAGCAGCTACAGCAAGTGATCAGTAATGGTGGAGGCGGAGCTTCTCACTCAGGGCTGTGCTGATAGGCCAGCGTCACAAATGGGCGGGACTTGTTTCCCTCGGTGACGTGAACAGAGGGAGAATCTGAAACAGCTCGTTCTGAGAGACTGTTTATGATTATATTAGATTATAAATAAACGAGTTGGTGGATTTTTAACATTATAGGCTGGTTGTTTTCACACAACTGTGTTCAAACACCTTATAAAAGTGATTTTTGCATAATAGGTCCCCTTTAATGTAGTTCTCAATAGCAAAGTTTGTGTTCATGTAGCCTAATTTGGCTTATTTGCTTAATTCAACCAAATAAATAATTATTTTATTTCAAATGTTTCAGCTGACAAATTTTCATTCCCATTTAAATTAATTTGTATAAGTGATCAGATGTCAGCCATTGAAACATGATTAGATGATGATTAATCAACTTAATAATTATAGTGAAAAGTGTTTGCTTTAGTTGAGCACTTGGCTTTTATTAAATTGTGATTGTTTTTAACAATTACAATAGTGTTTTATTAAAGACATAATAAATAAAGCAGCTGTGACATCATCTCAAAGCAAATACAGTAGCAGTGAAGTTGCCGCTCTACTGAAATATAACAATATTTTCTTTTAACTAAAATTAATTAACATTGATATTATCTTAAACAGCATATTTTGTGCAACAATTAAAATCTGGGCACACTTAGACATCAACACTCAACATACAAAGACAATATAAGCTACTAAAATTCATGCCGCAATGCATGCTGGGAGCCATGGATGAGTTGGATTGGTGCACCCAGAATGCACTGCGTTTTGTTGGTTGTCACTATTGTTGAGATTCATACGGTGATTTTTGATGTCTGTGTGTGTTTGTCTGATACAGACGCTCAGCGTGTTTTAGATTTCTTCAAATGATAAGACTGCGTTTATACTGCTGGAAAAAATGTTAACACTAATAACACTAAAACCTAACAAGCAGTGATTAAGTTTCAGACGTGATCAATGACTCAAACCACTTTATGATGCTTATATCACCTAATCGCATCTCTGGCTTTTTTTACAATAACACACGTTTTCTGAAAACAGTGTTAAAATAGCCAATAAAAAGTAAATTGAAAACCCCAGGATCAAGTAAACGCTGTTGGTGACTTCAAATGAACACATTTTCAATTTAAAAAAATTAAACAATTAAGACAGTTTTTGGAGTTGTTTAATCATCCTCTGCTGAGATCTTGAGAGATTTATAATTTATTTGGAGTTGTTTCAGATATAATGTGCAGTAGAAATTAATTTAAATGGGAATGAAAAAGTTGTCAACTGAAACGTATGAAATAAAATAATTATTTACAATTGACAAAACAATTGAAATAAAATAATTTATTTGGTTTAACCAAGAAAATAAGTCAAATGAGGTTAAATGAACATGAGCTGTGGTACTGTAAACTCCAACTAAACTTTATAAGTTCAAATAACTAAATCTGTCAAGCTGAATATACTTAATATTCTAAGTAAACACAACTGAGTGCAAAATGATAGCTCAAAAATTTAAGTTAAACACGAACTTTGGTATTGTAAACATATAATAATAAAGTATGTTCACCTTACTTTCATAAGGTTACTGCAACTAATCTTTATAAGTTCAAATAACTAAAATTGTCAAGTTGAAATACTTAAAATTCTAAGTAAATATGTCGATGTCAAAGGATAACTCAAGAAGTTAAGGAAACTATCCTTTTTTTTTACAGTGGTAAGGATGTTTTAAAATTTGTCTATTAATAATTCAAAATGTAAGTTAGAATGTTCAGTGGTGTCATATTTTTGTTTGTGTGAGCAAATATCAGTTTAAGGATTCATGCCCACATGAGGTGAAATTTTGCACAGTACACTGTAAAAAAATAAATAAAAGTTGAGCCAACTTAAAATTTTAAGCTTCAGCAGATTTTTGAGTTCTCTCAACTAACTTTTGTAGGAGACTTTTTGTTGTATAAACTTAAACCAACAAGTTGAGAAAACTCAAAAATCTGCTGAAGCTGGTTGCCTTAAAATTTTAAATTGGCTCAACTTCTTTTTTTTTTTTACAGTGTACAGTGCCGTCCACTAATATTGGCATCAAACAGCCCCTACATCACCGCATATTGTTTGGGAGGGTTTCAAGTAAAATTGTCCTCGCTCATCCAAAAACAAAATCCAGCATATTAAGTTGTCAGACACGACTGGAACTTCAAATGACACTGGTTTCTATGCTCAGATGAAACTAAAAAAATGAGCTTTTTGGCAGCAAATCCACCAGGTGGGTTTGGCACATACAGGGATAAAAAGTACCCCATGTCCAGGGTTAAATATACCGCTGGATCTTTAATGTTGTGGCCTGTTTTTATGCCGGAGGTCCTGGACATCTTGTTCAGATGCATGGCATCATGGATTCTATCAAATGCCAACAGATAAAAAATCAAAACCAGACTGCCTCTGTAAGAAATCTTATAATAGACCGTGTTTGGATCTCCCATCAGGACAACAATCCAAAACAAACATCAAAATCAACACAAAAATGGGTCACTGAGCACAAAATGAAGCTTCTGCCATGACCGTCCCAGTCCTGAACCCTGTAGAAGATGAGTGAGGTGAACTGAATCTGAATCTGAAGGATCTGGAGATATTCTGGATGAAGGAATGGTCTCTGATCTCTTATCAGGTGTTCTCCAAACTCTTCAGGCATTATAGGAGAAAACTCAGAGCTGTTATGTTGGGAAAAGGACGTTGCAATAATTGGGTGCCAATAATTGTGGCTAACGTGAACTAGAGAAAGCATTTAGTTCATCATGAGATCCCCCCCCCCTACATTCAATTGTTTTACTTCAATGATAGGTTAGAATTTTGTAAATTTGTTGAGTGGAAGATCAAAATGATAAACAATGCATATTTATTTTCACAGCCACCTTTGCTCATATTTGCCAAGGGTGCCAATATTAGTGGAGGGCACTGTATGTAAATGTTCATCAGATTTTAAAATAGTAAAAGCCATGGATGTATGTGGATGTGTATATATATATATATATATAGTGCCTTGCGAAAGTATTCATACCCCTTCATTTTTTTCACGTTTTGTTATGTTGCTGCCTTATGTTAAACTGCTTTAAATTACTTTTATGTATGAATACTTTCGCAAGGCACTGTATATATATATATATATATATATATATATATACATACAAGTTATTGAAAAAAGCTACTTTAAAATAACCAAAGACATATTTCCACAAGCAACTGCATGAGAGGTGTTTGACAAATGTTTTTGAATATAATACAGTGGGTGTGGCAATAAGAAGTCACATGATCAGGAAGTTATATATTTGTATATTTCAAAAACTCATTAAAAATACACAAAATCATATTTGCAAAATCCAAGTCGTGTAAGATGTGTGTCAGGTGTGTGTGAACATATTACAGCTGGTGTGACATCATCAGGTCACATGACCAGGAAGTTATATAGATTTGTATATTTGAAAAATAATTAAAAATACACTAAAGGACTTTTCCAAAATCCATGTCATGTATGATGTGTTAAAAGTATTACTGAATGTTTTACAGCTGCCATAACAACACCTTTTTATATCAGCTAAAACAACATGTTGGAGTACTATGTAATAACAATGTAACAATTTATGCATTTATAACCCATACACAGCTTAAATTTATGTATTAATTGTTTTCCACTTAATTCACATCTTTACATTTTATTTGTATGATGCTTTGCATGTTTTTGAATTTTGAAATGCGTATCTTTTTTTGTGTTTTTATGGTCTAATGAATGTCAACGTAAAATCAACTTTACAGTAGTTTTGAGGGGAAGGGGCTCAAGTGGAAAAAAAGGCACTTCTCATATTTATTTACAGTTTTTTCTAAACAAAATGTTAAATATATTAACACAACTCTGACTTACTTACCGTATCATGTTGTTTAATTTTTTTTATTTTAACAGATGTCTACAAAATAATCCGTTCACATAGCATTCGCTAATTTTATCACAACAAGAAAGGAAACTAAAGCCCTATTCGTACGGGATTAGTTTTACAAGGGTAGATGGAGTAATGTAATTTTTACCTCAGGACGTCAGTAATATTAATGCCCAATTCGCACGGGATAAGAAATCTCTAAACTAGCAAAAGTGGGAGGGGTTAACTCGATTAGCGCTCCGCCGTCACCTGCTTGTCGTCATGTGCGTCATGTACGTTGCTTCCTGATATCCTCATTCGACCGGATCTAACTGTTTATATCCAATCAAAATTTAATAATTTAATAAATAAATCGTTCGACCGCATCTGTGGTATATATATATATATATGCATACATACACACACACAGTGGCATGCACAGGCCTCCGGAGGGGCAGGGGCAAAATGCCGTTACGAGTGGGGGGGGGGGGTTGTTCCCCCTCAGCTAGGGGTATCACGATTCACGATTTTATCACGATTCTTTTCATGTTGGTTTTTCTATTTTGCAAGCTGTTTGAGCGGTACTGTCAAACTAATTTCCCTATCATAAAGACAAAGCCTTTCAAGGTAACAAACTATAAAAAAGTATGGCAAGAGGTCTTTATCAAACAAATCGTTTATTTTAAATGATTTTTCATTACAAAGTCGCTTGATTTTTTATTTGTGACTGAGACATGGCTACAACAGAATGATTTTTTATCTCTTGGTGAACTTGCTCCTCCGGATTGTCTATTTTTTAGCACTCCAAGGCATACTGCTCATGGTGGTGGTGTTGCTACTGTTTTTAAAAGCAATTTTAAAAACAAAAAACTGCATACTGATGTGTACTCCATCTTTGAGGTACAGTTAATGAGAATCGATATAGGGGGCCCTGGGTTATGTGCACTGGTTTACAGGCCTCCAAAATACAACAACGATTTTATTCAACAATTCTCAGAGTTTCTTGCTGATATCGTGTCTCGTTGTGATAGATTGTTGATTCTAGGAGATTTTAATATTCACCTCTGTTGTCCATCCAAACCCTTGGTGAAAGAGTTTTTACTCCTTATTGATTCCTTGAATCTGTCACAATTTGTGTCTAGCCCTACTCGCAATTTGGGTCACACATTAGATTTGGTGTTGTCGTATGGCTTCCCAATAACAAATTTGAGAGTGATTGATGCTGCCTTTTCAGACCATTTGCCAATTGTGTTTGAATCTGTCTGTGTTTCCACCACCCCTACTTCCCAGCAGGCACAAAACAGGCACACAACGTCATAAGACGTTGATATTTGGTTAAATTTTGGTTGCGACGTCGGGTGACCAAAATCCAATGTAAATCCAACGTCTAATGTCAATGTTAAATTGATGTCCGATACCGACGTCAGCTGACGTTGAAATTTATTTGTTTTTAGGTTGTGTAACCAAAATCCAACGTTAAGTCAACGTCTAATTGACGTCAACCCGATTTTCATTTTCAACCAAAATGCAACGTCTGTCTGACGTCATGTCCAACGTCAACCTGACATTACATAGACGTCTGGTGCCTGCTGGGTTGCTCTCAGTCTGTAAGCTACTCTCGTTTTATTCAGCCACTCACTGCCAGTTTATTTTCAGAGCACTATCTAGCAAACTTTGCAGATGCCGCCTCTTTCGACAAATTAAACACGGAAGAGATGTTGCAGGTTTTTACTAATTCCTGTTCCATTTCTATTGATTCTGTTGCTCCCCTTAAGCCAAGGAAAGCGAAGAGAAACAACATTTCTCAGCCTTGGTTAAATGCTAACACCCGTGCTCTCAGACAGGAGTGTCGTAAGACAGAGCGAAAATGGAAAAGGGACAAACTCCAAGTCTCATATCAGTGTCTAAGGGCATGTTTAGCTAGTTATCAAAAATCAGTCAAAGAGGCTAAGTTTGAATTCCTTTCTAAACTTATTACTGAAAATGTGAATCGACCGAGGATGCTGTTTAAGACTTTTGATTTGGTACTAAATCCCGTACCTGCCCCGTCTCTTGATCCGTCTTGGGAGACCTGTGAGAACTTTAAAAAAAAAAATTACAACAAAGTACTGGATATCAGAGCTTCCTCTCTTTCCTCTGTACAGCTAGCTGGTATTGTTTCCTCTGTACAGCTAGCTGGTATTGTTTCCTCTGTACAGCTAGCTAGTATTGTTTCTAAGGTTAAATTGTCCACCTGTGAGTCTGATGTCATTCCAGCTCGTCTACTTAAGGAAGTGTTTGCAACTTTGAGTCCGGCTGTAACAGCTATCATTAATAACTCTTTGGAAAGTGGAGCTGTACCTGCTAGTTTTAAACATGCTATAGTCCATCCTCTGCTAAAGAAACCTCATCTTGACCAATCTACTTTCAGTAATTTCAGGCCTATTTCTAAATTGCCTTTTATCTCAAAATTGTTAGAGAGTGTTGTCTACAGTCAGTTGGATTCCTACATTAGTATGTCCTGGACACTTTCCAGTCGGGTTTTAGATCACTACACAGCACTGAAACTGCATTGCTGAAAGTCAGCAATGACCTTCTGCAAATTCTTGACACTGGTTCTTATGTGGTACTTGTTTTGTTGGGTCTTAGTGCGGCATTCGACACAATTGATCATAGTATTCTGTTACAGCGACTGGAAAAGTGGGTGGGTATTCAGGGTACCGCTCTGCAGTGGTTGGCCTCTTATCTTAAAGATAGAACCTTCTCAGTGAGTATTGGGAATTTTTCTTCTTCATCGGCTCCTTTGTTATGTGGCGTGCCCCAAGGTTCCATCTTAGGCCCTCTTCTCTTTTCACTATACATGCTTCCTTTGGGAGCCATTTTTAAGAAATATAAGATCTCCTACCACTGTTATGCTGACGATACACAGTTTTATCTTCCAGCAAAAACTGACGGCAGTGGCTCTTTGGATGTGCTTGACGACTGTTTTGAGGAGATAAAAGGTTGGATGGCTGATAATTTTCTACAATTAAACGAAAGCAAAAGTGAAATTTTGATTTTAGGTCACTCTAGAAATTCATCTGATTTTAATTTAGGGTCCCTTTCCGCTAGTGTTCAACCCTATGTAAGAAATCTTGGGGTTACATTTGATTCGTCTCTCAAATTCAATAAACAAATTAGTACAGTGGTAAAGGGCAGCTTTTTTCCATCTTAGATCCATTGCTAAGTTGAAACAGTTGTTGCCTCATAAAGACTTGGAGACTGTAATACATCTCGCTTGGACTACTGTAATTCCCTTTATTGGGGACTGCCTCAATCAGCGATTTCTCGCTTACAAATTGTCCAGAATGCTGCAGCGAGGCTTCTTACTGGAACAAGAAAGAAGGATCACATTTCTCCAATCCTAGCATCTTTACATTGGCTTCCTGTAAAGTTCAGAATCGATTTTAAAATAGCTGTTTATGTGTACAAGGCGTTAGCTGGCCTTGCACCAAAATATATCAGTGACCTTCTGATTGCTTACTCTCCTCAAAGAGCTCTTAGGTCCAGTAATCAGTTTCTTTTAACGGTCCCACGTTGTCGCTGTAAAACCAAGGGTGGCCGGGCGTTTTCAGCTGCAGCCCCGAAACTTTGGAATAGTCTGCCTGTAAATGTGAGACTCGCTCCTTCACTAGCTAGTTTTAAGTTTGCTCTTAAATCTTATTTGTTCTCCCTGGCTTTTGAATAACGCCCGCTTAAGGCTCTGTTGCCAACTTGGCTTAGATTCTATTTTAGTTTTTTTTTTCACATACTGTTTTTGCTGTATTGTATTTGTATTTGTTGTACAGCACTCTGTTGCTTTTAAATGTGCTAATAGAAATAAACTTTGATTTGACTTGACTTGATGGCAGATATTTAGGCCAAAGTGGGTGAAGATGAAAATCTTTGTCATTATTTTATCTTTGTTATTAAAAAATTAGAACAAAGATACACATTGCAAATACACATAATATACAAATAAAATAAACAGTGTTTTATTTTCAGGAAGGCTACAATAGGTGTATTTAGCAGGAGCATTCAAGAAACTGAATGAACAAATATAAAAATAAAACACTATATAGATTGATTCCTATTAAAGGAACTGTAGTAAAGTTTTTCAGTCAAGAGTAGTGAGTGATTTTTCTCTTTGTGTTTGGTGTTTTATTAACATTAAAGGAATAATTCACCCCAGAATTAAAATAGGTAAGTGTTTTATTTTTATACCTTCATTTACTCACTCAAAAGTTGTTTTAAACCTGAGTTTCCTTCTTCTGCTAAACATAAATGCTATTTTGAAGAAGGTAGAAAACCAAACAGTTGCTGGTCCACAGTGACTTCCATAGTATTTTTCCCCTGCTGTCAAAGTCAATGTGGACCAGCAACTGTTTGGTTACCCAAATATCTTCTTACTGATGTGAATGTATGTGGCGCTGTACAGTATATTGATACGGCGGCGCCAGAACTGCAGCTGATATAATGTGCGCTGTAGCACGATACTACGATATTTCTTCAAAAGCAGATCATGGAGACATTTTTATCAGGGCCGCTGCTGGCCAAATGGTTGCCCCAAGCAGGATTTTATTGTTGTGCCCCCTCCCTCAAATATTATGGAAGTTTTAAAAACCACCTACCATAGGGGTCAAAATAGAACTTTAATAAAATATAAAAGTAAATAAATTGTAATTAACTTGTATTATTTACAAATTTCAATTGTAGCTCTAGACATTTACCTATGGCTATTTTCTTAATACACTTGTCTGATTGATTTTATGGTCTCAAGCATTCAGAAATCACGCAAAAGAAAATTAAGTTAATTAAATTTGAAGAAATTATAGAGGCTTTGTCATTTATAGCAAAACGTTGGCCAAAAAATAAAGATTAAGTGGATATTTGAATGAAATGTTTGGTCAATAGTCTATTAAACAAGGATATGATCGTACTGTAAGTGTAACAGCAGGCCTTTGGCTCTCTTTACAGGCATTTAATGTTGAAAAAAAAACAATAGACGCCATCACAAAATTTGTAATGGTTTTACTGGTTATAATGGGACTTGTATTGGTATTAATGGAAACATAATGGACGTTGTTGGTCTCTACTGGTAATTGGTCACCTTCTATTGGTGGCTTGTTAAAACCAATAAATCCTAATGGAATATGTCCCAAAACACACTACAGAAAACCATTTTTTTAATGGTTTGTAATGGCATTTGTGATTTATTTGTGATGGTGTTAGAATTTTCTGTGATGGTTCTATTGTTTTTTTCAGCAGGGTTGCCTCATTGTTTTTATATAATGCATTTTAAGTCATTTTAAAGGCTGTTGTTGGCTTTGGTCTGTTTTTATAACCACAAAAAATATATATATATATATTATCTTAATACTTCTTTGATTATGAATGTAGCCTAACTGAAAGTGACGTGCGGGCTTCGTTTTCATCTTTTCTCGGCGCCGGACTGCTGAAGTCTTTTCACGGGCTTAGTTGTCCTTCAATTATGATCATCTGCATTCAGCCGCAAACATGAAGCGCGTGCGGTGGCGGGAATGGTGCGTCACGTTTTTTTTTTGTTTTTTTTAGCAACTAGGATGGTGCCCCCCCCGCGAGTTGATGCCCTAAGCAAACTGTGTACTCTGCATATAGGGAGCGGCGGTACTGATTTTTATCATCCACGTTCATATCACACAGACCGGACCGCAAGGGCACTTTAGCGTCAGACCTCAAAGCTCCCCCCCCCCCGTGCACGCCACTGGTCTGATGCATACGGCACACAAAAGTGGAAACACTTCAGGAGTGTCGAAGTCGTCGTCGGATTGGTTGAATTCTACAGGATTTCCGGGAGACGTGTGTGTCGTGTTCTTTACCGTTCCGCCTGGAAACAAAGATGCCGTGATGCCAAACCCTCTCACGAAAAAAGAAATCCGTCATGTTTACAACAGTGACGACGAGCTTATCAGGATCAACTACACACTGGAGTTTCAAAAGTATGTGAAATATTTAAAGTTCGCGGCATAGAATCTTTAAAATACACTATATTGCCAAAAGTATTGGCGCCCCCTTCTAATGAACAGGTTTGACTACTTTAGTAATTTCTATGAGTACAAATCTTAATGTTAAAGCATATAATGATATTCTAGGAAATTGTGTGCTTCTAATATTATAGCAACAGTTTGGACTCTTTTCTATTCTAACATGACAATGTCTCTGTGTATAAGACAAGGTTCAAAAAGAAAATGATTGATTGAGTCAGTGTGGAAGAACTTGACTGGTCTGCATAAAACCAAGTCCTAATCCCAGTTTAACACCTCTGGTGTGACTGTAAATGCAGACCTTGAGACAAAAACTCATCACCAAACACCAATGACTTGTACATACACTATATAGACAAAAGTATTGGCACCCCTTCTTTAGAACAGAAAAATGCACTTCCAAATCTGTGGCAACAACGATGGGAACATAATTCATGTATTTAAAAATTGTATTTCATCTCTGTTGCAACAGTTTTGTAAGTGTCTAAAAAGACTGAACCCATATGTACAAGTCATTGGTGTTTGGTGATGAGTGAAAGCTGCCATGGATTCCAGACCTTCAGCCGTCAGTCTGAAGCTCTGGCTACACGAGACTAGGACATCTGGGGCGCAAAGGCACATTTTTCCACCTTGACCACAAGATGTCATTAGTGTGTGACGTGTTGAAAAGCTTCGAGTAATGAACCTTTTACGATACAGTTGAGGGGAAAGCCTCGGTGCTTCGAAAAGCTTAATTTCCCCATCACCATTCCCCATACCTTGCACACAGCATTTGGTGTTTTTAAGTTGACCTAACAATTTAGCATACTCATATACCTGAGAGAAAATGAATTTCAGCTGTAAGAAAAATATATTTTTTGCTGCTTACGTTGAACACACGCATGCGTCGTTTTCTTCGTACACAAAAAGTATTCTCGTAGATTCATAAAAATATGGTTGAGCCACTGATGTCACATGGACTGTTTTACCGATGCTATATATTATTTCTGGGTCTGGGAACATTACAGGTGTGTTGCTGTCTATGGAGAGCTCTCGGATTTCATCAGAAATATCATAATTTGTGTTCTGAAGATGAACGAGGGTCTTACGGGTTTGGAACGACATGAGGGTGAGTAATTAATGACAGAATTTTCATTTTTGGGTGAACTAACCCTTTAAGTTAAAAGACGGGTTTTATGCATAATTAATACATTACACTAACATTAGGCTTCTTTGCCCATCACCCGGTTTATATATCAACTAACATAATCTATTAACCCCTTAACTGTCACCGTATACGGGACGCCTAACTTTACTTCACTATATTACAATTAAATCCTAATGTAATCATGACAAACTATATATCATTGGAATATATAGATATTGTACCATTTTTTGTTGTTACAAACTATGTAGGAGCAGTAATAGATTAATTTATGACAAGAGTGCACCAAGAGTCAATGATAAATCTACATCATAACAGTTCTGACCTTTGTCACAAAATGTCTTTATTTCCCCATCACATGTTTTAGCAATCGTCATAAGTTATATACCATTTGAAAGCTTAAAATCTCAAAATGAATCCTGTGAAAACCATTTTGAAATCAAACATTGCGTTAGCATAGAAATGATACTTCAAAATGTTTTAGCAGGCTCCTCCCCCTTAGCGACGGTGTCATATTACAAAATGTATTACGGTCTTTTAGAATCAAAACTTCTTATAATCTTGAGAAAATACATGTCGTTGGAAAGGTCTGAGTCTCAAGATTTCATATTTGGTGGTTATTTTGTTATAGATGTAATATTGAGAGAGAAATTGATAGATTTGTGACAGAAGTGCATTGGAGTTTGGCTGTTTGTGGTATAACGCCTAAACAAAATTGCATATGAACCTCAATTTTTTTTATATCAACTTCAAATTTGGAACACAACTTATGTAGACATATGGCTTTAATTTTATAGCAATTTTGGATTTTTAACTATTTTTTTAAATATTTATTTTATATAAAATAAAATCAAAATAGTATAATACATTTTCTTTACAGTAAACTTAAACTTCTATAACTTTGTAATATTTTAATTTTATTAAATAATTTCACTTCTGTAATAATCTGCTAATTGTCTTCTTTAAACGGAGACCAACCTTATGTCTGTATTCAAAAGCGTTCATGAATTATAATAATTTAAGTTTGGAGAGTGCACTTTCTCGTGAATTTTCAAAAATGGGGGGATGACAGTTAGGTGCAAAATGCAATTACGTACTCATACCGTATTTGGGAATTTAGATAGTTCATGATATAGTTAACACTATATCTAAAATAAAAAATAAGCATATTACTGTCACATGACAAGCATGACGACCCCCCCCCCCCCCTCACTTGTGCCCCTTCAAACATAATAAGTGCATGACGTGCCTGTTAACAATGGCCCTGTTGAACTAATGTGATTGAAGCGATGGAGATGTGACCGTGATCAGGACTAGCTAGATTGCTTCACAACAATGCATCGCACTATGGAGGTTACTCAGTGGTTTACATCGCTATATGGGAAACACAGCCCTGGTCGGCGTGAGCACATGGCAATTTTGCAATGTGCTCTCTCTCTCGTCTAATGTCTTGAAATGTTCTTCTAATGTTTAAGTCAGTTTCACTATTAGGCTTTAGAAAAAGCCTTTTAAATAAAAGGGAAAGTTGAAAGAAACATGCAGAACAGGTTTGAACGGCTCTGTGGATTCGGAGAAAACATGAAGATGAAATACTGAAGTGTGGTATGAAGCAGTGTTTCAAGTTATGCAGTATTACCCATCAAACTGGGTTGTTTATTAAACACAACTGTCAGCTAATGTTAACTAAATTCTGAACTCATTTGACCTCGTAAGTAGAATAAATGTTAACACTTAAGTACAGTTTTTTACAATCGCTATGACAGTTTTTTCAATACTTTTAACAATTTTTCTAAACTCTTAACACAGTTAGCACAACATCCGTTTGTGTAGGCTATACAATTAACGCATTTCTTGTTGCTTTGACACAAAATGCATACAGTTAGCACAAATGTAAAATGCTTGAACTTCTTTCAAGCTCAACCGAGACAAAAACAATGTCATTTTACTGCCAAATTTTCATATGCTTTCACACTGTATATCAGAACAGATAACATCATGTTCTAAACCTAACTTATAGGCTGAAGTCAAAGTGAACAGCTGTTCATATTGTGAACTGAAACACAAATATATCCCGTTTTTTATTCATTAATGAGAAACAGCTGCTTGCAAATACATAATGTTATGCAAATATATAAATTACAGCTTATTCCCATCTAGGAAACACACTCAGGTGTTGAGGGCTCTTTGGGCTGATCTTGACCAAATGTCCCTCCTGGATGCAATGGCTGCTGCATGCCAAGACATCACAGCTGAACACTGCCAGGGGTGGATAAGGCATACACTCTAAAAATAAAATGGTGCTATATAGCACTAAAAGTGGTTATTTGGCTCGTAATCATAGGGAAACCACTTTTGGTGCTGTATAGCACCAAATCTTGGTGCTTTATTGGTGCTTCAGTGGTTCTTCAGCGGTTCTTTGGCATGACTGACGGGCTATAGAGCACTGCTACCATATACAGAACCTGTTAAGCTCCTGTATGGTGCTTCAGTGGTTCTTCAGCGGTTCTTTGGCATGACTGAGGGGCTATATAGCACCGCTACCATATACAGAACCTGTTAAGCTCCTGTATGGTTCTTCAGCGGTTCTTCACCGGTTCTTTGGCATGACTGAGGGGCTATATAGCACCACTACCATATACAGAACCTGTTAAGCTCCTGTGTGGTTCTTCAGCGGTTCTTCACCGGTTCTTTGGCATGACTGAGGGGCTATATAGCACAGCAACCATACACAGAACCTGTTAAGCTCCTGTATGGTTCTTCAGCGGTTCTTCAGTGGTTCTTTGGCATGACTGAGGGGCTATATAGCACCGCTACCATACACAGAACCTGTTAAGCTCCTGTATGTTTCTTCAGCGGTTCTTCACCGGTTCTTTGGCATGACTGAGGGGCTATATAGCACCGCTACCATATACAGAACCTGTTAAGCTCCTGTATGGTTCTTCAGCGGTTCTTCAGTGGTTCTTTGGCATGACTGAGGGGCTATATAGCACCGCTACCATACACAGAACCTGTTAAGCTCCTGTATGGTTCTTCAGCGGTTCTTCAGTGGTTCTTTGGCATGATTAAGGTGCTATATAGCACCACTGCCGTACAAATAACCTGTTAATCCCCTTTAAAGGTTCTTTATGAGCCAAAGAACCACTGTTGGTGCTGTTTAGCACCATTTTTGTTGAAGAAATACATTGCAATATGGCACCTCTTATGGCTCTACATAGCACCATTTGACAAAGGTCACCAAAAGTGGTTCCCCTATGATTACGAACCAAGAACCACTTCGCCATATAGCACCATTATTTTTAGAGTGTACCAAAAGATACCTTACCAGAGAAGAAGATATCAGGTGCGATGTGGATGAGAACATGTGGCCAAATGCAGAAGACCGGGTGTTACAGATCGGTCAGGCTCTCAACCCAGCCAATTACAACGATCCCTCTCACCTGAGTATTAATCACCTGCACCTGCACATCATCACCACCCTCATTTAGCCCTGCATATAAGCACACACCACAGCTCAATAGTCGTCCGATCTCGTATACACGAAGTGGACTCTGCTCCTGGTATCTCCACACTGAGTATTCTCTGTTTGATGCTTACCTGTTATTACTCACCTGATCCCTCTCCTTCCAGTTGTGTCCTCAGCCGTCAGCTATCCTCCCGCTGTGGTGTGTGTGCTCCTGGCAATCCAGTTCTCCGGGCTCCATCTCCATTCATTCCTGTGGAAAAACAAAGACTGAGATTAACCTCAAACCGACCCATGGAAACCTCCAAAGTGGTTCTACTCACCTCCTGTATCCATCCTCAGCTCCTATAACCTCAACCTGTCAAATAAACTCATTGTGTTATCACTTACCTCCGTGTCCGACCCAGTCACTGTTACACCGGGCAGATTAGAAGATCAATTTTTTATTTATATTTTCTTCTTCTGTGGCTTTTTCTGTCTGTGTATTTTGTACTTTCATACAATAAATGGCAACTGTATTGCATATTTTTGTAAGCTTGCAGTAATGTCCCGTTGCAAATAAAGCCTTTACTTCAGTAATTCTGTCTCTGTCTTCTTTTTTCACAAACCGTACACTCTGTAAAGCTACTCTGAGATGGGTCATTCATTTATTGTGTTGAATTTTTGTAGCAAAAGAAACAAAATGCATGCATTTACCAAACCCAACAAAACAAAAATGCACAGAGGCTT
>CM049862.1:541925-544425 GCA_027422415.1 Schizothorax lantsangensis | reverse complement strand
GTCTGGTGTTAGTCTGCTGCGTAACATCAGTGTGTGTGTGTGTGTGTGTGTGTGTGTGTGTGTGTGTGTGTGTGTGTGTGTGTGTGTGTGTGTGTGTGTGTGTGTGTGTGTGTGTGTGTGTGTGTGTGTGTGTGTGTGTGAGTGTGTGAGAGAGAGAGTGTGTGTGTGTGTGTGTGTGTGTGTGTGTGTGTGTGTGTGTGTGTGTGTGTGTGTGTGTGTGTGTGTGAGAGAGAGAGAGAGAGAGTGTGTGTGTGTGTGTGTGTGTGTGCGTGTGTGTGTGTGTGTGTGTGTGTGTGAGTGTGTGTGTGTCGCTAGCAGGTGAACAGCCATTGTTTCTTCATGTGGCGTGGTTGTTATGATATAGAACTATATAAGTAAATTGATAATAATCATTAGTAATAATCTATTTTTAAATTAAATTCCCCAGGATTAACTAAATATCACTTTGATTACTGTCCTTAATTATAATATGGCAAAATGCTGAATCATAAGCATAAATAGGCCTACTGCACAATAAATAAATATGCTACTATACTTTGTTAAATTGCCCATTATACTTATAATAACATTAAATAGCATTAAAATACTACAAGCACAACAACTGAGGAATGACGGTGGATTTGTCATCAATCTCTCTGTATTTTTCCCTCTTGTGTGTGTTTTTATCTTTTGCTGCTATTCTTACTGTATTCTGCCATTCATCACTATAGAAGTGCACTTCTGTTTCTGACAAGCTCCATATTAGGCCTGTTATAATGAGAGAACCATCTGTATCATGCTTGAACCGGAAGAGTGTCAAAACTGCATGAAAGTCTATTTTGAGATTAGATTCAATTAACTCTTCTTTCTGAGACATGATGGGGAATAAAAGGAGAGACGCTGAACATTTTCATTGATAAAGTTCACACTTTTAGTCATATTGCCATCATCACACACTGATGCATTCATCTTAGATGGTCATTAAAATGTTATATTGTATTTGTGGTGTGTGTGTGTGTGTGTGTTACCACTTAAAAGACCCAAAAATCTTGAAGCAATCATTACATTCAGTCAGTACAGAATTACAGGCAGGTGTGTTTTTAAGGAATAGACCACATCAACAAACAACTGCAACATTCGGTAACACTTTATTTTGATAAAGTGCTACATGTCAACTCTCTTTAGAGTATCAGTAGACTGTCTGCTTCTTCTCTGCTAACTCTTTATTGTGATGGTCTCCCAACAGACCTTAAGTAACTTTGCAAATACATGTCAACCCTAACCCTAACTAATGCACTACTAACACTCTGAGAGCTAGTTGAAATGTAGGTGCAATGTTACTGTGTTAAAGGGACCATCAACATAAACATTCTTCACGATTCCTTCTCTCATGATCTGCAGAAGAACGAAGCATGAAACATGAGGACGGGTGAAAAAAACTATGCTTTTAAGGAGTTAAAGGCCTATGTTTTTCTGATGAATGCTGTCTTTGGTTCAGCAGTTGTATTGACTCAGTCTTCATCTATGTGTGACCTTTCTCTCTCCACACATGCACTCGTTCTCGTCCTCAAACAGAATGAGTCTTTGTTGTGTTCACTGACTCTGAAGAACACTGAGCATATTAGTCCCCAGAGTCCTTCTGTGTTTCCGGGGGGTTTCCATATATATATATACTTTCAGGAATCAGCTAATGGAGAAACAGAACGGACACATTGTTAAATAATAATAATACCAACTAGATATTGTTATAAGATCAGTCACATGCAGAGCCCTCTTATTCCCTCATCACCTGGGGTCTGTACCGTGAAGCTGGTTTAGCTGGTTAGCCGGGTAAGTTCAGTTTAGTTTCACTAATCCTGGGTTTTAGCTACCATGAAAGTGGCTTGGCTTTAAGCAGTGTTCATCGCCATAGTAACATACACTCCACAGCTAACCTTATGTACTGTGTTATGGTCTGAAATTGGACCAATCAGCTTCAAGCAAAGTGACACGCCTCTGACGCAATAAAGCCACGCCCCCAGTTTCTCTTCCTACAAATTTAAGGATGCTACATAATTAAACATTTTTAAAGATAAAATCATCTGATTTTTAGAGATTATATTTTTTTATAATTAATATTATTTATATAATTATTATACCCTTAATCCATTACACAAGCCATCTTAGTTTAATAGTAATTATTAAGCTTTTATTTAAAATCAATGTAAACATATAGATAATATAAATAAGTTTTAGAATCAATAGCTTTAAACATGACTACATATGAGCTTAGATTTTTAAGTGTTTTTATACCTATAATATTATCACTTTTACTTGCACTTATATGGTAAGATGTTTTCTTTAAAGGGAGCATAACACACACAGTTTCACCCAATCTCATGTTAATCTTGAGTACCTATAGAGTAGTACTGCATCCTTCATATCTCCAAAAATCTTTAGTTTTATCATATTTATAAAGAAAGATACAGCTTTATGATTCTCTCCGGAAACAGCCGAGCTCCTGGAGGCGTGTCGTGGGCGG
>CM049862.1:534425-536925 GCA_027422415.1 Schizothorax lantsangensis | reverse complement strand
AGAGAGAGACAGTTGTTCTGGCACCATGATGTTAGTCTCTCCACCTCATCCAAGTATGCGGTCTCATCATTGTTGGAAATGAGGCCCAGAACCACAGTATCATCAGCAAATTTGATAATAGATGTGGATCTATGAGGGGACACACAGTCATGTGTGTAGAGAGAGTATAGCAGGGGACTCAGAACGCAGCCCTGCGGGGCTCCTACGTTCAGGGTGATGGAGTTTGAGGTGAACTGGCCTACCTTCACCACTTGAGGTCTGCCGGTGAGGAAGTCTTGGATCCAGTCGCAGAGTGAGGTGTTTAGGCCGAGGCCTGTGAGTTTATTAGTCAGCTTGGTGGGGACTATGGTGTTAAAAGCTGAGCTATAGTCTATGAATAGCAGTCTTGCATAGTTCCCATTGCTGCTGTCAATGTGTGTGAGGGAGGAGTGGAGTATGTGTGAGATGGCATCATCAGTTGATCTATTGGGACGATAGGCAAACTGAAGAGGGTCCAAAGTAACAGGGATGGAGGAGCTAATGTGGCTCTTAACAAGTCTCTCAAAAACCTTCATGACTATAGATGTGAGGGCCACTGGACGATAGTCATTCAGGCAAGAGGGTTTACTGTTCTTAGGCACAGGGATGATGATGGATTTTTTAAAGGAGGTGGGAACTACAGAGGTAGCAAGGGACTCATTGAAGATAGAAGTGAACAAACCAGCAAGCTGATCAGCGCATGATCTCAGAACCCGGCCTGTGATCCCGTCAGGTCCAGCCGCTTTCCTGATGTTCACTCTCTTTAGTGCCCTCCGAACCTCGTCCTCCGTCACGGTGATCACATGATTCTCGCTTCTCTGCCTGCTGCTTCCTGACGCGCTGCTCGGCAGAGCCGCGATGCCTCCGTTGCTTTCAAAGCGGCCGTAGAAGGTGTTTAATTCTTCGGCCAGCGACGGGTCTGCTCTCACCTGCGCGGAGGATTTGCTTCCAAAGGCACAGATGGTCCTTAGTCCCTGCCACATGCGTCGCGAGTCATTGAGCTGGAAATGAGACTCAATTCTCTCTTTGTAGCGATGTTTGGCGGCACTTACAGCTCGTCTGAGAGCATAACACGAAGCTTTATATTCGCGCATATTCCCAGACAAAAGAGCCTCGTTGTATGCGGCAGTGCGTTTGTTAACCGCTTCACGGATTGATCTGTCCATCCACGGTTTCTGATTGGGGAAAGTCCTTACAGTTATTGTTTCTGTAGCTTGTTCGGTAAGTGTGTTTACAAAGCTCACTGCTACCTCCGTGAACTCGCTGACGTCAGATGAGCTCGCCCTGAACATGTCCCAGTCGACGTCATCAAGAGCCGACTGCAGCATAGCTTCAGAGTGGGAGGACCAACGCGTCACTTCCCTCTTCACCGGGGGTTCCTGTGCGAGCCTTTGTTTGTATTCCGGTGTGAGGAAGATGGCGGCGTGGTCAGACTTACCAAAAGCAGGTAGAGAGCGGGCCTTGTAGGCGTTCTTAAACTGAGAGTAGCAGTGATCCAGTGTATTCGGTCCTCTGGTTGGACAGGATACATGCTGGTGAAAGTTCGGCATGACCTGCCTGAGGTTGGCTTTGTTAAAATCCCCTGCGATGATAAAGGCAGCGTCAGGATGTTGGTTAATGTAGCCGCTGATCACATCGTGAAGTTTAGACAAAGCCAAGCTCGTGTCTGCCTGTGGAGGGATGTAAACGGCAGTAGCGATGACCGCGGAGAACTCGCGGGATAAATAGAATGGGCGGCAAATAATGGATAGATGTTCCAGATGAGGCGAGCAGGATCGCGACAGAGAGGAGATATTCCTGGGGTCACACCATTTCTTGTTAGTCATGAAACACACACCACCACCCTTGGATTTACCAGCCTCCGCTGTTCTGTCCATCCGTAAAACAGAGAAGTTGTCAGACGGCGTTACAGCAGTGTCCGGAACCGAGGGCGTGAGCCATGTTTCAGTCAAACAGATGATGTTACAGTCCCTTATGTCCCGTTGGAAACTAATCCTGGCTCTAAGATCGTCCATCTTATTATCCAAGGATTGGACATTAGCGAGCAAAAGGCTCGGTAAAGGAGGACTGTGAGCCCTTTTCCTCAATCTGTTCCGAATCCCAGCGCTTTTTCCACGGTGTTTTTTGTTCCGTCTCCTGTGTCCTTTGTTCTCCGCGTTCCGAAGAATCTCAAGAGGCCACGATGGATTCGGTGATAAAGTGTCCTGAACCAGGTTAGTGAGGCGGTTTCCGATGTCCAAGAGTGCACTTTTGTCATAGGTGATCAGTGCCGACGTTATGTGTGTAAAAATAGAAATCAAAAGTAAGTAAAAAAGTAAATAAAAGCATAGTCTTAACGGAGCGGCCCGGACGGCAGCCGAACATAGCAGCGCCATCTTGGTGTGTGTGTGTGTGTGTGTGTGTGTGTGTGTGTGTGTGAGTGTGTGTATGTGTGTATGTGTGTGTGTGTGTGTGTGTGTGTGAGAGAGAGTGTCTGTGTGTG
>CM049862.1:479425-526925 GCA_027422415.1 Schizothorax lantsangensis | reverse complement strand
CCATCCCTGCACTTCACACCCCCTGCACAGCCTGCAACATAACATTTATTACCATGATCAGCCATTTTCTCTGTTGTCCTCGCTTGTTTCTTCACAACACCTGCAGAACTTCTGATGGTTCGGCTGGCGGCTGGCACAGAACATGGGTGGGTTTATGCAAATGTTGGGGGCGTAACTCTTAGTGACATCACAGTCGGTGTTGTGTTCTGATTCGCCTATTTTTCAGTGGTCTTTTTTAATCACCAGATTTACATAAGGAGGAGAAAACAATGGTGTTTGAGGCTCACTGTATGTCATTTACATGTACAGAACTCTTATTATTCAACTATGCCAAGGTAAATACAGTTTTCCATTCTATGGTACCTTTAAAGCAGTACTGTAAGCACTGAGAGAGAATTAGCTCAATGAAAATCAAGAGTCAAGAGCACAACTAAAGCAAACACTGATCACAGTAACGGTGGTTTGTTGAAATGTTTAACTTTTTTCAACAGTAATTGTGGGTGCAAAAGTGATATTGATTAAATGCCATTAACAATCAGCTATTTTAACATTGATTGAATGGTTTTGACTCTCTCTCTCTCTCACACTCTCTCTCTCTCTCTCACCCCCCCCCTCTCTCTCTCTCTCTCTCACCCCCTCTCACTCTCTCTCTCACCCCCTCTCACTCTCTCTCTCTCTCTCTCTCTCCCCCCCCTCTCTCTCTCTCTCTCTCTCTCTCTCTCTCTCTCTCCCCCCCCCCTCTCTCTCTCTCTCTCTCTCTCCCTGTCTCCCCCCCTCTCACTCTCTCTCTCTCTCTCTCTCACCCCCTCTCACTCTCTCTCTCTCTCTCTCTCCCCCCCCCCCCCCTCTCTCTCTCTCTCTCTCCCTGTCTCCCCCCCTCTCTCCCCCTCTCTCTCTCTCTCTCTTCCCCCCTCTCTCTCACTCTCTCTCAGAAGCGTGTGGATGCAGTGGCTGCTGGTTTGATGCAGAATGCCTCTAGTTCAGTGTCAGCCGGCAGGCAGAAGAGGGCGCATCAGGACACATCTTCATCAGCTGCTCCTCTTCCTCAGTGTGCTACAAACACATGGATACATTACAATCCCCCCCGACTGTGAGTAGCACCCCATACAGACTCTAAACCTCTTTCAGAAACAGTCTTATATAATGTGCAGGTAGTGTTTTGCCACCTCGAATGGTGATTAACAAACACCACGTGGGTGCAGTTCACACTTTTTGATACAAAACTGTATTTGGTGGTATGTGATGTGGTCAAAGACACGGTGTCTCGTTCACTAATGTAATGCACAAGCAGAGTTTTGACAAACAAACCTACCGTACCAAGATTTATTCTTAATTTATGAAAATTTAAAAAAGGAGGAGGGGGAGGAGGGGAGGAGGGGAGGAGGGGGGGGGGGGGGGGCATATAGACATGCTAAAATTAAATTTTATCAATAGATATTTCTCAGTTATTCATTCAGATAAATGTAATCTTACCACGCTACTTCATTTCACTTCAGGATTCTAGATCTAATGACTTGTGGATAAAATAACTAACAAAAATTAACCAATTTTGCGCTGCAAACACCAATGTCAGCTTCTACTTGTCCATGAATGCTGGCCATGGTATCGTGACATGAGCAAAGAGATGAAGGACAGCATTGTGTTGATTTCCTTCTCACATTGCTGATTTCACCATTAACTCTTCACCTGAACAGTTTATGTTGCTGAATATGGTATCGTTGAAATCCTTGACCATCAAAACATAGGGGTAGACATCACCTTTATTGTGTTATCATGTTTGATTAAAAAAATATGACACAAAATACATCATTTAGTTATGGCGGAAAGTAAAATGGTCGCCATGGCAACCACGAGGCACTTTTGCGATGGCTCAATTTCTGAAAATGTTTAGGGCCCTAACCTGTACAACTGTACCAAGTTTCATGCTTTTATGAAAAAGTGAACATTTCACCTCAAATTTTGCACATATCACCTGGACTGTACAGTACATCCAACAATGGACAAGACCTGACAAAGAATGCTGAAAACACAAGGGCTTCAATACACAGGCTAATAGACTAAAAAGAAACAGGTGAAAACCATCAGGCAACGTTAAACAGAAACAGAGTACGAACTAAAAGTCTAAAACACACGTGTCAAATTTTAAACCCTAACCCTAACCCTAAACCTAATCCTAACCCTAACCCTAACCCTAACCCTAACCCTCAGAGCGTAGCTTCAACCAACCAGCTCCAAAACACTTGGCCGTTTCTAGTGATCGTGAAGACCTGGTTAGCTGGTTCAGGTGTGTTTGATTAGGTTTAGGGCTGAACTCTGCAGGACTAGTCTGTGGCCCTCCAGGAACTGAGTTTGACGCCTCCTGGTAAATATGACTTCATGGACTCATTCAAATCGATTTGAGAAAGAAAAGAAAAGCAAGTCTTTGACAGCTACTAATTTGCAGTTATCCATGGTCTGGTGTGCTCCTCCTACAGGTAGATCTGCTGGATCACGTCTTCTGTAATGCGGGCGAAACGAAAGAGAGCCGAATCCAATTGCAAAAGATTCACTGGAAATAATAAGACAATACAGATCTTTTTTTTCCCATACATTAGAATGTGTCATGTTTAATATTGTTTTGTTTTCTGAGCAAAAGATGATGATTACACAATGTGCCGATTAATTAATCTATTAATAATTAATAGAAAATTGAACGGTTGGTTCTTGTGGTGTTCGGGACAAAAACAGAACGTGTGATATTGCACTCGTTGCTAGTGATATGAGACAAAAACTCAAACAGGGACATTAATGCCCCACTGTCCTGCATTTAGGGGCATTTAACTGCATGAAGAGACTATATCACGCAGAGAGCTGTTCGTCTCTGATCCACTGGGCCTTAAATGCCTTCATTTTACCTCATCGTTTTTTACCCTTGTTAATTATGTTTTGAATTGACAGCCCTACTGTGTATATGCAAGGTGAGTAGCTAGCCAATAAGTCACAATTAATCTTTTTTCCATTTGTTCGTCTCCTCCAGACAGCTAGTTATATTGTGCTGAACTCCTTCTGAAGTTGCCCTGAAATCTTGAATGCGTGTAAAGGAGTCACCTCACTTGAATCATTTAGGATTTTGATTTCTTTGTTGGGATAAAAACACTTGGATAAATGCGTTTCTCTATAGGATGCCGTCTCACATCAACAGAAAGACCTCAGAGTCCGAGTCCTGCATGACTCTGTCTAACCCTGTGCTCTCTCTCTCTCTCTCTCTCTCTCACTGCTTCCTTCTGCCGCTCTATCAGACACATATAACGACCGTAAGTACTTCAGCTTCCTCTGGATTCCTTTATTTCTGTCTCTGTGTCTCTGAGTGTTTCTTACAGTTGAGGTTTTCAGGTATAGCTACTACAAATTGATTTTTCTTGTGCTGTGAGACTAAAACATACTAAAACAATGGTTGATTTGCTCACTACCCTGCTAAAAAAAGCCCAATAGAAACCATCACAGAAATTCCAATGGTTTCCATTAAAATACCATTATAAACCATTACAAAATTCCATTTGGTAGTGTGTTTTGAGCATTTTTCCAATAGGATTTAACATCCCACCAATATAATCCATCACATACCAGTAGACACCATTATAGTTTCCATTAAAACCAATGCAATTCCCATTATAACCATTAAATCCATTACATTTTCTCTTGTGTTTTTTTGTCCAGGGTCCTATTGTTTTTTTCAGCAGGGTATTTTTTACAGACTTTATTCAAATGTTTATAGGTGTTTTAAGAAAATCCCATGAGAAAGTTAGGGTTAGGTTCAGGAGCATTTATTGTCCAGCAGATGAGAACTCAAAACACTGGTAGCAAGCATGGTTTCTAATGGCTGTTTTGTTTATCCTGCAACCATCTTTTTGCCCTCAGTAAAACAAGCTCCAAAGATCACAGCTCAGCCCGTGTCTCACACCGCTTTCTCTCTGGATGATGTTAATCTGGCTTGTGAAGCCAGTGGAGACCCGGCGCCCAGGTGAGTCTGAGACGGTCCTGTCTACTGTATGTCAAGTCATTAGAACCAGGTGCGCGAAAGACGAGCTGGAGGATTTTTCTGATGAACAAGGGACTCATACACAGCTATTACAAAACAAACAGTTGTGGATCACCCTGGTGCTGATATTAAAGGGGTTATCGGATGCGACATGCACTTTTACAAGTTGTTTGAACTGAAATGTGTGTTGGCAGGGTGTGTACATGATAAAAGTCCACCCAGTGTTTTTTTTTTTATCTTGTTAAATAATTTCCCCTTTCTCAAATCGAGCCGATCTCAGATGCCTGTCTGTGTGACGTCACACAGGCCCCTCCCATGATTGTTTGATTGACACTAGCGTCTTACCTTAGCCCCGCCCTGAGTGATCTGTCATCAGTCCTCCATTGTTTCACCGCTGGAGCAGATGTAGACAAGAATGTCTCCTGAGCGATTGAGGTGTTTTGTTGCTGGATGTAATAATGAGTCATCATTTACTCCCAACATCTGAGCCGCTGAAGACGCAGTGGATTACGTTCGTTTTTTGAAGGGAATGCGCCCCCGATCTGCCTAAATGCATCTATCTTTGCACACAATAATTTGTGATCCAGCTTCAGCTCCAGAAGAAGTGAGTGTAAGGTTTTTTAATGTCCTCAGCAAGTTTCACGATGAATGCGGCTAAAGTTTACCATCTCTCAGAGAGCGGCTCAGAAGAGAGGGGCGGGGTCAGCAGAGCTCATTTGCATTTAAAGCGGCATGCAAGAATACAGCTTGCGTTAGACAGAGCTGTTTTTGACAGGGTAAAAACGGTGACTTTTCATTAAGACCCTAAAGAATCATATCAATTTGTGGAAAATGGGCATCCGATGACCCCTTTAAGAATCAAGCAAAGGTGAACGGGCTCATTGTTTTGTCTTGTGGATCATATGGAAACATCTGTGAGCCTGTAGTTCAGGGCAGTGAACTGTGTATTTGTGTTTTTCTCTCTCCAACTGTCTGTCTTTAGATTTAATAGTCTTTGTTTTCTCGCCTCACACTGATAGTTTCCGCTGGGTCAAAGATGGCAAGGAGTTTAGGAGGGAACTGTTTGAGTCTGGGACCCTGACAGCAGATGAAAAGGAGGAGCTCCGATCCTATCAGGGCTCGTACCGCTGCTATGTGGCTAACGAGCTGGGAACGGCCGTCTCAGACCTGGCGCGCCTGATCACAGAGCGTGAGTGTCTCCTCAAGCGTCTCAGTGGCTACGATTGGAAAAGCATAATGTATACTCCAAACGTTTGGAAACGCTCTAGAAAAGTGGGGTTTTGGACAATATTGGCATGAATCCTTTTTAATTTGTGATAATTTTGCACTGATGAGAGACAACACAAACTACGAAAACATATTTTATTACATAAACAGTTTACACATAGAAAAAGCTATTTGTGTTCTAATTGGTTCATTGTATTCTAAACTTAATTGGCAATCAATTGTTGAAGCTATTAAGGTGTGCTGAGCCAAAGGCCAAGATTAAACCAGTAACCAGGCATCACAGCATGTCTGACTTTGACATGTATATATTGCCATTATTATGTAATCAAAATGAAAATTATTATTGCTGGTCTTCAATGATAATGTCAAGTTACTTTAATGTATTTGCACCAAAACATGATAAGGATTTATGCTGATATCGTCCAAAACCACACTTTTCTAGGGCGTTTCCAAACCTTTTTGGATTGAATGAATTGCGTAATATAATTACAAAATCAATTTAAAGTTACAGTTACTCAGATTTTTTTTTAAATTAAATTACAACCCGAATTCTGGACATGTTGGGACGTTTTTTAAATTTGAATAAAATGAAAAATGACTTTCTAAGACATCCCTTTTATAGCTAATCATGTTACAGACCTGATGTCAATTAACTTAATTAGCTGCTAGATGTTCTCCCAGCTGAATCTTTTCAAAATGTATTGCTTTTTCAGCCCTTTGTTGCCACTTTTTTGAGACCTGTAGCAGGCATCAAATTTAAAATGAGCTCATTTAGTGGATAAAAGTGTAAAATTTCTCAGTTTAAACATTTGTTGTTATCTATGTTCTATTGTGAATAAAATATTGGCTCGTGTGATTTGAAAGTCTTTAAAAAACGTCCCAACATTTCCAGAATTCGGGTTATACAGCTACTTATGAAAACGGTAAATGTTAATGTTGTTAGATTCCAGTGTTTCATCACATATCTATGCAAAGATTTGATTTCATCATGGCTATTACACTATATCTTGTGATTTAAAATCTGTATTTAACCTCAGAACGATCTCAAAGTAAAAAGAGCTGCTAAAGGCTGATCTTGTGGTGGCTGTGCTTTAAAATTAAACGATTTTAACCTTAATTCAAGTGATGAAGGATTTTGACAGTAATTAGGGTTGAGTACTACTAAAGGGTTAATGTTTTAAAATGATTAACAGTTAAAAGCATTTGTGACCCTCTCTGTAAAAACCAGGCTAAAGTCTAAAAATCGAATTCTGAGATAACGAGCATCAAAGTTTGATTACAAGCATTAATTTCACTATGACATGGCCTTACTCAGTCAATATTAAAGCTACCAAGAATATATTTTCACAGCATGTTCTTTACAATATGTAGGATGATTTTACGCAGAAAATAGTAAATCTAAAAAAAATGACTTTTCACAGAGAGGGTCATATTTTGCTAGAAATTTAGATACATTACTTTAATAAACTAACTCAAATAGTTATACTACGTATTACATTTTAAATAGAGTAACTTGTAATCTGTAACATATTATATTTCCAAAGTACCCTTCCCAGCACTGACTGACACACACATGCAAAAAATAAAAAAACTGAATCCATGTCCATTATGGATGTGTGTTTTAAAAACAAAATGAAGTACAGATCAATATCTCAGTTTGTGAGCAGACGTTGTGGCTCCATCAGGCCAGTATTCAGTCCAAAAGCACTGTGACGTTCAGAACAAGAGCGAGCCTGTAAGCTATTCTTCATGAATTTAATTTAATTAGCCCCGGACTAAAACTGCTGAATTATAGATTCAGTGCTGTAAGCTTATGTGACAACAGCATTGCAGCGTTCATCACTGAATTATGTTCAAAAGACCATACGCAGTACACAGAAAACAGACCCAGATATGGAGGTTATGCCTCTGTAGTGTACAGTATATTATAGTGTATATCTCTGAGACAGTGTTAAGTCTGGATGTAGTGTACAGGGCTTTATAGAGATATTAAATGATTTGATGTTTTATCATGAACACACTCTAGGTCTTTAAAGATGGATAAAATTAATTTAGTGAAAAATTACATCCGTATGGAAATATGATTGTATTTTGTAATCTGAATAATTTTCAAATTGTTTGTCATAAAGCAACATTTCAGGAAAATGTTATGGGTTTTCAAATTCAAATATAACTTGCTGTTATGAAACAGAACATAATTTTATACATACACACCAGGACTAAAAGCATGTTTATTACGCATTTTGGGAGACATAACAATTGAATAGGAAAATAAATTATATATTAATTTGCTTATGAAATATTAGATATTATTATGAAAATCTGGGCAATTATTACTCCCATTATGACAATTATTTTTTCAACATGCTGTCCCAACAGCAACACATTAATATGCAAATTAGATACAGTGTGTTTAATGGGAAAACCAGTTTATGGACATTTTTACACACATATTGCATAAAACAAAATGATATATCATATATATTTTATAACATAGTTGAGAATCATCCTTAAAGTTTAGTATAAAAAAACCTAAAAATTGATTGGTGATTAAAAAAAATCATTTTTGATGTCTATTCATGCCATTTTATTTATTTTGAGGAAAACTGAGTCCTAGTGTCCTCTACATAGAATAAAATATAATTTTTCAAAAAATTTATTTTTCAATTTTTTTCGTATGCTCTAAACAATGTAATGACATGAACAAATACTAAATTCACACAAAAAAATTTTTTTTTTTGGGGGGGGGGTCTCAGGAGGATAATGCACAATATGCAGCACTCCAGTATTTCACTCCAAAACAGTGTAAAAGTCTGAAATCATTCATGCATGAATGTTGCTCTGATCTGATATCACCATACTGACAAGTCATTAGAGTTGCTGCTGTCTTTGTAAAAGCACAAATTTTGGATAAAAAATGAACATTAAGGAATTATTCTGTCTACTTCACAGCCATCCCAACCTTGGCCAAAGGGAAGAGGCAGAAGATACGATCATTTGAGGAGGGAGAAAGCGCAGTCCTCTACTGTAACCCTCCCAAGAGCTCTGTCACTCCCAAAATACACTGGATGGACATGCGTAAGTCTTCTATTGAACCTGCTTTAGCCAAACTAATACTTGAAATGATTACACTGAATCCCTCTTTGTTTGTTGTTCAGAGATGCGCCACATCCATCTGAACGAGCGGGTGACCACCAGTCTTGATGGAAATCTGTACTTTGCCAACTTACTAGTCAACGACAGCAGAGAAGACTTCACCTGCAATGCCCACTACATGAGCGCCAGCGTCATCCTCCCTAAAGAGCCCATCTCCATCAGCGTCGCACCCTGTGTGTAAACTCTCTTCTGAATAGAGATTACCTACTCTACTCTCTGCATGTGAAGGCTGTTTCAAATCAAGTAATATTACAATAACAAAACCCAGGGAGCTTTACAGCAGTGGTCCTGGAGGACCCCCAACAAAACACACCTGATTCAGGTCACCTGCTCATTAGTAGAGACCAGTGTTAGGTGTAACGCGTTACTAAGTAATTAAATTACTTATCCACTGAAAAAGGTAACATCCACATTTTTAGGTAATTTAATTACAGTTACTTGCGTTATATACAGTAAATAATTTCAATAGTTATAAAATCAATATTGAATTTTAAATCTAAATTTACCGTCTAAAGATCAAATCGAATGCAGCGCTTTAACCCTCCGCGCCCAACTCGTTCACTTTCAGATTTGAAACCTTAAATACTCAGATACATATGAGACTAAAATCAATAGAATCAACAAAGCTTGAATTTTACTTTTAAATGAATGAATTCAAATCAAATATTTCTGATTATGTAATCCCTATGAAACTGAGGTACAGTCTTTCCCGTATCTGAGCTCATTATATGCAGTCACCTGCGCACAAACGCCCTCACCTAGATACAAATATATATATATATATATAAAAAACTCAAGATTCATCTCATTTTCATCATTTTTGAAAGAAGACCTGCTATGAGGAATGTACCTCATAAGAACAGCGCGATCTGGCTTTATTCAGTGGAGGAGATCGTTCCTGTCATTTATTCTTACCTACATTAGTTAACGTGTTATTTTTACATAAACCTGTATGGATTTTAATAGTCAGGCTTTTCCTGAACATCTTGCCAAACTGAAATGTATTGCTTAACGTTTAAGCTTTTTTGTTATTCAGATATTTTGCAGAGTATTTCTATTTGTTAACCTATTTGTTAAAGTATTACAGTTGTTTTAAAGCTAAAAGGCTAAACTATTCTATGTTTGACTCAAATTGAAAGAATAAAGAGTTTAATTAAGTTGGCTTGAGAAAGCCAACTTACTGAAATCCTATTTAAACTTATTATTATTCTTCTGAGACTAAATTTCTGACTGCTACTCCTCCTAGAGCTTTAACTCTACAGACTCCAAACTCAGCCCAGATCTTCAGACTGATCTCGCCGGGTGTGCTATATCTTTTCTAACTGATCAGACTTATGATTTTCATAAAAATAAAGATTAAAACTCATAAAAATCCCATAGACTTACATTGACGGAATGTTCAGATGAGCCAAGACTATTCAAACTCCAACTGTCAAAATTCAAACTCCAACTGTCAAAATTCAAATCTAAACACACTGAAGCCCATTAGACTCAATCAGACTTCCCTTCTATGTACTATTTCTATCCCATTCAAACTCATTTAAGCTTCCACTCTATCTAATTCTATTTCTAATCTATCTAAATCATGCTAGCAACATGCTAGTAACATGCTAATCATGCTTTAAACATGCTAGTAACATGCTAATCATGCTAGAAACATGCTAGCGACATGCTAGTCACTTGCTAGTCTTGCTAGCAACATGCTAGTAGCATGCTAATCATGCTAGCGACATGCTAGTAACATGCTAATCATGCTAGCGACATGCTAGTAACTTGCTAATCATGCTAGAATCATGCTAGCAACATGCTAGTAACTTGCTAATCATGCTAACAACATGCTAGTAACTTGCTAATTATGCTAGCGAAATGCTAGCAGCATGCTAGTCACTTGCTAATCATGCTAACAACATGCTAGCGACATGCTAGTAACTTGCTAATCATGCTAGTGACATGCTAGTAACTTGCTAATCATGTTAACGACATGCTAATCATGCTAGAGGCATGCTAATAGCATACAAATCATGTTAGAAACATGCTAGCGACATGCTAGTAACATGCTAATCATGCTAGCGACATGCTAATCATGCTGGAAACATGCTAGCGACATGCTAGTAACATGCTAATCATGCTAGCGACATGCTAGTAACTTGCTAATCATGCTAGCAAACATGCTAGTCACATGCTAATCATGCAACAGCATGCTAGTAACATGCTAATCATGCTAGAAACATGCTAGCGACATGCTAGTCACTTGCTAGTCTTGCTAGCGAAATGCTAATCATGTTAGAAACATGCTAGCGACATGCTAGTAACATGCTAATCATGCTAGCAACATGCTAGTAACTTGCTAATCATGCTAGCGACATGCTAATCATGCTAGAAACATGCTAGTAACATGCTAATCATGCTAACAGCATGCTAGTAACATGCTAATCATGCTAGCGACATGCTAATCATGCTAGAAATATGCTAGCGACATGCTAGCGACATGCTAATCATGCTAGAAATATGCTAGCGACATGCTAGTCACATGCTAATCATGCTAGAGACATGCTAGTAGCATGCTAATCATGCTAGAAACATGCTAGCGACATGCTAGTAACATGCTAATCATGCTAGAAACATGCTAGCGACATGCTAGAAACATGCTAGCGACATGCTAGTCACTTGCGAGTAATGCTAGCAACATGCTAGTCTCTTGCTAATCATGCTAGCAACATGCTAGTCACTGGTTAAACCAACCTAGCAACCACCCTGACTACCCTAGCAACCACATAGCAACACCTTAGTGACCAGCCCGGGTACCCTAGCAACTGCATATCAACAGCCTAGCAACCGACCTGGGTACCTTAGCAACCACTTAGCAACCACCCCGGGTACCCTAGCAACCGCGCAACCACCTAGAATACCCTAGCAACCACTCTGAGGTCCGTAGCATCTATCTATCTATCTATAATCTGACCCTATCTATCTATCAATCAAACTTTAAGCTTTTAAAACTGTTAAACTTCAAACTATTTCAGACTGAAAAGCTTCAAACTTAAAACTTTTAAAACTCAAACTTTTTAAACTTTTCAAACTTTTTCAAACTTTCTGGTCCGGCTTTCTCAAGCCAACTTAACAACTCGACAAACTTTTTTATCTAGTTTCTATTAAGGTTTATATGGATTTTAAGCCTAATTAGCGATTTGAATAATTAAGTTACTTATTGAGTAACTAAGTTACTTTTCAGACAGAGTAATTAGTAAAGTAATTTAAATACAATATTGATGAAGTAATTAGTAACTGTAATTAATTACTTTTTGAAAGTAACTTGCCAAAATTTAGCAACTTTTCAGACTACCCTAGCAACTTGTTCTCCCAAAAGCACCTAGCAACAAATTTTGCAATTTAAAAAATATATATTTGGCAACTTTTAGCAACTTTTAGCGACCCAGACAATAAAAAGTCACACATTTTCCATCTGAATTACACAAAAGAAGGAAACCGAAGATGCCTAGCTGCTATTTGCAATTGTTCATTTTATTATTAATAATAATAATAATAGCCTAATTGAATAATTGTTCATTTATGATACACTTTGTTAGTAGCTTGTACCTGCGATTGTTGATCAATGGAAGAAAAATGAAAAAATACTAGTAATTTTCCGGGACATTATCCAGTATAACCCTGTAAATCATAATTTAAAATGCAGGTAAAAACAATACGGATTTCATATTAACAGATTGTGTCATATTTTCACAGACTTTTCTTAGAGTGTAGCACACTAACTATTAATACACTACTTAAAGCAGAATTGTTGAGAATGTATAGTATTACAAGTTTACTTGCTATTAAAAAACAACTTAAATTGTAATCATTCAAAAACGTGTAAGTGTTCAATAATTCAATGTATTTAATAATACAGTTATTTATATTTTAATATTATATTATGCATATTATTTTTGCAAACAAATCTAAATGCACATATATAAAATATATTTTTTGATGTTGTGACAATTTTGCATCGTGATCGTGAAAATTAGTTGCTGACCAAATAATCAAATTACACTTAAATACATTTTTACCAAAGATTAATTCCATAATTTTAGGTAGTTGTTGATGCTAACTTAAAACATATTGAAAGAATATTAATAATACCAAAACTGCAAGCAGCAGCTGCTGTACTTTGTCTAAGCATTGCAATAGCAACATTTTGGATACTAAATAGCAAATCCTTTTTGAAATATTTCCATCAAATTTGTTGATGCTTTATATAAGAACGATTTGTAAACTTTTGAAAAGCATGTTATAAAAAAATAATTGAGCCGTGGAGTTTGGGTGGGGTGAGGATTATGCCCTTAAAATGGCATATGTAGCTAAAGGATAGATAATACAAATGCCGTTATAAATGTATTGCTATGAACAACAATAAAATCTGTATATAAATACAGTTGAAGTCAAAAGTTTACATACACCTTTCAGAATCTGCAAAATGTTAATTATTTTACCAAAATAAGCGGGATCATACAAAATGCATGTTTTGTTTATTTAGTACTGAACTGAATAAGATATTTCACATAAAAGATGTTTACATATAGTCCACAAGAGAAAATAATAGTTGAATTTATAAAAATGACCCCGTTCAAAAGTTTACACACCCTTGATTCTTTGTTCCCTGAATGATTCACAGCTGTGTTTGTGTTTAGTGATAGTTGTTCATGAGTCTCTTGTTTGTCCTGAACAGTTAAACTGAGCTGTTCTTCAGAAAAATCCTTCAGCTCCCACAAATTATTTGGTTTTCCAGCATTTTTGTGTATTTGAACCCTTTCCAACTATGACTGTATGATTTTGAGATTCATCTTTTCACACTGATGATAACTGAGAGACTCATATGCAGCTATTACAGAAGATTCAAACACTCACTGATGCTCCAGAAGGAGAAACCATGCATTAAGAGCTGGGGCGTGAAAACTTTTGAATTTGAAGATCAGGGTAAATTTAACTTAATTTGTCTTCTGGAAAACATGTAAGTATCTTCTGTAGCTTCAGAAGGACAGTACTAAGTGAAAAAAAATATGATATTTAGGCAAAACAAGAAAAATTTACACATCTTCATTCTGTTCAAAAGTTTTCACGCCCCGGCTCTTAATGCATGGTTTATTCTTCTGGAGCATCAGTGAGTGTTTGAATCTTCTGTAATAGCTGCATATGAGTCCCTCAGATGTCCTCAGTGTGAAAAGATGAATCTCAAAATCATACAGTCATTGTTGGAAAGGGTTCAAATACACAAAAATGCTGCAAAACCACAGAATTTGTGGGAGCTGAAGGATTTTTCTGAAGAACAGCAGATAGTTTAACTGTTCAGAACAAACAAGAGACTCATGAACAACTATCACTAAACACAAACACAGCTGTGGATCATTCAGCTAACAACACAGTGTTACGAATCAAGGGTGTGTAAACTTTTGAATGGGTCATTTTTATAAATTCAACTATTATTTTCTCTTGTGGACTATATGTAAACATCTTTTATGTGAAATATCTTATTCAGGTCAGTACTAAATAAACAATAACATGCATTTTGTATGATCCCTCTTATTTTGGTAAAATAATTAACATTTTGCAGATTCTGAAAGGTGTATGTAAAGTTTTGACTTCAACTGTACATATATACAGATTTTAGATAGGACTGATTCTGACAAACTTACAGAAATCTTAATTTTTTTTTTTAAGAACTCAACATACTCATAAGTTCATACATTTAATTTTATTTACACATTCACATAATTTCAAAAAAAAAATTCTGGACAGCATTTAAAAAATTTCACCAATAATTCCCCAAAATAAAAGCTCTAGGATTTGGAAATGAGTGTTGGCATGTTTGAAAACGAAAAATGTAAGACATAAGTATTAGTACTTGTAGTGTTAAATTAATTTATTATTATAATTTGTATTGAATATTCACATCTATGGAGGGACGTGTGATAAGACACCTCCTCAGGGAACAGGGTTACATACGTTACACACTTAAGTGTGTTCTTGTACCTTCACAGCAAATTCTGTGGTGAAGAACCGGCGGCCCCAGCTGCAGAAGCCAGCGGGCTCCCACAGCTCTTACCTGGTGCTCAGGGGCCAAACGCTGACTCTAGAGTGCATCCCAGAAGGCCTGTGAGTATTCAGCAGATGTCTGAGTTTACAATCAGCAAAAACATCTGCATGCATGCTTCAGCTGACAACAACACAAATAATCAGCCAACTAACATTTGAATTTGACATGTTTACAAGTATTTGTCCGTTAAAGCTGCAGTCCGTAAGTTTAGCCTCTTTGTCGCCATCTCTGTTGAAAAGCTGGTATTGCAGCTGTGTGCTGAATTATCTTCATTGTGTGGGTTGTGCTCCGGCTCGCTTCAGCGCGGATGAATCTAATGTTTTGAGGTGAATGTGTAGCTGTCAGTCACAGATTATAGCTACGTCTTGAATATATGACCCAAATCAGCATTATCACTGTATATTATCATCTGAACAAGTAACAAGTCTGCCATGTTTGTTCTGACCAACTGAGGAAAAACATTATCATAAATCATGCTACCAATAGTGATTAAATCTAACGATCGGTTAACTCATATCACATCAAACCGTGCACATTATTATTATTGCTATATTTATTCTCAAATTATTAATGTTAACAACATCAGCATTGCGTAACTATGAGTATAGTGTGTATTAGCGTAGATTTCAATTTATGTAAAGTCTAATATCTAATTGTCATACCATTAGAATTTCATATAGAAATTATTTTAACCCAAAAAGCAAATTATGCTCCGTTCGAACTGGTTTTCTTTAAAATACAAATCTTGTGTAATAAGGCTATCTGTAATCAGAAGCACGTTTAAAACTGGAATATAATTTAATTTCATTCACATGTGTTTCATAAACACATAATCCTTTCTGGATCACAATCCGCCATCAAAATGATATTTAATTATTCCAGCTGTTGTGAGAAAAGGCTATAAAGGATCTGCAGGATCCTCACATGTGATCTAGCTACTAGCTGGGACTCAATCTTTATGTTTACAGACGTGACGTAATGACGCAGCATGCTCGAATCTCCCGCCAAAACCTACCCGTACCACTCAAACTAGAAAACATTATTATAAGCTAACCTTTGTGAATCAAACACTGGCTGGTTATGTACTTGCTCAAATATTGATTTCGGATCATTTTTAACCAAAAAAATGTCTGAAGTTCAAAAATCACATTCAAAGCCTTACCGTCAATGTACAGCATTCAATATCCAATGGCGTTTATCAACCATTCTTCTCAAGACGAAGACAGTATTTGTTCAAATATAATAAACAGACACATGGCTAAACATATAGACATAAATCCAATAAGCAGGTGACAATACATGCAGCCTATAATGGATACTATACATATGTAATATTGTGTATATAACAGCTAACTGTACAATTTTAATGCGGGACGTTGAGACAATATTCACCCAAGTAGAATCGGCCGTATTAAAATAATAATAATGCTGCTTTTGTCATGGTCACTGGACAGAAGTTAAAGCTGTGACTGGTGTTTGCAGAGCAAAAGTTTACTTGAAAGGTAAAAATAACTTAATCGTCTGCTTTTAATGTTCTCTCTTCATTTTTGTCTTGAGAAAGTATGTTGTAAATATAAGCATGAAGCAAATGGAAGACACACACCGTAAAACCAAACAAATTGACATTTACATTCATGCATTTAGCAGATGCTTTCATCTACAGCAACTTCCAAAGAGCAGGAACAGAGCAATTGGTCAAACAGCCAATAATATTAATTTGATTAATGTTCAGTTTATTATGATGAATGGGTCTTGCGCCTCAGTTCGTCTGACCGCTGGAGAGGGATCAGAGGGCTCACATCTGTCAGAAAGGCACTGGATGGGCTGATCTCATTTGACTGGGGTAGCAGCCAGTCAAGTCAAGTCACCTTTATTTATATAGAGCGCAGTTGATTTTGATATTCTAGGTATTATCAAATGGCCAGAGTTTTGAGAACGTAGTGGACGTGGAGGACTATAATGCGATAAGAGCTCGCTCAAGTACTGAGGAGCTAAACCATTCAGGGCTTTATACAGTAGGTAATTTGCAAGATTTTAAAATCTATACGATGTTTAGTAGGGAGCCAGTGCAGTGTTGACAGAACCGGGCTAATGTGCTCATACTTCCTGGTTCTAGTAAGAACTCTAGCTGCTGCATTTTGAACCATCTGTAATTTGTTTATTAAGCGTGCAGAACAACCACCCATTAAAGCATTACAATAATCTAACCTTGAGGTCATAAACGCATGAATTAATATTTCTGCATTTGACATTGAGAGCATAGGTCGCAATTTAGATATATTTTAAAGATGAAAAAATGCAGTTTTACAAAAGCTAGAAACGTGGCTGTCAAAGGAGAGATTACTATCAAACACACACCTAGGTTCCTGACTGATGATGAAGAATTTACAGAGCAGCCATCAAGTGTTAGACAGTGTTCTAGGTTATTACTTGTGGGGGTTTTAGGTCCGATATGACCGATTACTCGTCATCCAGTTTTTTATATCGACTATGCATTCCGTTAGTTTCTCAATTTGGTGTGTTTCACCGGGCTGTGAAGAAATATAGAGCTGAGTTTCATCAGCATAACAGTTAAAGCTAACACCGTGTTTCCTGATGATATTTCCCAAGGGTAACATGTAAAGTGTGAAAAGTAACGGTCCTAGTACTGAGCCTTGAGGTACTCCATACTGCACTTGTGATTGATATGATACCTCTTCATTCACTGCTACGAATTGATGGCGGTCTGAGCAGCAGTCTTTAAGGGTCACTTTTCCTCTGTTTAAGCCCCACTCCAGAGGTGCAGTGGGAACGGATGGACAGCCCTCTGTCTCCGGCGCGGGCCCGGACGCTGAAGTACGGCCGCTGGCTCCAGATCCAGAGCGTGTCGGAGGTGGATGATGGCGAGTACACATGCACCGCCAAAAACAGCCAGGGCTCCGTTAAACACCACTACGCCGTCACGGTAGAGGGTAAGACACACACACTGACACTGCCAGACGTCACAGTATATACTACAACAGATAACACACTTTTATAACAGCTAGAGCTGTCTTTATTGTTGGCAGCTGCTCCGTACTGGACCAGGCATCCTGAGGACCACCTGTACGCCCCAGGAGAGACTGTGAGGCTGGACTGTCAGGCTGAGGGGATTCCCACCCCAAACATCACCTGGAGCATCAACGGTGTTCCCATCGCAGGTACACAGCGCTTAGCAGCCGATGCACAACCAAACACTGATCAAAACCGACTTTTTTTAAATTTGAATAAAATGAACACTAAAAGACTTTCAAATCACATGAGCCAATATTTTATTCACAATAGAACATAGAGAACATAACAAATGTTTAAACTGAGAAATTTTAAAATTTTATGCACAAAATGAGCTCATTTCAAATTTGATGCCTGCTACACATCTCAAAATAGTTCGAACGGGGACATGTTTACCATGGTGTAGCATCTCCTCTTCTTTTCAAAACAGTTTGAAGACGTCTGGGCATCGAGGTTATGAGTGTCTGGAGTTTTGGTGTTGGAATTTGGTCCCATTCTTGCCTGATATAGGTTTCCAGCTGCTGAAGAGTTTGTGGTCGTCTTTGACGTATTTTTTGTTTAAAGGGGTCATATGATGTTGCTAAAAAGAACATTATTTGGTGTATTTGGTGTAAAATGCAATGTGTTGACGCGGTTCGAGATTCAAAAAACATTATTTTCCACATACTGTACATTATTGTTGCTCCTCTATGCTCCGCCTTTCTGAAACGCACCGATTTTTACAAAGCTCATCGTTCTGAGAAGCGAGGCATGCTCTGATTGGCCAGCTATCCTGTGCATTGTGATTGGCCGAATACCTCAAGCGTGTGATGGAAATGTTACGCCCCTTCCCATGTTGTGATGCCGTGTCCCGGCCTTTTTACAGTCTATGGTCCCGGCGCGACGAGACTAAAAAAATAAAACCTGCTATAAACAAGGCATTTGTTGCATTCAGTGAGGACATAATGACTGATTATAATGATTCATACGGTCTTTTTACGCGTTGCGCCACGTTGCACCGCATAAACATAACACCGTCTGCATTTGTGATGGTAGAAACGCCAAACAAGCTCTACTCTACAACTCGCGTTGGAATAGTTAGTAGCAAATTCTTTAAATATCGAAACGTACTTACAGGCTGTGAGTCAGAAGCACCAGACTGTCCTTGCGACGTTGGAATTGCCCCACTTTATAGTGTTCACAGCCATTCATAGTGTTCACATTGTAGGCTACTCTCTCCCGGGATCAGGAAATAGTCCTCCGTAAAATGTGCTGCACACACTCGAATATTTGGGTTGAACTGTTCTGGAACAGTGTTGTAAACACAACTTAACCACTGATTTCTAGTTGTGTCCTCTTTTGGATCCCAAACAAAGTAGTTTCTCTTTCACAAGGAAACACAGCATCTCCAGGACATGGCACCGGAGGCAGCAACAACACTACAGACAGAATAATAGCTCCACCTTCTTTCATTGCGTATACATTTGGGTGGTGTTTTACAAATCTCCCCACATCGTGACGTAGACATGTGGGGCGTGTTTGAATGAGGCGTTTTAGGAGGGTGTGGCAGAGTCTTAACTTTTATAAAGAACATCTCTTTGGTTTTGAGACTTTAGTCTTTGCAACTTTAGGGATCTTATCTATGCATGAACAGCTTGTGACACTCCAAAGAGAAAGGACAACTTGAAATCGCATCATATGACCCCTTTAATGATGCGCCAAATGTTCTCTATAGGTGAAAGATCTGGACTGCAGGCAGGCCAATTCAGCACTCGGGCTCTTCAACGACGAATCCATGCTGTTGTAATAGCTGCAGTATGTGGTTTTGCATTGTCCTGCTGAAATACACAAGGCCTTCCCTGAAATACACGTCATCTGGAGGGGAGCATATGTTGCTCTAAAACCTTTATATACCTTTCAGCATTCATAGCGCCTTCCAAAACATGCAAGCTGCCCATACCGTATGCACTTATGCACCCCCATGCCATCAGAGATGCTGGCTTTTGAACTGAATGCTGATAACACGCTGGAAGGTATCGCTCCTCTTTAGCCTGGAGGACACGGCGTCTTGTTGGAATTCATTTCCAACAAGAATGTCAAATTTCGACTCATCTTACCATAGAACACTTTTCTACTTTGAAACAGTCAATTTTAAATGAGCCTTGGCCCACAGGACACGACGGCGCTTCTGGACCATGTTCACATATGGCTTCCTTTTTGCACGATAGAGCTTTAGTTGGCATCTGCAGTTGGCACGGCGGATTGTGTTTACCGACAGTGGTTTCTGGAAGTATTCCTGAGCCCATTTAGTAATGTCAATGACAGAATCATGCCGATGAGTGATGCGGTGTCATCTGAGGGCCCGAAGACCACGGGCATCCAACAAAGGTCTCCGGCCTTGTCCCTTATGCAGAGATTTCTCCAGTTTCTCTGAATCTTTTGATGATGTTATGCACTGTAGATTATGAAATTTGCAAAGCCTTTGCAATTTGACGTTGAGGAACTGTCAGGGTTCTGTTGTGTGTGTCATCTGTTCCTGCCTCTTGTGTCCATATTTAGTTTGTTTCCTGTCCTCGTTATGTGTCATTATGAGTTAATCCTTGTCCAGCCATGTTTGTCTAATTATCTATGATTTACCTGTGTATTTATAGTCCTGTCTGTTCAGTTTGATTTGGTCTGGTCTACTCGTTACTTCCCCGGTGTATCCTGTCCATGTCAGTCATGCCTTGTCCTGCCTTGATGTCTCCATTAAATATTATTATTTGAGTTTAAGTCCTCGTCTGCGTGTTCCTGTATCCTCCCTCGTGTGTGCACCGTGACAGGAACGTTGTTTTTAAAGTATTCCACAATCTTTTTACGCACTCTTTCGCAGATTGGAGAGCCTCTGCCCATCTTTACTTCTGAGAGACTCTGCCTCTCTAAACCATCCCTTTTATAGCTAATCATGTTACCTATAAAATGACCTGATGTCAATTAACTTAATTAGCTGCTAGATGTTCTCCCAGCTGAATCTTTTCAAAATGTATTGCTTTTTCAGCCCTTTGTTGCCAACGTGCCAACTCTTTTGAGACCTGTAGCCGGCATCAAATTTGAAATGAGCTCATTTAGTGGATAAAAGTGTAAAATTTCTCCATTCAAACATTTATGTTCTTTATGTTCTATTGTGAATAAATATTGGCTCGTGTGATTTGAAAGTCTTTTAGTCTCAACATGTCCAGAATTCGGGTTGTAGCATGTTTTTCTCTTTTATAATGCCATCAGGTGGCCTAGCTTCACTATTTCAGCTTAGATTGATGCTTTACATAAGTGCTAGGCAGCTAAAAGCTTGCTACTACACATGTCAGTTTGTAGGGGTATGTACTGTAAAATAGAGTGCCTCATCAAATTTAAGCGGAAAAGAAGAATGAAAAAAGAAATAAACAAATAACAAAACAAGACAGAATGGAGAGAAACTCTGCAAGAAGCAGCCAAATCACTTTCAGACATACGTCTGCAGTCACCACCAAACACAAACACTAGAAGGGAAAGACATTAGAACAATAATAAACCAATACAAAAACAACACAATAATTGTAAACGTTACAATGAAAAAGGGTTATACATTAAAACGAAAATGAGGGACATAAGAGCAAGAGAGAATTAAAAACAGTGAAGTGTTTATACAAGTATATATTTGTATGACTGTATATGCCTTAAACATTAATTCATAACTAGGTAAAAAAGTGTGTCAAGTTTGTTGCTTGAGAAAGCCTAATACTGAAAGTTTACAGCAGCTGTGAAAGCCTGAAGTTTGAATATTTAGATAGATGTTGATAACATGTTTCTAGCATGATTAGCATGTTTTTAGCATGATTAGCTTGTTACTAGCATATTGGTGGCATGATTAGCATGTTACTAGCATTTTGCTAGCATGATTAGCAAGTGACTAGCATGTTGCTAGCATGACTAGCAAGTGTCTAGCATGTCGCTAGCATGACTAGCATGTCGCTAGCGTGTTTCTAGCATGATTAGTATGTTACTAGCATGTTGCTAGCATGATTAGCAAGTGACTAGCATGATGCTAGCATGTTTCTAGCATGATTAGCAAGTGACTAGCATGTTGCTAGCATGACTAGCAAGTGATAAGCATGTTGTTAGCATGTTACTAGCATGATTAGCATGTTACTAGCATGTTGCTAACATGACTAGCAAGTGACTATCATGTCACTAGCATGACTAGCAAGTGACTAGCATGTCACTAGCATGACTAGCAAGTGACTAGCATGTCACTAGCGTGTTTCTAGCATGATTAGTATGTTACTAGCATGTTGCTAGCATGATTAGCAAGTGACTAGCATGTCGCTAGTATGTTTTTAACATGATTAGCAAGTGACTAGCATGTTGCTAGCATGATTTGCAAGTGACTAGCATGTTGCTAGCATGATTAGCACATGACTAGCATATTACTAGCATGACTAGCAAGTGACTAACATGTCGCTAGCATGTTTCTAGCATGTGTCTAGCAGGATTAGCAAGTGAATAGCATGTTGCTAGCATGATTAGCAAGTGACTAGCATGTTGCTAGCATGACTAGCAAGTGACTAGCATGTCGCTAGCATGTTACTAGCATGATTAGCATGTTACTAACATATTGCTAGCATGATTGACAAGTAACTAGCATGTAGCTAGCATGATTAGCATGTTACTAGCAAGTGACTAGCATGTTGCTAGCATGATTTGCAAGTTACTAGCATGTTGTTAGTATGTTTCTAGCATGATTAGCATGTCGTTAGGATTGATAGATAGATAGATAGATTAGAAATATTAGATGAGTTTGAATGAGTTTGAATGGGTTAGAAATAGTACATAGAAGGGAAGCTTGATTGAGTCTAATGGGCTTCAGTGTGTTGGAGTTTGAATTTTGACAGTTGGAGTTTGAATTTTGACAGTTGGGGTTTGAATTTTGACAGTTGGAGTTTGAATAGTCTTGGCTCATCTGAACATTCCGTCAATGTAAGTCTATGGGATTTTCATGATTTTTAATCTTCAGTTTTATGAAAACTATAAGTCGGATCAGTCTGAAAAGATAAAGCACACTAAATCAGATCAGCCTGAAGAGCTGAGCTGAGTTTGGTGCTTCTAGCTTGAAAGCTCTAGGAGGAGATGCGTTCAGAAATTTAGTCTCATAAGAATAATAATAAGAGCAGATCTCAAGCCAACCTAATAATCAAATGCATCTTCAGTAAATGCCAGCTAATAGGAAACACATCTTTGTTTTCGTAACTCTAAACAATCCTGCAGTGTTTTGAGCCACCTCTGTGGTTCAGGTCAAGTGTTGAGGTTTAGTGTTCCTGGTCTCTGTGTGTGTGGCAGGGACGGACTCGGACCCCAGACGGCGTGTGAGTTCAGGGACACTGATCCTGACCGATGTTCAGTACAGCGATACGGCGGTCTATCAGTGCGAGGCCACCAATAAACACGGCAATATCCTGATCAACACACACGTCCATGTAGTCGGTGAGCACCGTTTCATCCAACGCTCTCTGGTTATTTACACGTGTGCAAGACAGCCTGGGATCGCTGTCTCTCCAGAATGAATTGTTGGTGGTATATGTGAGTAAACAGCTTCTCCTCTGTGTGCCAGAGCTGCCTCCTCAGATCCTGACGGCAGACGGGCTCGTGTACAAGGCCACAGACGGACAAACCGTTCTGCTGCTGTGCCGCACGTTTGGATCCCCACAACCCAAAGTCGACTGGTGAGCATTGAACACACTTGCTATGTTTTAAAGAGATCGTGACATGAGAGATTAGTTTTCCCCTATGGTTTTTGCATAAAAACATTCTGCAAGTTTCTTAGCTTCAAAATATGGACAAAGCATTTATAGAATAGGATGCTATTTCCAATGCAATTAGCCAGTTGAAAAGAATAATTTCTAACATATATATTGTTATTTTTGTGCACAAAAACTTTGCTAGCATTATAAGTGACCCTATTAAACATATTAAGTCGCTGGGGGATATTTGTAGCAATATCCAACAATACATTGTATGGGTCAAAATTATCAATTTTTCTTTTATGCCAAAAATCATTAGGATATTAAGATCATGTTCCATGAAGATATTTAGTAATTTCCAACCGTTAAATATATCAAAATTTAATTATTGATTAGTAATATGCATTACTAAGACTTCATTTGAACAACTTTAAAGGTGATTTTCTCAATATTTGGATTTTTTTGCACCCTCAGATTCCAGATTTTCAAATAATCGTATCTCAGCCAAATATTGTCGATCATACCAAAACACATCAATGGAAAGCTATTTATTCATGTATAAATCTCAATTAAAAAAAATGACACGTATGACTGGTTTTGTGGTCCAGGGTCACATATTAACATTAAAAAAGATTAAAAAAAACTTTAATGAGAAGGTATGTCATCTTTGTAGTGTTTGATGAAAAGCCCATTATTATAATACAAATGTAATTTATTTATAACACGTGTTCTGAAATTCTAGAAGTTACAGGAAAACAATGCCGTAGTAATCCAGCTGTTTTGAAGGATGTGTGTATAGCGCCGTGCTTTGAATGTCTGCAGGGAGGTTTTGGACTCTGGTCCGGCTCTGGCCAATGCTAAGACGTCTCAGACGAGCGATGGAAATCTTCAGATCAGTGACGTGAGTGAAGACGACAGCAACATCTACACGTGCTCAGTGAGACACGGCAACAGGAGCATCAGTGCTGAGCTGGAGGTCTTGAGTAAGTCCAAACCACACTGAAGGAGCAGGAGCTTGGTCTAAATTACACAACGTGCTTGCTTTATACACAAAGGGGTTTTCAATATGCACGGTGCCATTCAAAAAGTTCATCAAGACTTTATTTATTTGATCAAACATACAGAAAAAAATTATTTTTATTTTTATTTTTTTATTAATTTTAATTTTTTTTTATTAATTTTTTCAGCATCATTACTCCAGTCTTCAGATCCGTCAGAAATCATTCTAATACGCTGATTTACAATCAATGTCAGAAACAGTTGTGCTGCTTAATATTTTTAGGGACCTGTGATATTTTTGTCCAGGATTCTTCGATAAATAAAAAGTTAGAGTTAATTCAGACTATAAATGTTGTGTTACATTATACACTAATATCAGTGGCGGCTCGTGGACAATTGTCTAGGTAGGGCACCACATCCAACAATTTTAGCTTACATCCTGGTATTATTTAACCCAGTATAACAAAAGGAGAAGTATTAAGACTTGAAACATTTTAAATAAAGATGATTGTTTTACCAAGTTACAGACTGAGGATGATTCCCGGTTTTTTCAAGATAGATTAAAACATTTGTAACTTTCATAATTCACAATTTATGTATACAGTGCAACAGCAAAAACTGTGAGGAAAAAAAAATAAACTTGACATAATTTTAGTTTTTGGGTGAACTGTCCCTTTAAATATGACCATAAAAAAATCCCTCCCTTTCACACACGTTGTTGTTTTTTGGTTTGTTTTTTAACTTTGTATTCATCAAAAAATCAAAAAGAAAGTATCACAGGTTCTATAAATATGAAGCAGCACAACACTCATAATAAATCAGCATATTATTATGATTTCTGAAGGATCATGTGACACTGAAGACTGGAGTAATTCAGCGCTGCGTCACAGAAATAAATTATATTTTAAAGTATATTAGGAAACCAATATTAGCAACTGCAATACTATTTCACAATATCAATGTTTTGATCAAATAGATACAGCCTTGATGAGCATAAGAGACTCCATTAAAAAAAAAAAAAAATTAAAAATTATTTATTTATTTTTTTAAATTTCACTTATCTCAAAGTTTTGAAGGGCAGAGCAGTCAGAACTTTATTTTCTTTTGAGCTTTGCCTCAACAAGGCCACACTCGTTCTTGGTTAAATTAGCCAAATAGCTAGTTTTTGACATTGTTGAGGCTACTGTTGTAGGTACTGTTCATTTTTTCCAAAATTCATGCCAATAATTTATGCAGTAATTTAATGCTGGTTGATGTTAATATAATAGATTGTAAGAGCAATAGCAAATAGTAATGGATGCCAAAAAGTGCCCTCCAATGTGGGTTGACCCTGCTGAAAAAAACAATAGGACCCTGCCCAAAACACAACAGAAAATGTAATGGATTTAATGGTTATAATGGGAATTGCATTGGTTTTAATGGAAACTATAATGGTGTCTATTGGTATGTGATGGATTCTATTGGTGGGATGTTAAATCCTATTGGAAAAATGCCCAAAACACACTACAAAAATGATTTTTTAATGGTTTTACTGGAAAAAGCTAATGGTATTTTAATGGAAACCATTGGAATTTCTGTGATGGTTTCCATTGGGCTTCTGGAGGGAAGTAGTCCAAAAACCTAGTGCAAAATCACATTCAGGTCTTCATTGACTCGTTCTCCTGTACGTCACATTAATGAAGTAAAATGGGTCGTTTCATGTTATCGTCTCCAGACAGAACGAAGATTGTGGACCCTCCTCAGGATCTGATGGTTTTACGTGGAGATGATGCTGTTTTGCGGTGCAAATATACAGTGGACCGCAAGTTAAAACAACCCACAATCCAGTGGAAGAAGGACAAACACAAGATCACATCATCTGCTAATGATGACAAGTAAACATATCTCTGCTATTTTCAGCTTATCGGTATCAGCAGTTAACAAAAGTGGTCGGTAACACTTTACGGTAAGGGTACATGAATTACCATGAATTCATGCATAAATTAATGTGTGAATTATGTATTACCTCATGCATTAATATCTCATTAAATTACGAGTCCAAAGTCTTTCATGACTTCATGGATTAACAACACCTTAATTAAGACATTAAGGCCACACACATGATGAAGTCATAGTTAAAGATGACTACTGTATTTGGATGCCAACAGTGCTGTGATTGGCCAATGCAGGCTACTATGAAATAGATGCCTGATAACTCATATCATATTTAATGAAAAACATTAGTTCTCACGTTAATTGATATACTGTTCTTGCCTGTATGCATGCATGAGTTAATGTGGATTTTTGTCTTACATGCACTAAATAATACTTTTTTTTAATCATAAGCATAACTTTATCCACAATTGATAGTAAAGACGTTGTTTTTTGTGAACAAAGAAAACATCATGATCATGCATAATAAATTATAAATCATGATGATGTACTCACCTTGGTTTAATGTCTTAATTAAGGTGTTGTTCATCCATGAAGTCATGAATGAAAGACTTTGGACTCGTAATTTAATGAGATATTAATGCATGAAGTAATGCATAACTCACACATTAAATTATGCATGAATTCATGATAATTCGTGTACCCTTACTGTAAAGTGGTCTGTTCGTTTTTGTGTTTATTTTGAGTAAATATGGTGTAAAAGTTAATTCACAGTTTATCAGCCACTGGCCGCTCTCTTTCCAGATATCAGCCTATATCAGCATGTGCAACTAATTGAGCAAAACAGTCCCATGAGCACATAAACATCACACATGGTGATAACGTCAGTGCACTGCTGGTCATAAGAGCAGCATTCTTCTGCATTGGCTTTGCTGGAGTTATAGTTTGTGATTTGAATGGTTGCAGATACACTGAATACCTCGACGGCTCTCTGAAGATCACAGCCGTTGGGATGGAGGACTCTGGAAGCTACAGCTGTGAGATCAGCACTAAACTGGACTCGGTCAGCGCCGCCGGCTCCATCAGCGTACAGGGTGAGTCTCTCACCGTCACTTGTTTGGCGTTCCCTTGCTTCTGAAAGACACTGATGTGTTACACGCTCCTCAGATAAACCCGGGTCTCCTCGCTCTCTGGAGCTGTCTGAAGAGAAGGAGCGTAGCGTCACGCTGTCCTGGACGCCAGGCGCTGAAAACAACAGTCCTGTATCTGGTAATGGAAACAGCCCACCGCTTGTATTCTGTTTATTCAATCCTGACACCATCATTAGAAAGGTTCAGACTCATTTGTGTCCTCTATAACTGTTCCTCAGGGCTTTTAGTCCAGAAGGAGAAATATTAAAGGGATAGTTCACCCAAAAATTATAATTCAGTCATCATTTACTCACCCTCAAGTAGATCCAAACCTGTATGAATGTGTTTGTTCTGAACACAAAGGAAGATATTCTGAAGAAAGTGTGTAATCAGGCTGTTTTGGGGCACCATTGACTTCCATAGACTGCTCTGTTTCCCTCATTCTTCAGAATATCTTCCTTTGTGTTCAGAACAAACACATTCATACAGGTTTGGATCTACTTGAGGATGATGTTAGCATTATCCTTTGATCAAATCCTCAATACACTCTAGATACTCCAAAAAAAATAGTCTTAATAAGGATAACGAGTTTTCTCAAGAACCTTTTGGATCAGACATTGCTAGAGTTTGTCTGACCGTTCGTCTCTGTTGTCCATCAGAGTATGTTATTGAGAGGAAAGAGGAGCAGAATCCAGAACCGGGCCGCTGGGAGGAGTACAGAAGAGTTCCTCAAGACATCAGACACCTGGAGATCCACCTGCAGCCGTACAGCACGTATCACTTCCGGGTCAGAGCGGTCAATGGCATAGGAACCAGCGAGCCCAGTCCTCCCTCAGACTCATACAGCACGCCAGCAGCCAGTAAGACTCTCTGCGCTCGGAAACATATTCCACAAGCTCTTCAGTGCTCATGCTCCCAGCTATAGGAGTGACCAATACCACTTTTTAAGATTTATTTTTGGTACTTTGCCTTTATTTAGATAGGTCAGTGTAATGACAGAAAGCAAGCTGAGAGAGAGAGAGAGCGAGGGGGATGGGATCGGGAAAGGTCCGTGAGTCGGGATTCGATCTCGGGACGTCCGGAGCACAACAGCGCTGCCCACGAGGCTATCAGCGCCGCAATAACACTTTTCCATGCCACAGACATGTAAAGGTTTTTTCATTGCAGTTTTCTTCCTCTTGATTTTCTAGTCTTGTATTCTAGTAAGATTCATAAATCAAGATACATTTCCCTGACATGCAAAATGGCATAGTATTGTGAAAAATCTGCAATGGGATTTTCATGAGAAAATGTATTTTATAAGGTGGTGATTTATGAATTGGTAGAAATTTGTTAATTTAAAAAAAGCCATATTGTGTCAGCGCCAGAAGTCTCGTGGACAGCGCGCTGAACATATAGGCATCCCGAGTTTGAGTCCTGAGGCTCACTGACCTTTCCCAATCTCATCTCAAAAACTCAAAAATAAATCTTAAAAAAAATAAGAAAAAGCCTTATTGTATTAATGATCTCTCTTGCACACAGAACCTGACATGAACCCAGAGAATGTGACGACGGTGTCTACTGATCCAAACACTATGGTCATCACATGGCAGGTGATTAACGATTAACGAGCTCCTGGTGACTCTGCAGATCTCAGCTCAACTCAATCAAACACACCTGAGACAGCTCATCCAGGTGTTCAGACAGAGCTGAAGTCTGCAGGACGGTCGCTGTCCAGGAGTCTTCTCCAAAAGAGAAACCCATGTGACTTTGATGCAATCGTTACGATTAATCTCTTGTTTACATTTGAAAGGAACTGGAGCGACGACACTTTAACGGACCGGATTTTAAGTACAAGATCTACTGGCGTCAAGCTTCAGGCAGGAGCCCACATTGGAACGAAAGCAGCGCCTCAAATCCTCCGTTCATCGTGAACGTCGACGGGACCTTCATCCCCTTCGAGATTAAAGTTCAGGCAGCCAATGAGCTTGGCGCGGGACCAGAACCAGATGCTGAGATCGGCTACTCGGGGGAAGACTGTGCGTTCTCAAACATCTCCTGCTTCAGTTTTACCCTGTGCTTTGCTTTATCTTAACCCAGCATTTCCAGAAAATGTATTTTTCAGTTATTTTTAAAGTGCCCCTATTATGAGTTATGAAAGGTTCATATTTTGGTTTTGGGAGTCCCCAACAACAGTGCATGCAAGGTCAAAAAACTTTTTCTTATAATATGCATTTCTTTTTACCTTATTTGCTCAACGACTCCCAAACGATTCGTTCAACGATTAATTTTTCCAAACCCGTCCTTTGCATGACGCTAATCTGCGCTGATTGGTCGGTTTCATTTAAAGCAGTGTTTGTGAGCTTTTAACGCTCCAAAAGCGGCACCTAGTGGCAAAGAATGAATTTGCATTTTCATTCAGACCAACGTGAAAATCAAGTTTTCCCAGGTCTGCGTGCAACAAGTGGGCGGGAATATGCTAATGTTGACGTCAACATGAAACGGCTTGGGATTCGTTTTAAAAATGACTCGTTTCAATGATTCAGAGTCGACTCTTTCTTTTGAGAAGACAATACACGGTTCACTTTCAGATTTAACACTTTGCAGGATGCTTTCATTCACTTTGAGCTGTGTTACACACTGAATGAAATATCATCTTCAAAAATCCATAATAGGGGCACTTTAAAAATCTTTTGACAGTTTCATAGAAATGCCTCTCAATCTCTCACAGTACCTCTGGAAGCTCCGTCAGAGGTAGCAGTGACCGAGCTGAACAAAACCACTGTCCTGGTTAGATGGAGTCCAGTCAGCATGGAATCTGTCCGCGGACACTTACTCGGCTACAAGGTACATGATCTATAAACCATCATTTATAGTTCTGCACTTGGCTCCCAGCTAGAAATTTTATAGTTCTAAGAATATTCGGAAAACTTTAAGTTCTGGAATGTTCTGGAATGTAAGTTCTGGAATGTTCTGGAATGTAAGTTCTGGAATGTTCTGGAATGTAAGTTCTGGAAAGTTCTGGAATGTTCTGGAATGTAAGTTCTGGAATGTTTGGAATGTTCTGGAATGTAAGTTCTGGAATGTTTGGAATGTATGTTCTGGAATGTTCTGGAATGTAAGTTCTGGAATGTTTGGAATGTATGTTCTGGAATGTTCTGGAATGTAAGTTCTGGAATGTTTGGAATGTTCTGAAATGTAAGTTCTGGAATGTTTCCGCTGAATGTTTTCAGCGGCAAGTTTTATTTTAGTTCCCAGAATATCCTCCTAAAATGACATTCTCTGAAAACATTCTAAAAATGTTTATTGATAACATTATTAGGACATTATCCCCTAACATTCTAATAAAGATTTAAGCGGGAAACTTCCCATTGGACATTGGATGTGGACTCAAATGTTGCTTTCAAATTGTGGTTGAAAGTAAAACCCAACCTTTGTTTGATGAAGCTCCAACTTCATTAAATAACTCCAAAAACAGTATTTCAACTTAAACAGAGGTTTAGATGTTGATGTCTGTTTAAAAGTAATAGTTTGATTTCACCATTATTGTGATCAGTGTTTGTTTTAGTTGGGTAGTTTGACTCTTGATTTTTCAATGTTTTTTCTCTAGCTGTGATAGTTATGTTTGTTATGGCAATACAGCAAGAATATGTGATTAGATAATGCTGGTTATTTGCTGATGATAAAGATATAATCATTATGTAGAGGTCTGGTTTCTGATTTATTCCAGTCTAAAGTTGAACATTATTTATTACAGACACTCAGTGGTTCTTCAGACTGAGATCCAGCAGTGTTTTAATCAGATCTCTTCAAGCATAATAAAAATAAATGGTATTAAGACACACAAACTTCAAGAGTCAGGTTATGAATCTCAGCAATGGTGCCATGCTTCATGCCGCAATGCATTCTGGGTGCATCATACAATACTCATCCGTGGCTCCCAGAATGCATTGCGGCATGTAGCATGTCACCATTGTTGAGATTCATACACTGATTCTTGTTGTCAAGCAATCAGTAGTTCAAAATGATTCATGAACAGTGTGTTTTTAAAATTACAGATAAAAATACAGATTATCTGATTAAAACACTGCAGGATCTCATGCTGTTGAAATGCATTTTTATAGTCATTAACATGAAATTAATATCATAGATTAGACTCTAGATGATGTTGGTTACTTGCTGATGTTAAAGACATTATCATCATGTAGTGATGATCTCATCTAATCACATTTTCTCTTGTTGTTTTTGTTATAATAAACTTAGTTACAGCAACCAAATAAACATTAGCATTGAAAAGTCGAGTCAAACTGCCACAACAATGGTGACTTCAAACCAAACTATTATTTTCAATAAACTGTCAACATCTAAACCTCTGTTAATCTTAATAAGAACTTTTGTAATTGTGGCCCGGTTTCACAGACAGGGTTTAGACTAAGCCAGTTCAATTAGGACATTTAAGTAATTTTTATTAACATGCTTAGAAAAAACATTACTGGTGTGCATCTTGAGACAAAACAAAGGCACTGATGTGTTTTAAGATCAATCAGTGCAAGTTTATTTCAATTAAAACAGTTCAGACTTACACTTTAGTCTAGGACTAGGCTTAAGCCTTGTCTGTGAAACCGGGGGTAAATGACAAAAATAAAGCCAATCTGGTTTATAATAAGTGAAGCTGGTAATGCTGTTATTTTGGAGTTATTTAATCACAATGGAGGTTGACCAAGCAAAGGTTGGGTTTTCACTTTCAACCAACATTTCACATCCACAAGTCCACATCTAGTGCAATGGGAAGCTTCCCGCTAAAATCGTTATTAGAATGTTAGGGGATAATGTTACCAATAAACATTTTTAGAATGTTATTAGAGAATGTTATCCTACCTTTTAGCAGAACGTTCTCAAGGTGCGTTCACACCAGACGCGAATGAAGCGTTAAGCGCGAGTGATTTACATGTTAAGTCAATGCAAAGACACGAATAGACATCCTGAGGCGCGATTTGCGCGAATGACGCGGCGCGAATTGAGCGTTTCGGGCATTTGCGTATCGTGCGAGTTAAAAAATCCGAACTTTGGCGGATATTCGCACCACGTTAACCAATCAGGAGCTTGCTCTAGTAGTGACGTGATTACGATGTAGCAAGCGGAGGGAATCCGAAACAACAATGGAGGACAAAATAATCATTGCTGGACACCCGGAGCTGTACGATACATCTTCATACTTTTACAGAAACATGAATAAAAAGGATTTTGCTTGAAAGAAAGTGAGTGAACATGATATTGCTGTGATCTAAAGCTCTGTGTATTAACAGAACCTGCTTTACTGACAAGATGTGCATGACAATCACATGAGATTTATCCTGCAGCCCTAATTTTTGTTTGTTTGTTGATCACAAAGTACAAAGTAGACGAGGAAAACTAGGATGCTGGTTGTATTCAAAGCGCCGCTATTACCGGTACTGTTTACAGTGACAGAAGCCCCTCCCATGACGCGAATTCACGTCTGTTGTGAAGTGAATTTCACGCGCGAATGAAGCGAGTAAATTCAAAATGTTCAAGCGTCCAACTACGCGCGATTTATGCGCGCAAGTCGCGTCTGGTGTGAACGCACAGTCAGGGCTTAAAGTTCTCCGGCACTGTGCCGCGTGTGGCAGCGTAAAAAAAGATAGTTCTACGTTTAAAAAAACTTGTTGATATCACGTTGGAGTCCATGAGTTCGCCTACCAATGGTATGAGAGGAACACAGCTTTCACTCTCAACCAAACTAACATTACTAGCCAATCAGAAGCTTTTGCTCTTATAAACACGAGACATGCATAATAGCAGAGGAATGGAAAAGAAGCGGCTGCGTCTCGAGCGCGCGACACATTGAAAAACCTGAGGCGCAATGGTCAAAGATGTCTATCTAGCACCATATTTACATAGAAAAGCTATTAAAAAGCAGCAGAGCTTTGTAAACCGCTCAAAATAATCACGTCATCTCCATAAGAACTATATGATTGCCAGAACAAATTTACCAGTAGTTTTAAAAAGGATTTACTAGTAAAGACCGTATGTGTGAAAGAGGCTAAACTCTTCCTCTGCATATGCGGTGAGTTTACGTTCATCTGGGAAACTGTGCGTTATCTCACTAGGTTTGTAACGTAAATCATTTATAAACCTTATAAATATTTCTAATTATGCGAGTACATCGCGATTTCAAAATAAAAGCTTCTGACTTTAACATTAAAATTAAATGTATTTAAACGTCGTATGAAACATCACTAGGCCGTTGGCGCCCTCTGCAGGTATTTTTAATAATATAGGCATATTACATGTAATTAACAATAAAATCATGTAATTACTTGGTTTTGATACTTTATTTGAGCCAATTATTATTGCTTCACATTAGTTTATATATAAATATAGTCATATTAAAGCCTGTTTTTCAGCTCATAATTTTCCAAGTGTATGATACAGCTTTTTTTCTTCAGGTCAATCATACACTATAGTGCCAAAAGTATTGGCGCCCCTTCTAATGAACATGTTTGACTACTTTAGTAATTTCTATGAGTACAAATCTTAATGTTAAAGCATATAATGATATTCTAGGAAATTGTGTGCTTCTAATATTATAGCAACAGTTTGGACTCTTTTCTATTCTAACATGACAATGTCTCTGTGTATAAGACAAGGTTCAAAAAGAAAATGATTGATTGAGTCAGTGTGGAAGAACTTGACTGGTCTGCATAAAACCAAGTCCTAATCCCAGTTTAACACCTCTGGTGTGACTGTAAATGCACAAAAACTCATCACCAAACACCAATGACTTGTACATACACTATATAGACAAAAGTATTGGCACCCCTTCTTTAGAACAGATGCACTTCCAAATCTGTGGCAACAACGATGGGAACATAATTCATGTATTTAAAAATTGTATTTCATCTCTGTTGCAACAGTTTTGTAAGTGTCTAAAATGACTGAACCCATATGTACAAGTCATTGGTGTTTGGTGATGAGTTTTTGAACCTTGTCTTATACACAGAGACATTGTCATGTTAGAATAGAAAAGAGTCCAAACTGTTGCTATAATATTAGAAGCACACAATTTCCTAGAATATCATTATATGCTTTAACATTAAGATTTGTACTCATAGAAATTACTAAAGTAGTCAAACCTGTTCATTAGAAGGGGTGCCAATACTTTTGGCAATATAGTGTATGTGCATGAAAAAAAATCAGTTTGAATAAAGTCATAGTATCCTTTCAAGTGTTAAAGTTGCCAGTTCTTTGCATGTGCAGCACTTTATTTGCACCATTTTGTTTTATTCGTGTATTTATCAGGTAGTTTCAAGGAAAATCATTTTCAAATGTTTGTTTGTACAATCTTGTGTATGTTAGGGTTACGCCCCATTCACACGGGGCGTCGGCGTCAACGCTTGACGGAGGGCGTGTCGCCGTCATAGTGACAACAGCCAATCACATACTTCTCTGGTGTTGCATGAACGGGATTGGCTAGCGTCTGCGCTAGGGTATTTGCATGAGGCGATCTGATTGGCTGACGCCTCCATTGACGCTTGAAAAGTTGAAAAGCAAGCAGCGCCAGTTAAGCGACGCGACGGACCCACAATTCAGTTCGGCAACGCTTGACGTCACTCCATTCAAAGTCAACGAGAGGCGTTGACGCTGACGCCCCGTGTGCAATTCTAAAGGGGCTGCTGATCCTCATAGCTGTTTTTCTCTCTCTCTCTCGAGATCCATCTGAGAAAGAAAAGCCCCAGAACTCGTAGCCGAAGAGGCCTTCCGATGCAAGAACCAGCGGCGGACAGGAACAGAGTGATTGTGGTTCATGGAAATAAGGTGGAGACGGTCGTGAGCGACTTGCAGTTTTACTCGAACTATACTCTGACGGTTGCACCTTTCAACAGCAAAGGTGACGGCCCGCATTCGAAGGCGTATCACTTTAGCACTCCAGAGGGCGGTAAGGTCACTTTCTACAGCGCGTGTGAAAACCTCTATGAATGTGGATTTAGATCAGCTGAACTTGTGCTCTTCTGGCATCCAGCTCCTGGACCGGTTTCATCCTTGACCTTCGAGAGCCCGTCTGAGACGGAGATCACGCTGCGCTGGGAAGCTCCAGACAAACCCAACGGAGCGCTCACAGGCTACCTGCTACAGTACTACGAACGTGGGTCAAACTTATTTCAAGTTTATTAGCACTTTATATAATATAGATAGCTTCGAAACAGCAAAACCAGTGAGAATCTGCAGGAATCAACCATTATTCATTTAAGCAGCAAAGAAAACTAGCCTGAAAGTTTAAAGCAGTTGTAAAAGCCTGAAAATTTGAACATTTAGATAGATTCGATAGATGTTGATAACGTTTCTAGCATGATTAACCTGTTACTAGCATGTCGCTAGCATGTTTCTAGCATGATTAGCATGTCACTAGCATGTTTCTAGCATGATTACCATGTTGCTAGCATGTTGTTAGCATGATTTGCATGCTACTAGCATGTTGTTAGTATCTTTCTAGCAGGATTAGTATTAATTAATAGCATGATTAGCAAATGACTAGCATGTCACTAGCACGTTGTTAGCATGATTAGCATGTTGCTAGCATGATTAGCAAGTTACTAGCATGTTGCTAGCATGATTAGCATGTTGCTAGCATTTTTCTAGCATGATTATCATGTTACTAGCATGTTGCTAGCATGATTAGCAAGTGACTAGCATGTTGCTAGCATGATTAGCATGTTGCTAGCATTTTTCTAGCATGATTAGCATGTTACTAGCATGTTGCTAACATGATTAGCAAGTGACTAGCATGTTGCTAAAATGTCTAGCAAGTGACTAGCATGTCGCTAGCATGATTAGCAAATTACTAACATGTTGCTAGCATGATTAGCAAGCATGTCTAGCAAGTGACTAGCATGTCGCTAGCATGTTTCAAACATGATTAGCAAGTTACTAGCATGTTGCTAGCATGATTAGCATGTTGCTAGCATTTTTCTAGCATGTTACTAGCATGTTGCTAGCATGATTAGCAAGTGACTAGCATGTTGCTAAAATGTCTAGCAAGTGACTAGCATGTCGCTAGCATGATTAGCAAATTACTAACATGTTGCTAGCATGATTAGCAAGCATGTCTAGCAAGTGACTAGCATGTCGCTAGCATGTTTCAAACATGATTAACATGTTACTAGCGTGTCGTTAGCATGACTAGCATGTGACTAGCATTTCACTAGCATGTTGCTAGCATGATTAGCAAGTTACTAGCATGTTGCTAGTATGATTAGCATGTCACTAGCATGTTGTTAGCATTATTAGCAAGTGACTAGCATGTTGCTAGCATGTCTAGCAAGTGACTAACGTGTCGTTAGCATGATTAGCATGTGACTAGCATTTCACTAGCATGTTGCTAGCATGATTACCAAGTTACTAGCATGTTGCTAGTATGATTAGCATGTTGCTTACATGTTTCTAGCATGAATAGCATGTTACTAGCATGTTGCTAGCATTATTAGCAAGTGACTAGCATGTTGCTAGCATGATTAGCAAGTTAATAGCATGTAGCTAGCATGTTTCTAACATGATTAGCAAGTGACTAGCATTTTGCTTGCATGATTAGCAAGTTACTAGCATGTCACTAGCATGTTTCTAGCATGATTACCATGTTGCTAGCATGATTTGCATGCTACTAGCATGTTGTTAGTATGTTTCTAGCAGGATTAGCATGTCGCTAGGATAGATTAATTAGAAATATTAGATAGATGAGTTTGAATGGGTTAGAAATAGTACATAGAAGGGAAGTCTGATTGAGTCTAATGGGCTTCAGTTGTTTAGATTTAAATTTTGACAGTTGGAGTTTGAATTTTGACAGTTGGAGTTTAAATTTTGACAGTTGGAGTTTGAATTTTGACAGTTGGAGTTTGAATTTTGACAGTTGGAGTTTGAATTTTGACAGTTGGAGTTTGAATAGTCTTGACTCATCTGAACATTCCGTCAATGTAAGTCTATGGGATTTTCATGATTTTTAATCTTCATTTTTATGAAAACCATAAGTTGGATCAGTCTGAAAAGATAAAGCACACTAAATCAGATCAGCCTGAAGAGCTGGGCTGAGTTTAGTGGTTCTAGCTTGAAAGCGTTCAGAAATTTTAGTCTCATAGAAGCTTAAATAGCAGATCAGTAGGTTGGCTTTCTCAAGCCAACCTAATAATACAGTATCAGTGAATTAAGTTCTACATCTGTTTCAGTTACAGCTCATACTGTACATTGATAATTATACCGACTGTTAGTGAAGTTTGAGTTCAGTGTGATCGATGATTCCAAGCCAGAGCACAGTCAGTAGTTTACAAACAGATGGTATTTACCTTAAAATGATAAATAGCACACATGAAAACAGCTTGTTTACCTTGGAGATATGCTTATATTTGCCTATCAGCAATGTTAGGGAAAGTTACTTTTAATAGTAATGCATTAAAATACTGCATTACTCCCTAAAATGTAACTAATTACAGTTACTTTTTTATAGAAAGAATTGTAAGATACTTTTGCGCTACATATGCATTACTTTATAAACCTGTGGGCTTGCTTGTTTGTTTTTAATATAAAAAGTTATATTTCTGTCAAACGTAAAAGCACTTTTACACCAAAACTGAAATGAGTAGTACGTCTGTACTACTGTACACAGAAGAAAGTTCAACATTCTTCAGCAATATGTTAGTTTATCTGAAGTAATTTTTGCGTATTAGTATGGTTGAATTGGATGATCGAAGGTCAGCAGCAAAAACACTGGTTAATAAAATGCGATTAAACACATAAAGGATATTTGTGCATCATATTTTGAGTTTGCAATGTTTTTTCTTTTTTATTCATCTGTTTTTGTGCAATGAGATGAATTAATGCATGTTGACATTTACAGTAACATCATGTTGTGCACTTACTCTCAACACATGGCAACACAAGAGTTGCCAGTCAATAAATGGGAAAACAAAGTAACTTGCATTACTTATTTGAAAAAGTAACTATTTTATCGTAAATTAAAAAGTAATGCAGTACTAGTTACTTGAAAAAAAATCTGATTACGTAACTCTCGTTACTTGTAATGCAATACCCCCAACACTGCCTATCAGTGATTTCTAATGTATATCAGTTTTATTAATTCTGATGGGTTCCCCTGTTTAGCTGTGCCTGGAATTTCGAGCGCACAACTGGTGGAATCCATGAACCTGCCCCTTGTTACTGAGTTCACACTGAAGGGTCTGAATCCTCAAATCCAATACCACTTCAAACTCAGAGCACTCACCGCTGCTGGTGATGGGGAGCCTATAGAAATGGAGGGCGCCACCTTGATGGATGGAGGTGAAACTGCACAGCCAAAATACCAGCATTCTCAATTTAGTGTATCACAGGACACAATATAACCTTTTCTGATCTGATACATGTTCCCTCTACAGAACCACCATCTGCAATCAACATCGAAGCAGGACAAACATCGGTTAACGTCAGTTGGCTGCCAGGCGAAAGGCGTAACATTGCCTTTAGCTTCCGTTACCTGAAAAAAAGTGGTGAGAGTCTGATCAACTTTGATCTACGTTTCCTGAACCCTGAAGAGTATCATCAAACATTGGCGATGAAAGTGTGTAATCGTAATTTGTATATAGCTAGTGTATATTTATTTCATGTTCGGATGAACTCTAAAATGTATCTAAATATAGTATTTATATATAAAGAGATATATGTGACCCTGGACCACAAAACCAGTCATAAAATAAGAAAATCACCTTTAAAGTTGTTCAAATGAAGTCTTAGCAATGCATATTACTAATCAAAAATTAAGTTTTGATATATTTACGGTAAGAAATTTACTAAATATCTTCATGGAACATGATCTTAATATCCTAATGATTTTTGGCATAAAAGAGAAATCAATAATTTTGACCCATACAATGTATTGTTGGATATTGCTACAAATATACCTGTGTTACTTATGACTGTTTTTGTGCTGCAGGGACACATATAAATGTGTATCCTCTAAAGCAAAGATGCCCAAACCGGGGTATGTGGGCCAAATTAGGCACACCATTCGATGTCATAGGATGGAGCAAAGATAGGGAAAAATACATGCCATCTTCATTTCTAAAATTGGAAAGTATAACTCTTTTGCATTGAAATGTAGAGATTTTAAGCAAGTTTGATGTTGATATTATAGTTAGATATAATGCAATGTCTGATTTTTTTGGCCACTATGCTCAAAGGCTCACTAATTTGTCAGTAAAATATGTCAAATGAAAGCTTTTTAATGACAAATGGGTGGGACTAAGTAATTTGGCTGAATTTATTGGTGTGATCGATGTTACGCTGTAGGTGCACTGATCAGTACTGATTTGTGTGGGTTGGAGGCAAGGGCGTAGGTTTGCTTTTGACATTGGTGGGGACATAAACCCAACACCCCAGCTCCTCCACGCCCAACAACCCAATCATTTTTTTGCATTATATCAGAGATTCCGGAAAATACACGGGTAATGTGTTCCGGCGTTTGTTCCCGGATCGTCAGATTTTGGTTCATTCACACTGCCAGTGATTTTCCGGAATCTGTGCGTGCGTTCACACACAACCCGTAAAGACACGTGACCTTTCATGTGACGTGTATAATGCGCGCTCACCATTTCACTAAACTGAATGATTTCAGCTTCAGCGCGGATAGTGAGGAGCTCCCTGATCGCTGCTTCATTCCAGTTTACACATTTTTCGTCGTGTGAACGTTGATCTGCCTTCAAAACACCCGGTAAAACAGTCGCACGATAAAGTGCGTCATCACTACCACACACTCGTCACGGCATTGATCCGGCTTTTGTTCACACAGCGCTCGTTCCGGGACTGAACCCGGCAATGTTACTAGGTCCCAACCCGGGATCAATCCCGGAATTAATCCCGGGACGTGTTTGCGTTCACACAGAAGCACTCCGGCAATTTTCCGGGACCAACGTGCAGTGTGAATGGGGCTTTGGACAACTGTTCCATGTCACCTAAAGTCTTTATGTATAGCTTATGGTAGCCAACAATACAGAGTTTTTTTTATTATTATTTATTAATATGTTTACCAGACAATTGGACAATTTTGATTTTGTGAACCAACATGTCACGCATCACTTTGTATTAATCGACCCAGGATGATTCTGAACGAAAACTCTGCTGTTGCTATAGTAACGGAACTTTCATGCACATTTGATTGACATATAAACCACACGCACTTATTTCAGTGTTGTTTTTATGATGTGGATATTTCAGCTACCAGTTTGATTTGTACATTCAGTTGAACAACATTAATTTAAAGTTAAAGACTTTCCGCGGCGACTCAGGACGCATGTTCCAAATCCTGCCGCACCACAGAGCGCCACTTACATAGTTTACCATAAAATCCACATTATATTTGTCCCAAATTATTGTTAATGTTCATAATGTCTTTATCCTAGGCTGGAAGATTGTGTAAATGTCCGCATAACATTGGTCTTTCTGTCTGTCTAATAATAGCCATAGGTCGCGCTTTCTCTTTCCATTTGCTCTGTTTTGTACACCGTAGGCTACTTCAAACTCATCGATGCACCTTTGTTAATTCCTGAAGTGGGCTTTTATATTAACTGTTTTGGACTGGGTGCAATACCTGTGAGTTGTTCTAAATGCGCTTCTCGTCTGGTGTGCAACTATTCCTTCCATGTTTTAAATGCACGTCCTTGAAAGCGCGCAGTTTTCTAACGTATTTACTTTAACTTCTTAGGTATGTCAGTGGTATGACCTTTCAGATGCGTCTGACATTACAAAAACATATGCATATATTTAATTGTTTGATCAAAATTATTGCTGGGGACAGTTTGGTAGTCCATGGATATTGGTAGGGACAATATCCTACGTCCCACCCTAATTCTACGCCCCTGGTTGGAGGTACAGGTTTTGCCCAAATGTCCCCCCATGAGAAAACCTGAAATAAATGTACGCTATTCATGCTGAACTCATCAATGATGATGTTGTTTGTGTGTCTGGTAGTGGGTGGTGAATGGGAAGAGTCGGAGAAGGTCAACTCCTCGCAGGCGTTCTATCAGCTGCAGGGTCTGACGCCAGGCGTTCAGTACCACCTACGGATCCTGCCCGGAAACAGCTCCTGGGAATTCAAAACGGCTGGACCAGGTACAGGCTAGTAACAACCATCTCTGGATTGTTTTATTTGTTCCATGTTCTCACGTGTTGTCTCTCTTTCTCAGAGCTGCGTGAGTTGCCCAGCAGCTTTGCGACTCAGGGCTGGTTCATCGGACTCATCAGCGCCATGGTTCTGCTGCTGCTGGTGCTGCTCATTCTGTGCTACATCAAGAAGAGCAAGGGAGGAAAGTATTCAGGTAACACACAAAGCTTGCTGAAAAAAATCATTGTGTCTCGTTCTTGGTGATAACAGCTGATGTTTTTGACTTAGTCCCGGTTGTAATTAAACCTCGGGTGTGAAAACATCAACCAGATGTAGGTAGTAGTATCAATAATTACAAGACTGTGTTCTTTACTCCATGCAATGAAATTGGCAATCTCTGTAGAATAATTCTAAAAGTCCCTGTCCTTATACAGAAGGCCAAGAATGGCAGTATTTGACATTTTTACAAAAATATTCCCAGGATGGTAAATCCTATACTCAGTGTATAGTGTAAATAACAGTGGTGAACATACATACCCTTGGGGAACACCAATACTAATAGACCTGCACTTGGCAAAAGTCTGCTTCACTTGAACTTGTTGAGTAAGAAATGAATGGAACTATTTGATACCGTTTGGATTGATGGTCAAGATGTTAAGTTTGGAGAGCATAAGGTGTGGCTGCATGGTATTGAAAGCAGAGCTCGGATCAAGGAAGAAAAACCTGGCCTGAGCATTAGGATCCTCCAGATGTTTTACAACATGATGTAGCATAGTCAGGATAGCATCATTAGTGCCCCTTTTGTTCTGATATGGATCAAGCTGGTCTTTAACCTCTTCTTTAAGCTCCCACACCATGATCCACTCCAAACACGGCATTACATTACAGGTTAAGGGCAACAGTCATTATACACCTCAGGACTTGAACTGGTATAATAATAGATTTTTTTTTCTCCAAATATCTGGAATGATACGTGAAGCGATATTCCTCTGTAAAATGTCCACCCGTGCAGGGGCTAATTCCTCTGCAAATGTTTGCAGGATAAAATGCAGAAAAACCATCCGGACCAGACATCTTTTTTAGTGTCTAGACCTTTTTAAAACCTTGGCAGGTTTATTGGCAGCTCGAGTACAGAATCATAACAGCGCCCAGAACATCACTACAATCACAGGAGTTAACATCAAACCTACACTGTAAAAATCAAGCTCATTAAGCCCATATTTTTCCTTTTAGGTATTATAATAGTTATACACCGTACCTTAGACCACTTAGACCAAACTTTTTTTGAATTATTACTTATATCAATATCGATTAAATCTCTATCATGCTTATGAGTTTCTCTTATTTTGTGATTAAGCTACTTTGGGATCATTTATTTAATAGGTTTAGGGTCGTTCTGATTAAAAGCCAAGTGTGTGTGTGAGTGTGTGTGTGTGAGTGTGTGTGAGAGTGTGAGTGTGTGTGAGAGAGAGAGAGAGTGTGTGTGAGTGTGAGTGTGTGTGTGTGAGTGTGTGTGTGTGTGTGTGTGTGTGTGTGAGAGAGAGAGAGAGAGAGAGAGTGTGTGTGAGTGTGAGTGTGTGTGTGTGAGTGTGTGTATGAGAGAGAGAGAGAGAGTGTGAGTGTGTGTGTGAGAGAGAGAGAGAGAGAGAGTGTGTGTGTGTGTGTGTGTGAGTGTGTGTGAGAGTGTGTGTGTGAGAGTGTGAGTGTGAGTGTGTGTGAGAGTGTGAGTGTGTGTTTGTGTGTGTGTGAGTGAGAATGTGTGTGAGAGTGAGAGTGTGAGTGTGAGTGAGTGAGTGAGTGTGTGTGTGTGTGTGTGTGAGTGTGAGTGTGGGTGTGTGTGAGTGTGAGTGTGGGTGTGTGTGAGAGTGTGTGTGTGAGTGTGAGTGTGTGTGTGTGTGAGAGTGTGTGTGTGAGTGTGAGTGTGTGTGTACACTCATTAACCTCCTTGGTGATGAGGCTTGTTGTTTGGAAAATGTTTGATCTGTTTAACTGGTATCACAGAATCTACACAGAGCTTGACATACGCAGACCTGATTTCATTATGCATGTCAATGCTTGGCTCTTACAGTGCTTTCCAATGAGCACAGTTTCAATATCTCCGCATTCTCAGGAGACCAAAGTCTCACCAGCTTGGTTACAGGCTTGCTTGACTTCAGCAAAGTACAGTAGAGGAATAAGCTGCAATGTGTTATGGTCAGAATTTGCTATTGGTAGTTTAACTTTTGCAATGTATGCATTATGGGAACACTTTCAGTATGCACCGCGTCTGAAACGCTTGTAAAAACACCAATTCTGTTGGCCGAGGCAGTCATGTGACATTACTGTGACTATAAAAGCGCACCTGCATTAGACACCATCGAGTTCAAATTGTCTGAAGAAAGAGACGCAGACATGCAGTATGGCAACTCAACACAGCATATGGTTCTCTTCTCTGGGAACCAGGTACATACTTGACGTTCATATGGGAACTCAACGCTGCATCAATTGCTGATGATATAAACATGTTAATACCTGCTGCACCAGTGGTTCTCAGTTCCAGAACCACTGTTCTGCACATTTTGTATGTCTTCCTTATTTAATGCACCTGATTCAGCTCATCAGCTCATTAGGAGGGAGATCCAGAGCAGTGTTGGGGTAACGCATTACAAGTAATGCGAGTTACGTAATAATATGACTTTTTTCAAGTAACTAGTAAAGTAACGCATTACTTTTTAATTTACCAGAAAATATCTGAGTTACTTTTTCCCATTTATTGACTGACAGTGCGCTGTGTGAACATGTTACTGTAGATCTAGACTAAATATGAACGTGCATTAATTCATCCCACTCGCAAAAGATTTAGTATTCATCAAAATGAATTAAAACAGTGAAATGCAAACTCATAATTAGGGGTGACCCCGAATAGTCAACGATTCGATGCTTCAATAGGAGGAGCCTGATTCGACTCCCAATCCCACAGTCGAATATTCGCGGGGTGTTAGGATCATACCATTTTGGCTATATGGGGGTGCTCAAATGTCTGATTTCACACAGAACTACTGGTTTTCTCCCAATAAGTTAATATACAGCCTATTAAAATAATGCTGTAAATAAGAATCTGAAAAGAAGGAAGCTTTAAATAGATGTTTTAACGTGCGTGAATAAATCCAACCATCCCTATAGATTTAAATTTCAATTTCCATAATCCGTGACCGACAGAGGATCATCTTGGCGACAGGGATTTAGATCTTTAACAAGACTCAAACTGACAAAGACTGGATTTTTCGAGCAGGTAGGGTACAAGTGATTTCAGCCGGTTTATATACAGGTGCTGGTCATATAATTAGAATATCATCAAAAAGTTGATTTATTTCACTAATTCCATTCAAAAAGTGAAACTTGTATAATGTATACATTCATTCCACACAGACTGATATATTTCAAGTGTTTATTTCTTTTAATTTAGATGATTATAAGTGACAACTAATGAAAACCCCAAATTCAGTATCTCAGAAAATTAGAATATTGTGAAAAGGTTCAATATTGAAGACACCTGGTGCCACACTCTAATCAGCTAATTAACTCAAAACACCTGCAAAGGCCTTTAAATGGTCTCTCAGTCTAGTTCTGTAGGCTACACAATCATGGGGAAGACTGCTGACTTGACAGTTGTCCAAAAGACGACCATTGACACGTTGCACAAGGAGGGCAAGACACAAAAGGTCATTGCAAAAGAGGCTGGCTGTTCACAGAGCTCTGTGTCCAAGCACATTAATAGAGAGGCGAAGGGAAGGAAAAGATGTGGTAGAAAAAAGTGTACAAGCAATAGGGATAACCGCACCCTGGAGAGGATTGTGAAACAAAACCCATTCAAAAATGTGGGGGAGATTCACAAAGAGTGGACTGCAGCTGGAGTCAGTACTTCAAGAACCACTACGCACAGACGTATGCAAGACATGGGTTTCAGCTGTCGCATTCCTTGTGTCAAGCCACTCTTGAACAACAGACAGCGTCAGAAGCGTCTCGACTGGACTGCTGCTGAGTGGTCCAAAGTTATGTTCTCTGATGAAAGTAAATTTTGCATTTCCTTTGGAAATCAGGGTCCCAGAGTCTGGAGGAAGAGAGGAGAGGCACAGAATCCACGTTGCTTGAGGTCCAGTGTAAAGTTTCCAGTCAGTGATGGTTTGGGGTGCCATGTCATCTGCTGGTGTTGGTCCACTGTGTTTTCTGAGGTCCAAGGTCAACACAGCCGTATACCAGGACGTTTTAGAGCACTTCATGCTTCCTGCTGCTGACCAACTTTATGGAGATGCAGATTTCATTTTCCAACAGGACTTGGCACCTGCCCACACTGCCAAAGCTACCAGTACCTGGTTTAAGGACCATGGTATCCCTGTTCTTAATTGGCCAGCAAACTCGCCTGACCTTAACCCCATAGAAAATCTATGGGGTATTGTGAAGAGGAAGATGCGATATGCCAGACCCAACAATGCAGAAGAGCTGAAGGCCACTATCAGAGCAACCTGGGCTCTCATAACACCTGAGCAGTGCCACAGACTGATCGACTCCATGCCACGCCGCATTGCTGCAGTAATTCAGGCAAAAGGAGCCCCAACTAAGTATTGAGTGCTGTACATGCTCATACTTTTCATGTTCATACTTTTCAGTTGGCCAAGATTTCTAAAAATCCTTTCTTTGTATTGGTCTTAAGTAATATTCTAATTTTCTGAGATACTGAATTTGGGGTTTTCATTAGTTGTCACTTATAATCATCAAAATTAAAAGAAATAAACACTTGAAATATATCAGTCTGTGTGGAATGAATGTATACATTATACAAGTTTCACTTTTTGAATGGAATTAGTGAAATAAATCAACTTTTTGATGATATTCTAATTATATGACCAGCACCTGTATATCGTGTATATATTATTTATCTCGTATAAGATGCATTTGGTTGAGTTGCTCTGGAGTAAAGCGCTTGTAGTACTACAGTGATTATCTCTTCAGCGAGCAGCGCGAGCACTGTAAACAATGCAGAATATTAATAACTATGACTGGGACTGTCATATACATAACATTATAATGAGAACACTATTATAATAAAACGCTGTGAATTTTTAGTTTAGTTGCCGTGTTTCTACACGTTGTGAAGAACGTGTCCACAAAAGAAGTTCGTTCAGAGCCGCGCAGACACGTTCACTTCAGCATTCGGGGCGTTTCGTGCAGATAGCCTATTAACGTTATGTTGTATAAATAACGACGCGTATTCGATATGAGTTAAATCCCGTTGATTATAAACCTGCTGTCAAATGCTTCATTCTACTGTTCATCTTCAGCGCGCGCGGCTCAAAACAGAAATGCAGAAGATTAATAACTTCTGTCATATACATAACGTTATAAGGAGAGCACTATTGTTAAAAACAATGTTGTGAATTCTTAGGGTTTCGCTGACGTTTAATGCTAACTTCTATCTTTTAATCAAAACAAAACATTATTTACCCCGTTTGTATTGTCCGTTAGGCTATTTTCCCTGTGTGTTAACGTCAGTATTTATGACTGTGGAATGTAATGTATTTAGCTCCGCCCCCAAACATATGATTCCACTATCAGTCGACTATCGGCATGATTCGAAAATCCCGATTCGACTATGAAAATCCTTAGTCGGGGACACCCCTACTCATAATATGACGCAAACGTGCAATAATTAAATATGTTAAACAACACAAATGTATCTAATCCCATTTTATTAACCGATGTCTTTGTTTCTGACCTTTGATGATCCAGTTCAACCATAATAATAAGCAAAAATGGCTTTAGATAATCTAACAATTGTTGTTTTATTGCTGACGAGTGTTGATCCTTCTTCTCCTGCGCTCTCCTCTTCACACCTGAATTACTTTAGGTTTATTCATTACACTTTTTGGTGTGAAAGGGCTTTACATTTGCTATAATTACAACGTCTTATATTAAAAACAATCAAGCCTTGCTCATATTTAAAAAGTAACGCAAAAGTAACATAACGCATTACTTAATTACGTAATTAGTTACTTTTTTAGGGAGTAACGCAATATTGTAATGCATTACTTGTTAATAAGAATAGTCTGTTTGGCAGTTTGTTAGAAAGTA
>CM049862.1:461925-476925 GCA_027422415.1 Schizothorax lantsangensis | reverse complement strand
TCTACACGCTTGAGCGCTTCGCTCCATACTACCCTTGATGGCTTGACAGGCAAGGGGTATGAGGACGTTCCCCAGGTGCAGTGCGTTTGCAGTACATCTCTGCTCGCAAAACGCTGCCAGTGTGTTGGGTATGAACAGGTAATAGATGGGAGGGTGTGCTCGGTGTCTTGCTTGCGGCACCATTGCCCTCTACAGGGTGCTACAGAGTGCTTTTCCGCTCTTCCAGAAAGAGGAGCCTGACTCCAGGTTGCATACCATTCGGTCAGCCCTTGTCTAGCAATCCCAATTAATGGGTGAATTTTGACCCTGCTAACATCTAACGCTGATTGTTTGTCTCTGCTTTCATTCACACACACAGATCTCTGGAGAGGTAAGAACAGCTTTCTCTCTCTAACCGTGTCGTGACTGTGCTCTTATTTCTTGGCCGGCTGTAATCCAAGCGTCTGCTCTGTATCTCCTTCAGTGATATGGAGAAGTGCTCCATCAGTCAGCAGTCCATCTGCGAGAGCAAGCGCAGCAGCAAAGACAGCCTAGCCGAGTACGGAGACAGCGTCGACATCCAGTTTAACGAGGACGGCTCCTTCATCGGCCAGTACAGCGGACGCAGAGATCCAAGCGGTCACGGCACTCACGCCAGCTCGGGCGCCACGTCTCCCATCAATCCCAACATGCCTCCGCCCAGCATCAGCTTTCCCACGTCTGTGACGGGAATCCTGGGGCCAAACTAGCACTCCACCTTGACCATTTGAATGAGGATCTGATGGTATTATATGACAGACAAGAAACGACATCTTGCTTCACTCTCACACGTGCATCCGACAGACACGAATAACGTGCTTCTAACATTCCATCCAAGCTCTGAAAACTGTTTACAATGCTCACCTCGCTGCTTCAAGTGATGCTTGGACTGTAAATACTGAAGTTTTTCCAGTTCTCTCGCTGTACAGACGAAGGTGTGATAGACAACAGACGCAACTGTTTGAGAGCGTAGGGCAGACTTGGGTCTTGTTCACGTGGCACACAAATCGGATTTGTTTTGAAGACGGGATCTGCACCGATTTTAACCGACTAAACCAAAACAAAGCGATTTTGCTGCCTCTGAACAAAGCCTTATGTCGAGTACATCAGCTGAAATCACTGCAGTCAACAGAATCAGGTCTTAAAGGCGAAAATCTTTTTCTATTCATTATAGTTTGACGGCATTATTTTCCCATTCATGAACAATTATTTAAAGTATTATACTTATGTTCTTACTTTTTTTTATATATGATATACATGTATATACATCATATTTTTTTTCATAAAGGCTAATATATTTGTTTTATATTATAATTTTTTTTATTATTATTATTCTTTTTTTTTGCTTGTAATGCATTTATGTATTCATGTTTTATAAAACAGTATGTATGAATATTAATAACCTGCCATGTGTGTCTCTATGTCTTAATAATCAAAGTTCAGGGCTTTTTACCGTGTATCGTTGCCTTGTTTTTCAAAATAATGGTGTTTTTGATGCAATTTATTACGTTGAATCCCTTTTGAAGTACATACAGCCGCTGCACTAAAGCCAAATTTTGTGCTCTTGACACTAACATATATTTTTAAAAGAAAAAAGCAAAAAACAGCAACAAAAACTGATTTGCAGCAAATAACAGCATGAGATGTAGTGCTAGTGTGAGGCAGTGTCTGTCATTAACACTCAAATATTGCTAATTCTGTACAGTGAATTATTACTAACAATAACAGTCATACAGTATAACCTATCACACATTTGTCTCATGTCATCATTGAATTGATGTAGTTGGGCTGTTCGTGTCTGAAGGATTATATATTTGTAGACACAAACTACAAAAGAACAAACTGATGCTTCATAGTCTTTTATTTAGTATGTTTTCACATTTAAAGGAACACTCCACTATTTTTTTGGAAATAGGCTCATTTTATATCTCCCCAAGAGTTAAATGGTTTAGTTTTACCGTTTTTGAATCCATTCAGCCGATGTCTGGCGGTAGCACTTTTAGCGTAGCTTAGCATAGATCGTTGAATCGGATTAGACCGTTAGCATCGCGCTCAAAAATCTCGCTCATACCATGAGTGCAGCAGGCGCAATGATATTACGCAGCACCTGAAAGTAGTCCCCGGCTATATCATAACTAGTTACCTAGCTGGGGACTACTTTGAGGTGCTGCGTAATATCATTGTCGTACGGTAGCAACGCTCCTTGATTATTACGCCGGAGTGAGAGTATAGTTAGCCATATCGGTCTAGAAAATCACTAATTTTCCGTCAGTCTTAGTACACGATGTAACTACAGAAGAGTCAAGCTTTAAATAGGAGAAATATAGAAACTCTTTGAGCGAGATGCTAACGGTCTAATCCGATTCAATGATCTATGCTAAGCTACGCTAAAAGTGCTACCGCCAGAATGGATTCAAACACGGTAAAACTCAACTGTTTAACTCTTGGGGAGATATAAAATGAGCCTATTTCCCAAAAAAAAGTGGAGTGTTCCTTTAACATCTACGTTATTAGATTTAGTGCTAATACGCTTAATCTGATCTTTAGTTTAGAAAACAGGTCAGAAGTAAAATGCAATTTTGATGGGACTTCTGAATGACGATTTTTTTTTTGGTGGTGGTGGTGGTGGGGGGGGGGCAGTGATGATGTCATGATGGGCCTGCAGTTTGATGACATCATCACCTCGTCTGAAGACTGTAGAGCGTTGTGACGTTTTATAATAGAAAGATCTTCAGACGGTAAGAGTTCTTCGCTCGCATACGCCACAGCATCCTCAATTGTACCGATCAAAGTCATGCTGCGAACGCCTGGTTAAAAGCTAATTAAATACTAGGAATATTTACAACAAATGTATGTAAGTGTATGTAGCCTGTGTACGCATTAAATTCTATTTTCCTACAAGAAGGATTGAGTTAAACGGGTGGAATTGCAGTGCATGAGCTGTGAAAGACCTAAAGCACGTCACCATGCCTCTGTGGGATATCTCCATATTGTAAGCTTCTTCTTATCTCTGCTTTCTATTTGTAAATCGAAACACTAACATGAGAATAAAAATGTAGTCCGAGTGGTATTTCAAGGCATCACAGCCTCTGTGAGTGATCTCCGAGCTCTTCTGATGGATGTAGTGGGAATGTGCTGAAATAAAACCACATCAATTATGCAGAAAATAACGTGTGAGGCTTTTTATGATACATTCCATCGAATATGCATTTGATGACTTAGCCGTAAAGCCTTAAAATGACTACACATGACCTCAAGAGCAGCAACCAAATCATCTGAAAGATGAAAAGTCATAAAGCAGAACAACAGCAGCTGATTCAGGCACGTCACAACAACAGAACACAATCAAATGAAGCTGAGAATTTAAGTGCTTTTAACTAAATGATCAAATCTGACTATACATACTGCTGTTGTGTGTTTAACATCACTGCATGTGATTACCTATCAAACCCATCACAACAAGCGTATTAACGAACATCCAAACGGGACACTAACAAGTTACTTTTAGTTTACTTCTCAGAAATATACTTAAAATTACATTTAAGTATACTTGACTTATACTTAGAAGAAGTCTGAATATATTTGAGCTATACTTGTGCTCATTGTTATACGGTAGGGGGCGCTAGTACACATCTACTGTACAGAATTACCACAAAACACAAGTGAAGAAGAAACCGAAACAACAGATGCTTCACATGTAATCAAACACAATCATAAAACAGCATCAAAACTGTAACGTTGTGAATATAATATCACCAATGAAGAGATAATAATGACTGTCAAGCTTTGAGGTGTTGATCGACTCCATCTACATCATTCTGAATCATATTCATAGCTTTTTGTTCAAAATGTTGTTTATTTCTTTATTTATGAAAGTTGCATTCAAGTGTTTAAAAAAATAATGCATGAAGCTATAATAAAATGTTTGATACTCTGTTTTTCTTTTGATGTTTTGCATGTTTAGATATTCATAACAAAATATATACAAATTAATACCTAAATAGGGACATAGTAGTACACTTAAAGTATGATGTGAAGTTCACTTAAAGAGTATACTTGCGATATAAAACTACTAGACTATACTTCAAAGTGTACTAAAAATGCTCCTACAAGTATTTAATTAATAACTATCAGTAAGTTCACTTTTAGTATAGTACAGTACAAGCTAAAACATTGATGTAAACTAGTTGTGTACTCAAAGTTTACTACTTAAAAGTATACTTTTATATACTAGAAAGTGTGCCAATTTAGTCCTAAGGAGTTTTGAAATAGTACACTTACAAGTATACTACTAGTACACTGATATTTGTATACTTACTACATAAAGTATACTTAATAAAATAAACTTAGTATACTACTTTTTGGTAAGGGTGTAAAAACTGTCTTTGACGTGGAAAAGCTCTTAGCGTCACGTCAGGGTGCGAGCAGACTACACTTCGTATTGTTCGAGTTCTGCACGTTTTTGGAAATATAAGCTGTTCTGAATTATGATGATTGGTGATCGTTTATATGCTAATGACTTTAATTAGGAGTCGTTTACAAGCAGAGAGCTGAAACCACTCAGTTGCGCGCAAGTTCAAGATCATTTGTGATTCACAGATTTCACGTCTGAACGAAACGCATACATGTTTTCTCTTCGTATGTTCATTCTATGAATAACACGTACGCATATTAGAGATATGATTGCTATCAAATAGCACACCTGGGTTATTAACTGATGATGAAGAATCCACAGAGCAGCCATCAAGTGTTAGACAGTGTTCTGGGTTATTACTTGCAGAGGTTTTTGGTCCGATAATTAACACCTTTGCTTTTACAGTATTTAACAGTGGGACATTACTAGTCATCCAGTTTTTACATCACCTATGCATTCCGTGAGTTTTGCAAATTGGTGTTTCACCGGGCTACGAAGAAATATAGAGCTGAGTATCATCAGCATAACAGTGAAAGATAACACCGTGTTTCCTAATAATATCTCTCAAGGGTAACATGTAAAGCGTGAAAAGTAACGGTCCTAGTACTGAGCCTTGAGGTACTCCATACTGCACTTGTGATCGGTACCTCAAATTGATTGCGGTCAGATAAGTACGATTTGAATCATACCAATGCACTTCCACTAATGCCAACATAATTTCCAGTCTATTAAAAAGAATGTTGTGGTCGATAGTGTCGAACGTGGTGTTCCAGTAGCACTAATAGAGAGATACAACCACGATCAGATGATAAGAGGACGCTTACAGAAGTGTGGATACAATCTTGTATAACCAGGCGAGGAACAGACTAACAAAGGAGATCAGAGAGGCTAAAAAGTACTACTCTGAGAAGTTGAGAAAATAACTTTCAGCAAACGACCCGGCGTCAGTATGGACTGGTCTGAGGAACATCACCATGTACAAGACACCACCCCCACAGTCTGTGGAGAATCAACAACTGACTGACGATCTCAATGCGTTTTACTGTCGATTTGAAAAGGCCAGATTGACACCCAGCACCCGCTCTGATCTGCACTTCACACATTCACCCACCCCCCCTGCAACCCCCCTCCCTCAGTAAGCAGATAAACATCACATTTTCATTTTTGGGTGAACTATACCTTTAATATTTCTTTTACTTCAGTAAAAAAATGATTCCAGTAAGTTCAAACAGCCAAAACCTAAAAATTTGGTGACTTTGGTGACATCTGGTGGATTATGATGGTATACAAAATATAAAAAATATCAATAGCCACTAGTTGGCAGTAGTTTTCAATGGCTTTTTTGTGTGTGTGTGTGTGTGTTTGTGGGTGGGTGGGTGTGTGTGTGTGTTTGTGGGTGGGTGGGTGTGTGTGTTTGTGGGTGGGTGTGTGTGTGTGTGTTTGTGAGTGGGTGTGTGTGTGTGTGTGTTTGTGGGTGTGTGTGTGTGTGTGTGTGTTTGTGGGTGGGTGTGTGTGTGTGTGTGTTTGTGGGTGGGTGTGTGTGTGTGTGTTTGTGGGTGGGTGTGTGTGTGTGTGTGGGTGGGTGGGTGTGTGTGTGTGGGTGGGTGGGTGTGTGTGTGTGTTTGTGAGTGGGTGGGTGGGGGTGGGGGTGTGTTTGTGGGTGGGGGTGTGTTTGTGTGTGTGTGTGTGTGTGTGTGTGTGTGTGTGAGAGAGAGAGTGTGATTGTTTGACACATTAAGAGTGTTGTATCGGCTCAAACCTTCATTTATGTGTGTTTGATCTGCATTGTGTTGGATTTATTGGACAAATAAAAAACAATGCTTTGAATTTTAGTATTTCCCATTAATTTCCTATCATTCAACTTTGTTGAATCAAGTCCTCTATTTTTTTGTGTGTTCAAGGGGCAAACTTAAGAAAAGTAGCCAAGTCTTGAACCGCTCAGATTAAGGAAACTATATAAAAAATAAAAATAATAATAATAATAAAAAAAAAGAAAAGATTTTGCCCAGAAGGACTTTTATGTAAAATATGCTTATTTTTTATGTTATATTTAATGTTTCTTTACTTCAGAAGAAATATCATTGCAGTAAGTTCAGACAGCCAAAACCTAAAAATTTGGTGACTTTGGTGCCATCTGGTGACATTTGATGGTATAAAAATATAAAAATATCAACCATTCTAATGCCACTACTTGGCTGTAGTACTCAATGGCTTTTGTGTGTGTGTGTGTGTGTGTGTGTGTTTGTGTGGGTGTGTGTGTGTGTGTGTGAGTGTGAGTGTTTGTGTGCGTGTGTGTGTGTGTGTGTGTGTGTGCGAGTGTTTGTGTGCGTGTGTGTGTTTGTGTGTGAGTCTGTGTGAGTGTTTGTGAGTGAGTGTGTGTGTGAGTGTTTGTGTGTGTGTGTGTGTGAGAGTGTTTGTGTGGGTGTGTGTGTGTGTGTGAGAGTGTTTGTGTGGGTGTGTGTGTGTGTGTGAGTGTTTGTGTGGGTGTGTGTGTTTGTGTGTGAGTGTGTGTGTGTGTGTGAGAGTGTTTGTGTGTGGTGTGTGTGTGTGTGTGTGTGAGTGTGTGAGTGTGTGTGTGTGTGTGTGAGAGTGTTTGTGTGGGTGTGTGTGAGTGTTTGTGTGGGTGTGTGTGTTTGTGTGTGAGTGTGTGTGTGAGAGTGTGTGTGTGTGTGTGTGTGTGTGTGAGTGTGTGTGTGTGAGTGTGTGAGAGTGTTTGTGTGGGTGTGAGTGTGTGTGTGTGAGAGTGTGTGTGTGTGTGTGTGTGAGTGTGTGTGTGTGTGTGTGAGAGTGTTTGTGTGGGTGTGAGTGTGTGTGAGTGTTTGTGTGGGTGTGTGTGTTTGTGTGTGAGTCTGTGAGTGTTTGTGAGTGTGTGTGTGTGTGTGTGTGACACATTGAGAATGTTGTATAGGCTCAAATCTACATTTCTGTGTATGTTTGATCTGCATTGTGTTGGATTTATTGATTTTTATTGGACAAATTATTATTTTTTTTTTTGAATTTTAGTATTTCCCATTCATTTCCTATGGGTGCCCATTTTTGACAAATTACGTTTTTTTTCAACCACTTAACTTTGTTGAATCGAGTCCTCTTTTTGTGTGTGTGTGTGTGTATGAGTGTGAGTGTGTGTGTTCAAGGGACAAACTTACGAAAAGTAGCCATGTCTTGAACCACTCATGATTAAGGAAACTATTTATTTTATATATTTTTCTTTTATTTTGCCCAAATTTGTCCTGAATGACGATTGCGGGTTAATAACAGCCAGTTTGAAGATTTCTGGGACATATCCTAATAACAATGATGAATTAATCAGCACCTAGAGATGCCCTCTACAGCCCTGAACGTCAGCAGAGATTATTGATTTTACTGTTTATAGTCCTTTTGCATTACTGACACACTATCTTCCTATAAAGCTGCTTTGACACAATATTGTTAAACGCGCTATATAAATAAAGCTGACTTAACATATTGAGATCTAGTCAGGTTTGAAGGTTTGACTAGTCAGCATTATAGAGTAGTGCTGACAGAGTGGCTGTGAAGTGCCACAACAGATCTGTCCACAAAGCACATCAACTATCAACTACACTTGAGCGTGGCCTATAAACAGCTCTAATGTAAACGTCACAGATGAAGCACATTTGACCAGAGAGCAGTCATCAGTTACTCCAATCCAGCTCTTCCCTGTGTTTACAAGCTGCTGCTGCTGCTGCTGAAACCCTGGGGTCTGTACCATGAAGCTGGTTAGCCGGGTAAGTTCAGTTTAGTTTCACTAATCCTGGGTTTTAGCTACCATGAAAGTGGCTTGGCTTCTAGCTGAGTTCATCGCCATAGTAACATACACTCCACAGCTAACCTTATGTACTGTGTTATGGTCTGAAATTGGACCAATCAGCTTCAAGCATAGTGACACGCCTCTGACGCAATAAAGCCACGCCCCCAGTTTCTCTTCCTACAAATTTAAGCTCACTATGAAGTACCTTAAATATATATATACAACAAAATTGTCTGGCTTTAATGATAATTACAATTTACATATGATTTATATAATTATAATATGATTTATATTATTATTACTCCATTACACACAAGCACTTTTAGTTAACAATTATTATAAAGCATATTTTAAATGAATATTAATACAGATCATATGTAATATAAGTGGTCGTGTGACAATCTGCACTGATCATGTGACTCTGCACATATTTCATTGAGACCCTTATTGTTTCCATATTTGCAGGAAGTCACTAGTAAGGTTTTTAGAGCTTTATAGATGAAAACCATCTTTACGGTCACTATTGTGACGGTGGGATTGAACGGGTTAACTCAGGATCAAGTCTGAGTTGATAGAGAAAGCTGATGATCAGCATCATGGTGCCAGTAAAGCCAGACTGGAGTGGTTTGGTTTTATCAACTCAAACGTATCCTATAACTCTGCATTTGTTCATCTACCATCATGGTTCAGACCTCAGGTGTCTGATCACACCTCTAGACTACACTACACTACTGTTAACATACGTACTGTATGTGAAGCAGCTGTGTACTACACCTGACCGGAGGACCACCAGCTGCAGCGTTGGCCATCTATAGCACACTAACCCTCTTATGGTCACTTTCAGGTTAAAGCTGTATGAGGGAAATCTACATTTGGACTCATTTATTGCTGCTCTTCGGTTAAGTTAGTCAAGGCTACACCATGTATGGCTGGATTACGCGGTCACTGACAGATTTACAAAAAATAACAATAACAACACGTGATCTGAATCGGTCTCCATCGGTCAGACACTGCAAGATCAGGTGGTGATAATATAAAACGTTAATAATGAAACATCAAAGGAGGAACTAAATGGAAAAACCTTGTAATCTTGTGTGAATTTATGTGAGAAAACCTTTGAATTTAAGGTGTCCTTGTTACACATGTACTTACTATTATAATATCAATAAAGTATGCATAATTACATGCAACTAACCCCAAGCCAAGTACTTAACTTGTACTTAAATGTATGAATACAGTGTAACAATGACACCTTAAAATAAAGTGTAACCATGTTGTTGTTGTTTTTTTCCCAGAACCACTATATATCGTCTGCGATAATATCGTAATTGTGGTTTTAACGATGTGCAATTTGACATTATGGAGTATTTTGCAAAAACCAAACAAAACACGCTTACGGTAGATGAAGTCTAGACTACAGTGTGTTCTTTCACTGTATGATTCAGTATTAAAATGCATTAAGAATGATCACAAAATTCAAGATATGGGGGCAGAAAATGAATATATTTAAATTTCATATAGTTAAAATCACACAAAGAGTGCAGTTTTTTCTTAAAAAAATATGCATGATTACAAATGTGATATTGATTTTATGCAACAGTTCAATAAACAATAAGTTAATATGAAGAGACTTATGTTTTAGACACCATATTGCTCCATTTCACCAACAAACAATAACTCCTAACACAGCTACAGCACTGTTTTGTGTCTCAGTGATTCGTTCCTGAATGAATCAATCGTTTAAATGATTCGGCTCATTCGCACAGTGATTCGTTCCTGAATGAATCAATCGTTTAAATGATTCGGTTCATTCGCACAGTGATTCGTTCCTGAATGAATCAATTGTTTAAATAATTCGGTTCATTCGCACAGTGATTCGTTCCTGAATGAATCAATCATTTAAATGATTTGATTCGGTTCATTCGCACAGTGATTCGTTCCTGAATGAATCAAACGTTTAAATGATTCGGTTCATTCGCACAGTGATTCGTTCCTGAATGAATCAATCGTTTAAATGATTCGGTTCATTCGCACAGTGATTCGTTCCTGAATGAATCAATCGTTTAAATGATTCGGTTCATTCGCACAGTGATTCGTTCCTGAATGAATCAATTGTTTAAATAATTCGGTTCATTCGCACAGTGATTCGTTCCTGAATGAATCAATCATTTAAATGATTCGGTTCATTCGCACAGTGATTCGTTCCTGAATGAATCAATCGTTTAAATGATTCGGCTCATTCGCACAGTGATTCGTTCCTGAATGAATCAATCGTTTAAATGATTCGGTTCATTCGCACAGTGATTCGTTCCTGAATGAATCAATCGTTTAAATGATTTGGCTCATTCGCACAGTGATTCGTTCCTGAACAAATCAATCGTTTAAATGATTCGGTTCATTCGCACAGTGATTCGTTCCTGAATGAATCAATCGTTTAAATAATTCGGTTCATTCGCACAGTGATTCGTTCCTGAATGAATCAATCATTTAAATGATTTGATTCGGTTCATTCGCAAAGTGATTCGTTCCTGAATGAATCAATCGTTTAAATTATTCGGCTCATTCGCACAGTGATTCGTTCCTGAATGAATCAATCGCTTAAATGATTCGGTTCACTCACAATGACTCACTTATTAACACTGACTTGCTGCCACCTACTGGAGGTTTTAATTTCACATTCAAAGTATCTTTTTATTATTTAAATAATTTCAAATATCAGTATTCAATGTTTTATGTCTAAAATGTAAAAAAATATACATTTATAACTGGTTAAACACTCCATGTCCCTCTGAGCTGCATTAAACAGTGTGTAATATACATAAATTCAGCAAAGATTCATTTTGCTGATACGGATTTCATTTGTTTGGTAACAGCCTGAATGTGTATTATCTTAATTGACTGATTAAATGTAACAATTTGACTCAAAAGATGCACATTTTTAGAAAAAAATGGCTTTGTTAAAGGTAAAAATCAATTTAAACTTATATGAAAAGATTAATTAATCACTGATGTGAACTGAAAACACAGAATATGAAGAATATCAGCAACTGCAGATGTCCACGGTAGACCGATATCAGCACAACAACACACTCGGCTAAATATCGAGATATCATTTTTTCAATATCGCACACCACTACTGTATATGGAGAACTAACTTGAGTCAACAACAGTACTTTAGGTCTCACGTTATCTTAGGCGTATTTAACTATTATGTACTTCAGTGAAAATAAATAAAAGAAAGGTATAATGCACTTATTGTGTTCATGTTACATTACAAATCACTTTTGCTGCTGTTGAGGTGAGGTTAGCAACTGGTTTGGATATTTGGTAAAGTTTAAGGGTCAAGTGTTATTTTTCAATATAAATGCAATGTAAAAACATCAATTGTTTGATAGAATTCATTTTAAACAATTGATTTAAAAGCAAGTACATAAAAGTAGGTCTGACTCTGTTTTAATGTACGACTCCTGGCTTGATAGTCAACAAAGTACAAAGAATTGCATAACTGGGTTTTATTAGCATGCTCTGGATTTTGAGATATTGATAGAGATGTTGTGCTGAAACAATGCAAACTCTGACACGTCAACCTTTTCTGTACAACAGACTTGATGTGATTGTGCTGTGACTTTGACTGAAATATAACCCAGAATAACACAATCAGACAGATTTCTGTCCTGTACTGATGAGAAACCAGATCCTAGACAATCACCATCACCCATCGCTGTTATACAAAGAGGCTAAAGTTAAAAAAATAGAGTTATATAGTGCTCAAATATAGACGGCATCACCTTCGAGACCCGTTATAACATGAGTTTCTAGTGGAGGGCCGAAAAAAGTAACAGCGAGTCCCTGATAAAAATTTAAATAAATAATAATAAAAAAACTAGATAAAAAAGTTTGTCAAGACAAACTTGACGAAAGCCCTGAAAAGTTTAAAGCAGTTGTAAAAGCCATTTAGATTAGATTAGATTAGATAGATGTTGATAACATGTTTCTAGCATGATTACCATGTTTTTAGCATTATTAGCCTGTTACTAGCATGATTAGCATGTGACTAGCATGTTGCTAGCATGATTAGCAAGTAACTAGCATGTCGATAGCATGTTTCTAGCATGATTAGCATGTTATTAGCATGATTAGCATGTGACTAGCATGCTGCTAGCATGATTAGCGAGTGACTAGCATGTTTCTAGCATGATTAGCATGTTGCTAGCATGATTAGCAAGTTACTAGCATGTTGTTAGTATGTTTCTAGCATGATTAGCATGTCGTTAGGATAGATAGATAGATAGATAGATAGATAGATAGATTAATTAGAAATATTAGATGAGTTTGAATGAGTTTGTATGGGTTAGAAATAGTACATAGAAGGGAAGCTTGATTGAGCCTCAAGTGATTCTGGGAGTTTAAGTTTGAATTTTGACAGTTGGTTTGAATTTTGACAGTTGGAGTTTGAATTTTGACAGTTGGAGTTTGAATTTTGACAGTTGGAGTTTGAATTTTGACAGTTGGAGTTTGAATAGTCTTGGCTCATCTGAACATTCCATCAATGTAAGTCTATGGGATTTTTATGATGTTTAATCTTCAGTTTTATGAAAACTATAAGTTGGATCAGTTAGAAAAGAGAAAGCACACTAAGTGAGATCAGTCTGAAGAGCTGGGCTGAGTTTGGTTCTTCTAGCTTGAAAGCTTTAGGAGGAGGAGCGTTCAGAAATGTGGCTAAAAATAATAATAATAAGCTTAAGTAGAAGATCAGTAGGTTGGCTCTCTCAAGCCAACCTAATAAGTCAAAACGCATTCAAGTTTTCCCTCTGTATGAAACATGATGGATGGAGGAGAGAGACTTTAATTCTGGATTGATGTACAATAAAGCATTGCATTAAAACCCTGGCTATGAACATGATATTAAAGCTGAAGATAAAAGCAGACACCGTTGAAATGAAGCTGGATGTGTAGAGCGTCTCCGAGAGAGATGTCGAGCGGTCTGAGGTCCCTGAGAGCCGAGGGCCAGTGCTTCAGAGTCGGTGTTACTCCTGAGCTTGAAAGAGGTTGGCTTTCACATTACTCCCAGTCTTTCTGGGGGTTTCTTCTCTCGTTCTGGGACGATGGTCTTCATCGCTGTCCTCGTCGTCTCGCTCCAGCGTGTGCCAGTCCTGTTTGAGCGGAGTGAGCTCGGGGGCGATGACGTCTCCGTCCTGACACACACACACACACACACACACACACCAGATATCCTCAGGAACACTGGAGACGAGGCACTTCACTGTATAACAGACTCACTCCAGTACACTCATAACTACCCAGCAGACTGAAATCAGCCGGTTTACTGATGTGCGTCACCATTTTTCCCAGTAAATATATTTGTGAAGATGCGGTTGACGTGAAATTTTCACCAGATGTCGATAACAACCCAAGCAATCCATGCATACAAAAAAAATAATAATAATAAGTTCAGAAATGCGTTATAAAATGGGAAAAGTATTGAACTACTGAAATGTATTTACCAACAAAGGCTTTTGTACCAAGGAGAAACTATCGCATGCATTGCTCAGCTGTGATCTATGTCTTCAAATCTATTAACTCTGATCTTTAGTTCTTATTTTCTATTGGATTGAAGTCAGGTGATTCTGAAACCAGTCGAGAGTTTGCTTGGCTGTGTTTGGGATCATCGTCACCCTTGTTTCGGTTGTTGGATAGAAGGGATACAGCTCTGACCGGAAATGAGCAATGAAATTCATTTTCTACCTATTAGATTGTGTTTTATTAACGTCTACACCTACCCCAACCTTAAACATACCCCTTAGAAGAATGAAAAATTAGTAATTATTGTTGTACAGTGTGACAAAAATGACGCTGTATTGATGAGCGCATGCGCAGAAGCGCCATACGTATCCCTTCTAGCCTTAACCCCATCATCCTGGTACTGAACCAGCTAATATTACTAATATCACTGTAATATGTAATAATAAATAGGGCTGGGCGATATGGCCAAAAAGATTATCACGATATTTTTTTCATATCATATCGATAATTATCACAATAAATGTCAAATCTTTATTTCTTTCAAGTTTAAAGACAGATTTTTGCTCCAAAGTGAAAGTTGTAGAAACTAATTAATTTCTTAGTTGCTGCGTGTTCTAATGAGTGATATCGTTTCAAATCAAGAAACGGTTTCGGGTTGCCTGATAATATTAATAATAATAATACTTTTTTGTCTCTTATAAATGCACATTTGATAGTAGCTTGAGTTTGGATGCAGAGGTACATTTATGTTAATTATCAAAATCAGTAACATCTAAAAATTGTAGCAACCTCAGTTTTATGTTTATATTTATTCTGACCAAGTTTTTAATTTTTTTTATTTATTAATTAAGCATTGGTCTCCCATAGTAGCATACATTTAAATCATGATAAACAGTTAAAACCACACATATAGCACCTCAATACCATGGTAAAAATAACTATATGGTTTTTAGGAGCCTATTTGTATGAAAAACAGTCTAAAAACATTCAGTATAAAAGCACACATGCGCTTAATCACAAATAATTATACACCATTACTCCTGTAATAAAATTCAATGTGAATATCCCACGTTTGTGCCACAATACCATGATGCAGTGAGTGTTACTACAGTAAATCCATGGTAAATGATGGCGATGTGTTCTGACTCGTTGCACACAGTGTTTGGCTATAAGCTAGTTTAAATCATGAATGCAAGCGCTTCGATCTCACAGCGCTGTTTAGTGCTTGCGTGAACGAGTAAACGCATCTGTGCTAGTTAAGCTCGCGCCGCGCGGC
>CM049862.1:446925-451925 GCA_027422415.1 Schizothorax lantsangensis | reverse complement strand
TGCGTGTATGTGAGTGTGTGTGAGTGAGTGTGTGAGCGTGTGCGCGCGTGTGTGATTGTGAGTGTGTGTGTGAGCGTGTGTGCGCGCGTGTGTGTGTGTCTGTGTGTGTGCGTGTGTATGTGCGTGAGTGTATGTGTGTGAGTGTGTGCGTGAGTGAGTGTGTGTGAGTGTGTGTGAGTGTGTGTACGTTTGATTGTGAGTGTGTGTGTGTGTGTGAGTGTGTGTGTGTGTGTGAGTGTGTGTGTGTGTGTGAGAGTGTGTGTGTCTGTGCGTGTGTGTGAGAGTGTGTGTGTCTGTGCGTGTGTGTGAGTGCGCGTGTGTCTGTTTGAGAGTGTGTGTGAGTGTGTGCGAGTGTGAGTGAGTGTGTGTGCGTGAGTGAGTGTATGTGTGAGTGTGTGCGCGTTCGTGTGTGCGCGTTCGTGTGAGTGATTGTGAGTGCGTGTGTGATTGTGAGTGCGTGTGTGATTGTGAGTGTGTGTGAGTGTGTGTGTGTGTGTGTGTGTGAGTGCGCGTGTGTCTGTTTGAGAGTGTGTGTGTGTGTGCGCACGTGTGTGATTGTGAGTGTGTGTGTGAGCGTGTGTGTGCGTGTCTGTGTTTGTGTGCGTGTGTGTGAGTGTGCGTGCGTGTGTGTGAGTGTGCGTGAGTGCGTGCGTGTGTGTGTGTGTGTATGTGTGCGCGTGCGTGTGATTGTGTGTGTGTGCGCGTTTGATTGTGAGTGTGTGTGTGAGTGTGTGTGTGAGAGTGTGTGTGTGTGAGAGAGTGTGTGTGTGTGTGTGTGAGAGTGCGTGTGTCTGTGCGTGTGTGAGTGCGCGTGTGTTTGAGAGTGTGTGTGAGTGTGAGTGAGTGTGTGTGTGTGTATGTGAGTGTGTGTGAGTGAGTGTGTGAGCGTGTGCGCGCGTGTGTGATTGTGAGTGTGTGTGTGAGCGTGTGTGTGAGTGAGTGTGTGTGCGTGTATGTGAGTGTGTGTGAGTGAGTGTGTGAGCGTGTGCGCGCGTGTGTGATTGTGAGTGTGTGTGTGAGCGTGTGTGCGCGCGTGTGTGTGTGTCTGTGTGTGTGCGTGTGTATGTGCGTGAGTGTATGTGTGTGAGTGTGTGCGTGAGTGAGTGTGTGTGTGAGTGTGTGTACGTTTGATTGTGAGTGTGTGTGTGTGTGTGAGTGTGTGTGTGTGTGTGTGTGTGTGTGTGTGTGTGAGAGTGTGTGTGTCTGTGCGTGTGTGTGAGAGTGTGTGTGTCTGTGCGTGTGTGTGAGTGCGCGTGTGTCTGTTTGAGAGTGTGTGTGAGTGTGTGCGAGTGTGAGTGAGTGTGTGTGCGTGAGTGAGTGTATGTGTGAGTGTGTGCGTGTGTGCGCGTTCGTGTGTGCGCGTTCGTGTGAGTGATTGTGAGTGCGTGTGTGATTGTGAGTGCGTGTGTGATTGTGAGTGTGTGTGAGTGTGTGTGTGTGTGTGTGTGTGAGTGCGCGTGTGTCTGTTTGAGAGTGTGTGTGTGCGAGTGAGGGTGTGTGCGTGAGTGAGTGTATGTGTGAGTGTGTGCGTGTGTGCGCGTGAGTGTGCGCGCGTTCGTGTGAGTGATTGTGAGTGCGTGTGTGATTGTGAGTATGTGTGTGCATGTGAGTGTGTGTGAGTGTGTGTGTGTGTGTGTGAGAGTGTGTGTGCGATCGTGTGAGTGATTGTGAGTGCGTGTGTGATTGTGAGTATGTGTGTGCATGTGAGTGTGTGTGCATGTGAGTGAGTGTGTGTGAGTGTGTGTGCGATCGTGTGAGTGATTGTGAGTGCGTGTGTGATTGTGAGTATGTGTGTGCATGTGAGTGAGTGTGTGTGCGTGTGATTGCGAGTGCGTGTGATTGCGAGTGCGTGTGTGTGTGCGTGTGAGTGTGTGCGCGTGTGATTGTGTGAGTGTGTGCGTGTGATTGTGAGTGTAAGTGCGCGCGTGTGATTGTGAGTGTGAGTGTGTGCGCGCGTGTGATTGTGAGTGTGTGAGTGCGTGTGAGTGTGTGTGCGTGTGAGTGAGTGAGTGAGTGAGTGGTGTGTGAAAGAGAGTGTGTGTGTGTGTGCGTGTGAGTGTGTGTGTGTGTGTGTGTGAGAGAGTGTGTGTGTGTGTGTGAGTGTGTGTGCGTGTGATTGCGAGTGCGTGTGTGCGTGTGTGTGTGTGTGTGTGCGAGTGTGAGTGAGTGTGTGTGTGTGTGTGTGTATGTGTGTGAGTGTGTGTGAGTGAGTGTGTGTGTGTGAGCGTGTGCGCGCGTGTGTGATTGTGAGTGTGTGTGTGAGCGTGTGTGTGAGTGTGTGTCTGTGTGCGCGTGTGTGTGTGTCTGTGTGTGTGCGAGTGTGTGTGTGTATGTGTGTGAGTGTATGTGTGTGAGTGTGTGCGTGAGTGAGTGTGTGTGATTGTGTGTGTGTGTGCGCGCACGTTTGATTGTGAGTGTGTGTGTGTGTGAGTGTGTGTGCGTGCGTGAGTGTGTGTGTGTGTGTGAGAGTGTGTGTGTGTCTGTGCGTGTGTGTGAGTGCGCGTGTGTCTGTTTGAGAGTGTGTGTGAGTGTGTGCGAGTGTGAGTGAGTGTGTGTGCGTGAGTGAGTGCATGTGTGAGTGTGTGCGTGTGTGCGCGTGAGTGTGTGCGCGTTCGTGTGAGTGATTGTGAGTGCGTGTGTGATTGTGAGTATGTGTGTGCATGTGAGTGTGTGTGCATGTGAGTGAGTGTGTGCGAGTGTGTGTGTGAGTGTGTGCGCGATCGTGTGAGTGATTGTGAGTGCGTGTGTGATTGTGAGTATGTGTGTGCATGTGAGTGAGTGTGTGTGAGAGTGTGTGTGCGTGTGATTGCGTGAGTGCGTGTGTGCGTGTGTGCGCCTGTGATTGTGTGAGTGCGCGTGTGTGTGCGTGTGAGTGTGTGCGCGTGTGATTGTGTGTGTGTGATGTGCGTGTGAGTGTGAGTGTAAGTGTGCCGTGTGTGAGTGAGTTGTGAAGTGTGTGTGATTGTGAGTGAGTTGTGTGTGCGTGTGACGTGAGTGTGAGGGTGTGTGTGTGAGTGTGTGTGTGTGTGAGTGAGTGTGTGTGAGTGTATTGTGTGAGTGTGCGAGTGTGTGCTGTGTGTGTGAGTGTGCGAGTGTGTGCGTGTGTGATGTGAGTGATGTGTGTGTGTGTGTGTGTGTGTGGTGAGTGCGTGTGTGTGAGTGTGTGTGCGTGTGTGTGTGTGAGTTGAGTGTGTGTGTGATGTGTGAGTGTGAGATGAGAGTGTGTGTGTGCGTGTGTGCGTGAGTGATGTGAGTGTGTGTGTGTGAAGTGAGTGAGTGTGTGTGTGTCTGTGTGAGCGTGATTGTGTGAGTGTGTGTGCGCGTGTGATGTGTGTGTCCGTGTGAGTGTGTGTGGTGTGTGTGGTGTGAGTGAGTGTGTGTGTGTGTGCGAGTGTGTGCTGTGTGGTGTGAGTGTGCAGTGTGTGCGTGTGTGTGTGTGAGAGTGAGAGTGAGTGTGTGTGTGTTGTGGTGTGTGTGAGTGCGTGTGTGAGTGTGTGCGCGTGTGTGAGTGAGTGAGTGAGTGTGTGTGTGAGTGTGTGTGGTGTGGAGAGTGTGATAGTGTGTGTGTGCGTGTGTGCGAGTGATTGTGTGCGAGTGTGAGTGATTGTGAGTGAGTGTGTGTGTGCGTGTGACGTGATGTGTGAGTGTGTGTGTGCGCGTGTGATTGTGAGTGTGTGTGTTTGAGTGTGTGTGTGCGTGTGAGTGCGTGTGCATGGCAGTGCGCGTGAGTGAGTGTGCGTGTGAGTGTGATGAGTGGATTGTCAGTGTTGTGCGTGTGATGTGTGTGCGTGTGAGTGCGTGTGATTGTGTGTGTGTGCGCACTGTGTGTGATTGTGTGTGGTGTGTGTGAGCGTGTGTGTGAGTGTGCGTGCGTGTGTGTGAGTGTGCGTGAGTGCGTGCGTGTGTGTGTGTGTATGTGTGCGCGTGCGTGTGATTGTGTGTGTGTGCGCGTTTGATTGTGAGTGTGTGTGAGTGTGTGCGTGTGTGTGTGTGCGTGTGTGAGAGTGTGTGTGTGTGAGAGAGTGTGTGTGTGTGTGTGTGAGAGTGCGTGTGTCTGTGCGTGTGTGAGTGCGCGTGTGTTTGAGAGTGTGTGTGAGTGTGAGTGAGTGTGTGTGTGTGTATGTGAGTGTGTGTGAGTGAGTGTGTGAGCGTGTGCGCGCGTGTGTGAGTGTGAGTGTGTGTGTGTGCGTGTGTGTGTGCGTGTGTCTGTGTGTGTGCCAGTGTGTGTGTGTATGTGCGTGAGTGTATGTGTGTGAGTGTGTGCGTGAGTGAGTGTGTGTGTGAGTGTGTGTACGTTTGATTGTGAGTGTGTGTGTGTGTGTGTGAGTGTGTGTGTGTGTGTGTGAGTGTGTGTGTGTGTGTGAGAGTGTGTGTGTGTCTGTGCGTGGTGTGTGAGAGTGTGTGTGTCTGTGCGTGTGTGTAGTGCGGCGTGTGTCTGTTTGAGAGTGTGTGTGTGTGTGTGCGAGTGTGAGTGAGTGTGTGTGCGTGAGTGAGTGTATGTGTGAGTGTGTGCGTGTGCGCGTGAGTGTGTGCGCGTGAGTGTGAGTGATTGTGAGTGCGTGTGTGATTGTGAGTGCGTGTGTGATTGTGAGTGTGTGTGAGTGTGTGTGTGTGTGAGAGTGTGTGTGTGTGAGAGTGTGAGTGCGCGTGTGTCTGTTTGAGAGTGTGTGTGTGTGTGTGCGAGTGAGTGTGTGTGCGTGAGTGAGTGTATGTGTGAGTGTGTGCGTGTGTGCGCGTGAGTGTGTGCGATTGTGAGTGCGTGTGTGATTGTGAGTATGTGTGTGCATGTGAGTGTGTGTGAGTGTGTGTGTGTGTGAGAGTGTGTGTGCGATCGTGTGAGTGATTGTGAGTGCGTGTGTGATTGTGAGTATGTGTGTGCATGTGAGTGTGTGTGCATGTGAGTGAGTGTGTGTGAGTGTGTGTGCGATCGTGTGAGTGATTGTGAGTGCGTGTGTGATTGTGAGTATGTGTGTGCATGTGAGTGAGTGTGTGTGCGTGTG
>CM049862.1:329425-441925 GCA_027422415.1 Schizothorax lantsangensis | reverse complement strand
AATTCCAAATGTTACATTGAATTTATGCAACAGTTCAATACATAAAGTCACTAATATTGTGTTAAAATTGAGAACTGTTGCCTTTCTGAGTAACACACAGCGGTGTTTCATTACTGAATGAATCGAGTGAGTCACTGATTCAGTGATCCATTCATAAAGAGTCGACTCAATGAATCAGAAGTCTGAACGAATCAGTTGAATGAATGATGATTAAAACATCATGCCATGGCAGTTTTAGTTTCATATTCAGAGTATCATTTCCTTTTTTCTTTAAATCATTTCATATTTCAACGTCAAGTCTCGGTTTGTCAAGTTTTTTAAAAAAACATTTATAATAAATAAAAAGAATAGGGAACACTAGCGTTAGAGGGACTTTTTAAAAATAAAAATAAAACAAGTCAAAAGAATAGAAAAAGAATGCAGAAGGCAAGTGTTAGAGGCTCTTTTTATAATAAATAAAACAAATCGAGTACTTGGAATAGAAATAGAATAGAGTGTGCAAGTGTTAGAGGCTCTTTTTATAATAAATAAAACAAAACAAGTAGTTGGAATAGAAATAGAATAGAGTGTGCAAGTGTTAGAGGCTCTTTTTATAATAAATAAAACAAATCGAGTACTTGGAATAGAAATAGAATAGAGTGTGCAAGTGTTAGAGGCTCTTTTTATAATAAATAAAACAAATCGAGTACTTAGAATAGAAATAGAATAGAGTGTGCAAGTGTTAGAGGCTCTTTTTATAATAAATAAAACAAATCGAGTACTTAGAATAGAAATAGAATAGAGTGTGCAAGTGTTAGAGGCTCTTTTTATAATAAATAAAACAAAAGTAGTTAGAATAGAAATAGAATAGAGTGTGCAAGTGTTAGAGGCTCTTTTTATAATAAATAAAACAAATCGAGTACTTAGAATAGAAATAGAATAGAGTGTGCAAGTGTTAGAGGCTCTTTTTATAATAAATAAAACAAAACAAGTAGTTAGAATAGAAATAGAATAGAGTGTGCAAATGTTAGAGGCTCGTTTTATAATAAATAAAACAAATCGAGTACTTAGAATAGAAATAGAATAGAGTGTGCAAGTGTTAGAGGCTCTTTTTATAATAAATAAAACAAAAGTAGTTAGAATAGAAATAGAATAGAGTGTGCAAGTGTTAGAGGCTCTTTTTATAATAAATAAAACAAATCGAGTACTTAGAATAGAAATAGAATAGAGTGTGCAAGTGTTAGAGGCTCTTTTTATAATAAATAAACAAAACAAGTAGTTAGAATAGAAATAGAATAGAGTGTGCAAGTGTTAGAGGCTCTTTTTATAATAAATAAAACAAAACGAGTAGTTAGAATAGAAATAGAATAGAGTGTGAAAGTGTTAGAGGCTCTTTTTATAATAAATAAACAAAACGAGTAGTTAGAATAGAAATAGAATAGAGTGTGCAAGTGTTAGAGGCTCTTTTTATAATAAATAAAACAAAAGTAGTTAGAATAGAAATAGAATAGAGTGTGCAAGTGTTAGAGGCTCTTTTTATAATAAATAAACAAAACAAGTAGTTAGAATAGAAATAGAATAGAGTGTGCAAGTGTTAGAGGCTCTTTTTATAATAAATAAAACAAAACGAGTAGTTAGAATAGAAATAGAATAGAGTGTGCAAGTGTTAGAGGCTCTTTTTATAATAAATAAAACAAAACAAGTAGTTAGAATAGAAATAGAATAGAGTGTGCAAGTGTTAGAGGCTCTTTTTATAATAAATAAAACAAAACAAGTAGTTGGAATAGAAATAGAATAGAGTGTGCAAGTGTTAGAGGCTCTTTTTATAATAAATAAAACAAAAGTAGTTAGAATAGAAATAGAATAGAGTGTGCAAGTGTTAGAGGCTCTTTTTATAATAAATAAAACAAATCGAGTACTTAGAATAGAAATAGAATAGAGTGTGCAAGTGTTAGAGGCTCTTTTTATAATAAATAAAACAAAAGTAGTTAGAATAGAAATAGAATAGAGTGTGCAAGTGTTAGAGGCTCTTTTTATAATAAATAAACAAAACGAGTAGTTAGAATAGAAATAGAATAGAGTGTGCAAGTGTTAGAGGCTCTTTTTTATAATAAATAAAACAAAACAAGTAGTTGGAATAGAAATAGAATAGAGTGTGCAAGTGTTAGAGGCTCTTTTTATAATAAATAAAACAAAACAAGTAGTTAGAATGAAATAGAATAGAGTGTGCAAGTGTTAGAGGCTCTTTTTATAATAAATAAAACAAAAGTAGTTAGAATAGAAATAGAATAGAGTGTGAAAGTGTTAGAGGCTCTTTTTATAATCAATAAACAAAACGAGTAGTTAGAATAGAAATAGAATAGAGTGTGCAAGTGTTAGAGGCTCTTTTTATAATAAATAAAACAAAACAAGTAGTTGGAATAGAAATAGAATAGAGTGTGCAAGTGTTAGAGGCTCTTTTTATAATAAATAAAACAAAAGTAGTTAGAATAGAAATAGAATAGAGTGTGCAAGTGTTAGAGGCTCTTTTTATAATAAATAAACAAAACGAGTAGTTAGAATAGAAATAGAATAGAGTGTGCAAGTGTTAGAGGCTCTTTTTATAATAAATAAAACAAAACAAGTAGTTAGAATAGAAATAGAATAGAGTGTGCAAATGTTAGAGGCTCGTTTTATAATAAATAAAACAAATCGAGTACTTAGAATAGAAATAGAATAGAGTGTGCAAGTGTTAGAGGCTCTTTTTATAATAAATAAAACAAAACAAGTAGTTAGAATAGAAATAGAATAGAGTGTGCAAGTGTTAGAGGCTCTTTTTATAATAAATAAACAAAACAAGTAGTTAGAATAGAAATAGAATAGAGTGTGCAAGTGTTAGAGGCTCTTTTTATAATAAATAAAACAAATAGAGTACTTGGAATAGAAATAGAATAGAGTGTGCAAGTGTTAGAGGCTCTTTTTATAATAAATAAAACAAAACAAGTAGTTGGAATAGAAATAGAATAGAGTGTGCAAGTGTTAGAGGCTCTTTTTATAATAAATAAACAAAACAAGTAGTTAGAATAGAAATAGAATAGAGTGTGCAAGTGTTAGAGGCTCTTTTTATAATAAATAAAACAAATAGAGTACTTGGAATAGAAATAGAATAGAGTGTGCAAGTGTTAGAGGCTCTTTTTATAATAAATAAAACAAAACAAGTAGTTGGAATAGAAATAGAATAGAGTGTGCAAGTGTTAGAGGCTCTTTTTATAATAAATAAACAAAACAAGTAGTTAGAATAGAAATAGAATAGAGTGTGCAAGTGTTAGAGGCTCTTTTTATAATAAATAAAACAAATAGAGTACTTGGAATAGAAATAGAATAGAGTGTGCAAGTGTTAGAGGCTCTTTTTATAATAAATAAAACAAAACAAGTAGTTGGAATAGAAATAGAATAGAGTGTGCAAGTGTTAGAGGCTCTTTTTATAATAAATAAAACAAAACGAGTAGTTAGAATAGAAATAGAATAGAGTGTGCAAGTGTTAGAGGCTCTTTTTATAATAAATAAAACAAATAGAGTACTTGGAATAGAAATAGAATAGAGTGTGAAAGTGTTAGAGGGTCAAATGTTTGTTTTTTAATTAAAAAAAGAACAAGCAGATAAAACAGAATTAGAGCAGAATGCCAGACGTTGTTGAAAAACAAGTGCACTTCTATAATGTACTTAAAGTTCTATTTTCACACTAATTTTGTACTTAAAGACTAAAAATGATTCTTTAGTACGTCTTGAGATAAACTTAAGATCATATAAGTGTGCTCAACTTTGAGACACTGTGAATATGAACTAAAATGTGCTTTTAATATCTTTGTATTTAAAAAATGTATTTAGTAACCACTTGAGTGTACTAGTGAATGAAAGATGGGTTCAAGTGTGCTACAAGTGGTAACTAAATACATCTTTTAAATACAAAGATAGTATGTTAAAAGCACATTTTAGTTCATATTCACAGTGTCTCAAAATAGCACAGTTAAGTACACTTAGATCAGGATCACAACCTTTTAGTGAGCGAGGGCTCCCTGAAGGGATAAAATGGTCTCAAGGGCTACTAGTTTCATATACTCTAAATAAATAAAATGATAAATATAATTTTATTTATCATTGTCACATATACATACATGACATTAATGTGTTCTCACAAGCATTTTCAATGTTTTTATCAAAATATTCCAGAAAAAATTATAAAAATAGGCTATCACAATATTTTTTTTCCCTTATCATACAATATTGGTATTTATCATGATATTAATTTATCATTAATGGGGAAGGAAATGCTTTCCACATGTTTGTTAGACCTTGAGAATGAAGGTAAACATAACTTTGTTCACAATTAAATTTCACAGGAGGACCTACCTTTTAATTTAGGGCCCCAATAAATACATTGTTTTCCCTTTTGATTTTTTATGGATTGTGTGTTTTATGATTCAGCACAAAAAAAAATTAGCATTTTCATTTTATCAGAGAAGATGCTGCACAACGAAACTGTATACATTTATAATAATAAAAAAATAACTTGGTTGTATGATATCCCTTAAAATATTATTAAAAATATTATTTACTATGAGAATTGCATTTTAGTATACAGTAGTAATATAATTGCTCAAAATATATTACAAAAGTCAAATAATATATAATCTATATAAAAGTTAAACAGGGCTTTTATTTTGGCGGTTTGTCGTGAAGGTGTTTTGCTTTCAGCGTGACGTGTATTTTTATCAAATGAAACGCATAAAGCTGCTGAAGTGACTCTCAGAGCAGCTCTGGAGATGAAGTGCATGTGTTCATATCTTCATATATTGAGACACAGACGCTGAAAACACCACGTGTGTTTGTGTATCAGACGCTTTCATACAGAGACGCACAGAACATGCAGATTATTAGCCACATGCACTGACTTGGATGATCTCAAGAAGTACTAAAGAATCATTTTTAATGTAAGACGGGACAGTGAGGCACCTGTGAGCTTGGTGTAGGCCTCCATGTCTTCTATCGCTGAAGAGATGGTGAAGATCCTCCCAGAAGAGCCCTGGATCTGAATATGAGGATCAGCTTTCACAAAAGCCTCCGTTATCCTGATACCAAACAACCAGAACACTTCAGTCACACCCAAAGCTATCACAGCGTGTGGTTAAAGGGATAGTTCACTTTGAAATTAAAATGTGGTATCTATCAGCTTACCCCAAGGGCATCCAAGATGTAGGTGTCTTTTTTTCTTCAGTAGATCCAATTTTGATGTTTTTAGGTCAAACCGTTCTAGTCTGTCAGTCATATAATGGCAGGTATAGGTCACTGTCTCTATAAGAGGGAAAAAGAACATGCACAGAGAAATCCAAATTTAACAATTCCCCATCGTAACTACACATTGATGGCCTAAGACACGAAACGAGCGGTTTGTGTGAGAAAACGAACAGTATTTATATAGTTTTTTTACCTCTTGTACACAACCATGTCCAAGTGATCTGAGTGCACACACACATCCGGTGTGTGACGTGTGTGCGCGCGCTCTGGCTCACGCTGCATTCACACGGGGCGTCGGTGTCAACGCTTGACGGAGGGCGTGTCTGAAGCGTGGTGCTGACGCACCGTCATAGTTACAACAACCAATCACATACTTCTCTGGAGTTGCATGAACGGGATTGGGTATTTGCATGAGCAATCTGATTGGCTGACGCCTCCGTTGGCGCTTGAAAAGTTGCGTCAGCACCACGCTTCAGACACGCCCTCCGTCAAGCGTTGACGCCGACGCCCCGTGTGAATGCAGCGTGAGCCAGAGCGCGCGCACACACACGTCACACACCGGATGTGTGTGTGCACTCAGATCACTTGGACATGGTTGTGTACAAGAGGTAAAAAAACTATATAAATACTGTTCGTTTTCTCACACAAACCGCTCGTTTCGTGTCTTAGGCCATCAATGTGTAGTTACGATGGGGAATTGTTTCATTTGGATTTCTCTGTGCATGTTCTTTTTCCCTCTTATAGAGACAGTGACCTATACCTGCCATTATATGACTGACAGACTAGAACGGTTTGACCTAAAAACATCAAAATTGGATCTACTGAAGAAAAAAAGACACCTACATCTTGGATGCCCTTGGGGTAAGCTGATAGATACCACATTTTAATTTCAAAGTGAACTATCCCTTTAAATGATGCCATACACACATGGTCTCGATGATGTTGCCCACTTTGTGCTGATACGCCCGGCGATGGAGGCAGTTACGAGTGTGGAACAGGTCATAGAGATTGCCAACCTCCTGCAATAAAACAATCAGAACGGCTTTGAGATGAATTTTTGCTCATATCGCCCAGCCCTATATCTCGGTATTTTTTGGCTGATTTGCGGTATACGGTATATATCTCGGTATTTGGATTAAACAAATAAAGTGAATGTAAGCATGTATTATGTGCAAATAAGGGTTAAAATCACATTACATTCTAACATTGTAACATTGCAATCTAAAAACAAAGATAATGCTTTTAAAGCAGAAGTTAAATTTACTAAACTAAAAATGAAAATAATAAAAAAACAGACTAATTGAGTAAAAAGGCTATTTTGATTACCCCATTACAGTCAGTGCTATCATACAAATACACTTACTTGTAGGTTTAAAATTCTACATACATCACATTTATTGTCCAACTGCAGCTAAATGTATATTTGAGTCATAGTTATTGCGCGTCTGTTTGGCGCTCGTTCTGAATGAAGTCTGTGAAGTTTAAGCAAAGCAGAAGCTGATGCACTTCTGACAGCAAAATGGAAATATTTCCATGGCTTTCTAACATTTGATGCAGAATATACCTGTGTATATGTAAGTTATGCATTTAGGAAAACAGCAGATCTCAAACACATTAAACAGCGCGAGTAGCGTCTCTATCAGAGCCGCTTTAAACTAAACTATAAACTATAGACTACTATATCTATAGAGTTTTTAAAGCCCTTCATATAACGCTTGTCACATGTTAAGAACAAATTGCATTATGCACTTTCTCTGTGTCCTCCGCTAGATATTTTTTCAGATGCGCTCGTGTCAAATATCGATATTAACGGTATTGCTTCATACCGTATCGCTTATAAAAAATATATCGATATATCGTACAAACTCGATATGCCGCCCAGCCCTACTTTACCATTCTGACTGATCACACCTGCTCAAAAGGTACAAAACTAAACTAAAAAACAGGAGAATCAAGAAATCACAGCTTGACAAGATTTCATGTCTGTCAATACAAATTAAAAAGACAAACGTCGTATAAAGGCCAGCTAAGCACGTCAAAGGTGACAGATACAGAAAATATCCTCGGGAGAAACGATATTCTGCACTGAAGTCGCTCAATAAACTAAATCAATGGAGTCTGCATGCACCTTGTCTCTGGTGCAGATGTGTTTCTTTCCTCTCACTTCACAGACTCGTGCAAACTTGAGGAAGCGCTGGTAGTCGAAGTTGTTCTGAATGCCGAGGTGATAACAATCCCTGTGCAAACAAACACATCTTCAGTCAGACGAACGCTGGAGACGTCATCATTAGCTCGGTGCAAACTGCATCTTACCTCGCGAAGTAGTCCCACTTATCCACATCGATACCGTTTCTTTTGTTTGCTACGATCTCGTACAGGAAGGATTTCTCCATCGGCCTGCCCTTATATGGCCACTGCAGGGTTAGAGGAACAATGCTTGGACACTCACTAACACACTCATCAACACTCATTAACACACACACACTCACTAACACACACACACTCACTAACACACACACACTCACACGCTCACTAACACACTCACTAACACACACTCACTCACTCGCTCACTAACACACACTCACTCACTAACACACACACTCACTCACTAACACACACTCACACTCACTAACACACACTCACTAACACACACTCACTAACACACACTCGCTCACTAACACACACACACTCACTAACACACACTCACACTCACTAACACACACTCACACTCACTAACACACACTCACTAACACACACTCACTAACACACACTCACTCACTAACACACACACACTCACTAACACACTCACTCACACGCTCACTAACACACACTCACTCACACGCTCACTAACACACTCTCACTCACTCGCTCACTAACACACTCTCACTCACTAACACACACTCACTCACTAACACACACTCACTCACTAACACACACTCACTCACTAACACTCACACTCACTCACACACACTCACTCACACACACTAACACACACTCACTCACTAACACACACTCACTCACTAACACACACTCACTAACACACACTCACTAACACACACACACTCACTAACACTCACTCACGTCCTGTACATAACTCATTTGCCATAACTTAACATAAAAATGACTATGAAAGGGTGTGTTAGATTACGCTAAGTTTTTAGATTCATAAAAGCATTACTTGGCTCTTTAGATACATTTTCTAGATTTGTTAGATGTTTTTCAAAATTAGATGTACTCAATTTGAGTGTATTGATCATTTGGTAATAAAAACTGTATTTTTATTTAATAAAAAGAAGACGTTTGACCATGTCCCTTGAATGGTTGTCCACCCTGTCGTATTGGGAATCTGCCCCTTTAAGAAAACCCCGTTTAGGAAAGGGACATCATACCTTTGCATCTTAATTTTGCAATGAAAATGTATTTAACAGTAATATACACGTCCATGACAGGGTGGACATATCTTATGATTTATGCTTTGAATAATGGCCCATAATTATCTAAATAAAATGTGTGAGCTCAGCTAATATGTTTCTATAGTACTTGAGTGTGTGTACTATTTATGACATGACAAGCGCATGGGAAATTAAAACCAAAATTTGAGTATTGTGAGGGTACATCGGATCTCGATTAGTAATCAAATGAAGGCATTAAACATTAATTTAATTTATCCTAAATGAAAATGAAACCCTTTTATTTGTTTGGCAAACAAATAGAGGTTTACTGTTAAAATGAAAAAGAAATCAACAGAACTTTCTGCTGTAACATCTAGTGGAGAAGACTAATGATAAGATCCATGTTAAACAGATCTCGTGTTAAATATTTGCTAAAATAAATACCGGAAAAAATAGATTTGTGGCTTTTGAGAATCAATATCGAATCGACGCCATTTAAAACAACGATTAATGGAATTTTTTTTTTTTAGCCCATTCCTAGTTAATATACAGTTTTAATGGAAATAGTGGGTTGGGAAAGTTACCAAATAACACTGAAATTGTGTCAAAGTTACAGCCACATTATTTTGACCTTACATTTTTTTTTTGAACAGCAACATCAGAGCTCTGCAAAAACGAGAGAGCGATGCTGTCGTAACACACCGATCTGTCCGAGATGTAGTTATCCGGTGGCCCGGCGATCTGCTCCTTAATGAATATCAGGTCGTCAGGAAGAGTCAGCCCGTGCCGCACCATGACCTCCTCCAGACCGTTAACCTTCACCAGGTGATCAAACATCTGAACCGAGGCCATCTCGTGCTGCGGGGAACATTACAACATCTGCCTCAGATCTCACTCCACACAGCTCTTAGACCCCTGAGGACCAAGAACGGTTTTCCCTCACATACCTTCCATTTCTGACCAGGTCGAACTTTAGGGATGAACATGGCATCAAACATGTGAGAAAACGGCCCGTGACCTGAACAAAACACAAGAGGCTGTTAAAGGGGGGGAACAATGCTGTTTCATGCATTCAGAGTTGTTTACACTGTTAAAGAGTTGGATTCTCATGCTAAGCATGGAAAAATGTGGACGTATAACAGTATTTCTGTGCCAAAAATCTCACTTCCGGGTTCGTACAAGTTTCTGAGAGTTTTTTTCGATCGTTGTTCTTGATGACGTAAACGACGGTGGAACTCCTTATATGGGCATTTCTCCCGGAAGAGCGCGCCCGTGCACGCATCGACCGGAGCGAGAGCAGCCAATCAACACGCTTCAATCGGCAGCGCTGCACGGGACTCGCTCGGGAAGAACGTCTCTAAAGAAGTGTGTTTTTGGTTGTGAGGGAAAGATAACCTTGTTCAGCTTCCCAAAACAACCCAGCGTTACGTGAACAGTGGATATAGCTGGATTTGCACATCGTTTAATACTGAAAGATGGAGCGGTCCCAGCTATAAAAGATCCCGCTCATGATTCAGAACTGCAGATGGTGAGTGAAACGGCATCAAATGTCAGTGTTTTGTTGGCGATTGGAGCAAGTGCTCGTCACTCTTTAGCTCCGCCCACAACACGCCTTCACTCTTTAGCTCCGCCCACAACACGCCTCCAGGAGCTCGACTGTTTTCAGAGAGAATCGTAAATCTGTATCTTTCTTTTATAAATATGATCAAACTAAAGACTTTTTGGAGATATGAAGGATGCAGTACTACTCTATAGGTACTCAAGATTAACATGAGATTGGGTGAAACTGTGTGCGTTAGGTCCCCTTTAAGGAATTAAGATGCAAAGCCATGAAAGCCGGTTATAACATGGTAAATCTGATCCGCCCATTTGAACCGGAGAAATGGCCTTGCTCCTGGTTTGTGGTCAAATTTTGTAAATTAGGCCCAAAGAACGTGAGTGGTGTGTGTTTGGAAGGAAGTCTGGAAGTCGGTCATCAAATGTCTGATTAAAATGTTGTTTTAAGTGTATGGTTTGATCAGTTGATTGCAGCGAGCGTGAGTGTGGATGTGCTGCGTCTCGCCGCTGCTCGTCTGGGATCAGAGGTGTGTTCTGCTGTAACTCACCCAAGTCATGGCACAGGCCTGCGATCTGCACACACAACACGTCCTGCTTCGTTATGAGGAGCTCCGGCTGCCTCTCATTGAGAGCCTGGACCAGACATCCGGCCAGGTATCCCACCCTGCACCACACAAACACAAACTGCCCCTCAACTGACCGCAGGAGACTGAAATACTGCACAAGAGTCATCAGGGCCGTGTGATTTACACGAGGAGTCCAGTCATAAAAATTATATTTACAGTGTAATGCAGAATGTCAGAATTTGCTAAGTTTGTGATGAATAAATCAAAAGTAGGTCAACACTTAAACCAATACATGATATGTACTAGTGTCTGTTAATGTTAAGCCAATAGACATGCGGTTTAGTTTACTACACACACACACACACACACACACAGACACAGACACACACAGACACACACACACACAGACAGACACACAAACAGACAGACAGACAGAAAGAAAGACACACACACACACACACACAGACACACACAGACAGACACACAGACACACACACACACAGACACACACACACAGACACGCACACACAGACACGCACACACAGACACGCACACACAGACACGCACACACACACACACACACACACACACAGACACGCACACACAGACACAGACACACACACAGACACGACACACACAGACACGCACACACAGACACACAGACACGCACACACAGACACGCACACAGACACACACACACAGACACGCACACACAGACACGCACACACAGACACGCACACACAGACACGCACACACAGACACGCACACACAGACACGCACACACAGACACGCACACACAGACACGCACACACACAGACACGCACACACAGACACGCACACACAGACACACACACACACAGACACGCACACACACAGACACGCACACACAGACACGCACACACAGACACGCACACACACAGACACGCACACACAGACACGCACACACAGACACGCACACACAGACACGCACACACAGACACGCACACACAGACACGCACACACAGACACGCACACACAGACACGCACACACAGACACGCACACACAGACACGCACACACACACACAGACACGCACACACACACACAGCACACACAGACACACAGACACAGACACGCACACACAGACACAGACACGCACACACACAGACACGCACAGACACACACACAGACACGCACACACAGACACACACACACAGACACGCACACACAGACACGCACACACAGACACGCACACACAGACACGCACACACAGACACGCACACACAGACACGCACACACACAGACACGCACACACAGACACGCACACACAGACACGCACACACAGACACGCACACACTAGGGCTGTGCGATATGGACAAAAAAAGAAATCGCGATTTCTTTGATCAATTTTGCGATTTCGATTTTAATCACGATTTTGACACACACAGACATGCTTTACAGTCATAAATGCATTCAGTGTGAATTTGAAATGTATTTCCAAAAGAAAACCAATTAAAGCTTTATCAAAAAAGCTGTAACGTCTCTAGAACAGACATAAGGCAAAAAAATATAAAATAAATCCCGTGTCCAGGTTTTTTTTTTTTTTTTTGCCATGCATTGGTCAGAGCTCTTTGTGGCACTGCCTCGGGTGCTGAAATAGATTTGTTGCGCCAGGTTCATACTCCGTCTGCAGTGCGTATACAGTATGTGTATGCGGTGAAGAAGCAGCACGGACTCATTTTGCTTTCGCACAGGATGCGTTTGCAGTCCACTCCTGATCTGCGGCGGTTTACCACAAACACAACATTTATCCATTATTTTGATTTCAAATCCAAATGTTGTTACTGCAAATGCTTTTTCAGCATTGTGATTCTCTTTTATCAAAGTACAGTAATACAATCTTTCATAGACATTCGCATTTAAACTCAATAAATATGAACTCAAACGAGTGCCATATGAATGAATGAATGATGCATTTATATAGCGCTTTATTGTGTATTGCTGTACACCCAAAGCTCTTTACAATCATTTGCATTGCCTTGTTTATCTAAAAGTGCACTTTTGCTTGTTTAAAATCTAGCCAAAAAGCCATGTGTTGACTGAAACAGTAGACTTTAATTATATGAATTTATGGTGTACTTGCTACATTTCCGTGTCAATCCATGTTTATTTTTACCGCGAACAATGTGTTGTCACTCACTTTAATTCAGCGCGTGCAGCAAAGCAAGAATAGACTCCGCGCGGAAACGATCGCTGCATGACTGTTGCAGACACACTGCTCCTGGAGTGCTCTGCCGGACTGCAACCGTGTGCAGTGTGAACACTCTGATCCGTTAACATGGGCAAGGCCGTAACCATGTCTTGAACATTGGGGGGGACCAATTTTTGTATATACAGTGGGTACGGAAAGTATTCAGACCCCCTTAAATTTTTCACTCTTTGTTATATTGCAGCCATTTGCTAAAATCATTTAAGTTCATTTTTTTCCTCATTAATGTACACACAGCACCCCATATTGACAGAAAAACACAGAATTGTTGACATTTTTGCAGATTTATTAAAAAAGAAAAACTGAAATATCACATGGTCCTAAGTATTCAGACCCTTTGCTGTGACACTCATATATTTAACTCAGGTGCTGTCCATTTCTTCTGATCATCCTTGAGATGGTTCTACACCTTCATTTGAGTCCAGCTGTGTTTGATTATACTGATTGGACTTGATTAGGAAAGCCACACACCTGTCTATATAAGACCTTACAGCTCACAGTGCATGTCAGAGCAAATGAGAATCATGAGGTCAAAGGAACTGCCTGAAGAGCTCAGAGACAGAATTGTGGCAAGGCACAGATCTGGCCAAGGTTACAAAAAAATTTCTGCTGCACTTAAGGTTCCTAAGAGCACAGTGGCCTCCATAATCCTTAAATGGAAGACGTTTGGGACGACCAGAACCCTTCCTAGAGCTGGCCGTCCGGCCAAACTGAGCTATCGGGGGAGAAGAGCCTTGGTGAGAGAGGTAAAGAAGAACCCAAAGATCACTGTGGCTGAGCTCCAGAGATGCATTCGGGAGATGGGAGAAAGTTGTAGAAAGTCAATCATCACTGCAGCCCTCCACCAGTCGGGGCTTTATGGCAGAGTGGCCCGACGGAAGCCTCTCCTCAGTGCAAGACACATGAAAGCCCGCATGGAGTTTGCTAAAAAACAACTGAAGGATTCTCTGGTCTGATGAGACCAAGACAGAACTTTTTGGCCTTAATTCTAAGCGGTATGTGTGGAGAAAACCAGGCACTGCTCATCACCTGTCCAATACAGTCCCAACAGTGAAGCATGGTGGTGGCAGCATCATGCTGTGCGGGTGTTTTTCAGCTGCAGGGACAGGACGACTGGTTGCAATCGAGGGAAAGATGAATGCGGCCAAGTACAGGGATATCCTGGACGAAAACCTTCTCCAGAGTGCTCAGGACCTCAGACTGGGCCAAATGTTTACCTTCCAACAAGACAATGACCCTAAGCATACAGCTAAAATAACGAAGGAGTGGCTTCACAACAACTCCGTGACTGTTCTTGAATGGCCCAGCCAGAGCCCTGACTTAAACCCAATTGAGCATCTCTGGAGAGACCTAAAAATGGCTGTCCACCAACGTTTACCATCCAACCTGACAGAACTGGAGAGGATCTGCAAGGAGGAATGGCAGAGGATCCCCAAATCCAGGTGTGAAAAACTTGTTGCATCTTTCCCAAAAAGACTCATGGCTGTATTAAATCAAAAGGGTGCTTCTACTAAATACTGAGCAAAGGGTCTGAATACTTAGGACCATGTGATATTTCAGTTTTTCTTTTTTAATAAATCTGCAAAAATGTCAACAATTCTGTGTTTTTCTGTCAATATGGGGTGCTGTGTGTACATTAATGAGGAAAAAAATGAACTTAAATGATTTTAGCAAATGGCTGCAATATAACAAAGAGTGAAAAATTTAAGGGGGTCTGAATACTTTCCGTACCCACTGTATATATGCTTTAATTGACGCACGCACACACATTATTACTCGCACACAGACTTGTCAACACTACCCCGCGACTTTTATTGTAATAAAATAGTTTCCATACTGAATCTATTATATTTCTCAGCAACGACGTGTTTTTGAAGTAGGACTAAATTGACAGTTTCATTGTTTGTAGGGACAGACAAACAGATGCAGATGATTAACACACGCACATTTCATCTCTCTCTCTCTCTCTCTCTCTCTCTTTCTCTCAAAATGGGCATATTTTTTAAAAAGTCAAGTAATTGCTTCACTGAATATAACTGTCGGTCATTTAACATTTCTTTCCTATAACAGTTGACTAAACATTAATTGATTTGCAGCTTCCATCTTACCTCGCTCTCTTTCAGTGTGTTAAATCTTTCGCGGCGCGCTCAGAATCTGTGAACGCTAAACCCCGCCTACTTTGATTTGATTGGCCAGTTCAATTATTTTGACACTGACAAGCGCTGTTAGCCAGCTGAGGCAGAGCAGACTGAAAATGTTACTTTTAAAGCTTTTTTTGTCATCCTAACAAGAGCGCTGCATAATGGAGGACAGCAGATCAGTGCAAGAATTTCAAATATTGGGGGGGACATTTGGCTATTTCTAATTATTGGGGGGGGACTTGTCCCCCTCAATGTCTATGGTGGTTACGCCCCTGAACATGGGCACTGAAAAAATACACACCGCATACGCACCACAGACGGAGAATGTGTGAACCTGGCGTTACGTCTTTATGCCCGGTCTGTTCTGTTCTCGCGCTCTATTTAGGCACGCTGCATTCTGATTGAATCGGATAGCATACTGCGGGAGGTCGGGGGCGCGGGAAGAATCGTGCTATAAAGCGATTTAGAAATCGTGCACGCTCAAATCGTGATTTTATGACGATTTCGATTAATCGCACAGCCCTAGCACACACAGACACGCACACACAGACACGCACACACAGACACAGACACACACACAGTCACACAGACACAGAAACACAGACACACACACAGACACACAGACACACACACACACAGACACACACAGTCACACAGACACACAGACACACACACACACAGACACACACAGTCACACAGACACAGAAACACAGACACACACACACACAGACACACACAGTCACACAGACACACACAGACACACACAGACACGCACACACAGACACACAGACACAGACACACACAGTCACACAGACACAGAAACACAGACACACACACACACACACACAGACACACACAGACACAGACACACAGACACACACACACAGACACACACACACACAGACAGACACACACAGACAGACACACACACACAGACACACACACACAGACACACACACACACACACACACACACAGACACACACACACACAGACACACACAGACAGACACACACACACACAGACACACACACAGACACACACACAGACACACACACAGACACACACACACACAGACACACACACAGTGTTTTCAGCCTCGGCCGCCTCAATCTGACCGCCAGCATCTGACCGCTTCTTTTGAGAAAAACTATCATATCATAAACAAACAGACACTTAATGGTCTTCACAGCAACCCGTCAAAATAAAAGCTTGTTTTAACTAAGAAACTGTGACAGAAATATATTGCTTAATGTAGGCGTAACGATAGTTATTAAATCATCAAAACATAATTTTATAAGGAACATTTACCAGAATCTAAAATGTAAATACACAACACAGTATTTATGAAAATAGATAAAATAAACTATATACAAATATATATATATTTTTTATAAAATCAGTTAATCAGAGAAAATGTAATGAAACCACTACAATGGAAAATGTAAAAAATAATTTGTTCAAAATAAAACAAAACAATTTCATAGGGTATTAAAATTGTGTAATTTCATGATTTTAATTAATTAGACAAATTTGATTAATATTTTTTATTTAACTGTTAAACCAGAGTCTAGAAAAATTAAAATGGAAAAAAAATAACGGAATATGGAAAAAAAATAAGACTGATTTGCTAGGGCTCTGATTGATCCTGTGCTGTGTGTGATTGTGTGCAGACGCACCCGATAGAGTGCTCGAAGCGGTTGTGGGACGCCCCGGGGAACACCAGGTAGGCTCCTCCCAGCTGCTTGATGTGTCGCAGACGCTGGAACTGAGGCGTGTCTATGAAGCACAGCAGCAGCGGGTGCAGCTCAATGTGGCCATGGATGGGGTCGTTGAACACCTGCACACACACACACACACACACATCAGCTCTGCGCAGCAGCAACGCGCGCACGCACACACACACACACAGACTCTCTCTCACACACACACTCACAATCACTTACACTCACACACTCTCTCTCACACACTCACTTACACACACTCACGCACACATACATTAGCTCTGCGCAGCTCACTCACTTGCACACACTCACACTCTCTCACACACACACACACACACTCTCTCTCACTCTCACACACACACTCTCTCACACAGCGTCCCGTACCTTAATGGACTCCTCTGAGACCTGCCAGAGCTTCTGAAGACAGTGCAGGACATGCAGGCGTGACCCCAGAGGCCTGAGCGAGCACACACACACACACACACCAGCTCTGCCGCAGCAGCACACACACACACACACACACACACCAGCTCTGCCGCAGGAGCACACACACACACACACACACACACACACACACACACAAGCTCTGCCGCAGCAGCAGCACACACACACACACACACAGAGAGACACACACACACACACACACACTGTCCTGTACCTTCATGGACTCCTCTGAGACCTGCCAGAGCTTCTGAAGACAGTGCAGGACCTGCAGACGTGACCCCAGAGGCCTGAGCGAGCACACACACACACACACTCTCACACACACACTCTCACACACACTCTCACACACACTCTCACACACACACTCACACACACACTCACACACACACTCACACACACACTCACACAGCGTCCCGTACCTTCATGGACTCCTCTGAGACCTGCCAGAGCTTCTGAAGACAGTGCAGGACCTGCAGACGTGACCCCAGAGGCCTGAGCGAGCACACACACACACTCACACACACACACTCACACACACACTCTCACACACACACACTCACACACACACTCACACACACACTCACACACACACTCACACTCACACACACACTCACACAGCGTCCCGTACCTTCATGGACTCCTCTGAGACCTGCCAGAGCTTCTGAAGACAGTGCAGGACCTGCAGACGTGACCCCAGAGGCCTGAGCGAGCACACACACACACACACACTCTCACACACACACTCTCACACACACTCACACTCACACTCACACAGCGTCCCGTACCTTCATGGACTCCTCTGAGACCTGCCAGAGCTTCTGAAGACAGTGCAGGACCTGCAGACGTGACCCCAGAGGCCTGAGCGAGCACACACACACACTCACACACACACACACACTCACACACACACACACACTCACACACACACACACACTCACACACACAGCGTCCCGTACCTTCATGGACTCCTCTGAGACCTGCCAGAGCTTCTGAAGACAGTGCAGGACCTGCAGACGTGACCCCAGAGGCCTGAGCGAGCACACACACACACTCTCACACACACTCTCACACACACTCTCACACACACACACACACACACTCACACACACACACACACTCACACACACACACACACTCACACACACAGCGTCCCGTACCTTCATGGACTCCTCTGAGACCTGCCAGAGCTTCTGAAGACAGTGCAGGACCTGCAGGCGTGACCCCAGAGGCCTGAGCGAGCACACACACACACACACACACACACACACACACACACAGACACACACACAGACACACACACACACAGACACACACACACACACAGACACACACACACACTCACACACACACAGACACACACAGCGTCCCGTACCTTCATGGACTCCTCTGAGACCTGCCAGAGCTTCTGAAGACAGTGCAGGACCTGCAGACGTGACCCCAGAGGCCTGAGCGAGCACACACACACACACACACACACACACTCTCACACACAGCGTCCCGTACCTTCATGGACTCCTCTGAGACCTGCCAGAGCTTCTGAAGACAGTGCAGGACCTGCAGACGTGACCCCAGAGGCCTGAGCGAGCACACACACACACACAGTTACTGCATTAACTGCAAACATACTGTGTTCACAGAATTACTGCTTCCTGGTTTTTGTTAATTACTGTAATTAAGTAACACTTACAAAATGCCCATCTTCTCCAGAAGTGCTTCGGTGAGGTACGGCAGCCCAAGCCCTGTTATGCCATGCTCTGAGAAAAAACAAGTTTAATAAATGTATAAATAAAACAGCACTTTTGTTAAAGGCCATGTACCGATTGTGATCGTTAGTTTTCCATCATGAAAATGTTCCTAAAAACTTACTTTATCAAACTCCTCCTATACCATTGGTCCTAAATTTTACTTTTGAAATTTGGCAAAAAGTTCTGTATTTCAGTCTTTATTCACTGCAAACTGTCTGAGGCTGTTTCTCTGCAAAGCTTTGACAGACTGACACCAAACGTTATAGGCCCTAGTTTAACGATCTAAGGTCTAAAGCACATGCCGCAGGTGCATTTAGCACGTGTCCGAACCCACGTTTGCTAGTTTAATGACGGGAAAAACACATGCAGGTCTAAAAGGGTTGTCCCTATTCTCTAAATGAGTAATGGTGTGTTTTTGGGCATAACGTGCAATAAACCAATCAGAGACAAAATGCTGCACGTTTCTTTGTGAAATTGAAATATAACACTATAATAATATAGTAATATAGCACTAATATTGCTCTTTTGTTGTTTTGATTGCTTCTATTCTCCTCGTTTGTAAGTCGCTTTGGATAAAAGCATCTGCTAAATAACAGAATGTAAATATAATGTAAATTTAAATAAAACTAAATTGAAATTTTAAAACAAGCCCCAAATCATATAACTAAGTAACACAAATAAAATAAATCTCTTCATATAAACAAAATAAGGCTTTGTCTGATCTTTCCATTTAAAATTAGATGCAACCACTGCATTTTAATCACGATCCAAACAAAGATGCTGCATACAATCAATATGAGCAGATTTAATCTAAATTAGAGACTGTATAATTGCAAAATTTAGAGCAAAAGCAGAATGGTTTGACTTCGGTTTTGTTAAATTATGCATAAAAAAAATATCAGCATGAAACAGAAACAGTAGACGAGCTGAATAAGACGCAGATTCACTCTCTGCCAGCAGGTGGCGCTTTAAGGGTTTCTTCAGTTTCCTCTGTAAACAAAGCAGCGCTGCGCTTATGAACAGCTATGATACAGCGTTTCCTCTGTAAACAAAGCAGCGCTGCGCTTATGAACAGCAATGATACAGCGTTTCCTCTGTAAACAAAGCAGCGCTGCGCTTATGAACAGCAATGATACAGCGTTTCCTCTGTAAACAAAGCAGCGCTGCGCTTATGAACAGCAACGATACAGCTTTCCTCTGTAAACAAAGCAGCGCTGTGCTTATGAACAGCAACGATACAGCGTTTCCTCTGTAAACAAAGCAGCGCTGCGCTTATGAACAGCAACGATACAGCTTTCCTCTGTAAACAAAGCAGCGCTGTGCTTATGAACAGCAATGATACAGCGTTTCCTCTGTAAACAAAGCAGCGCTGCGTTTATGAACAGCTATGATACAGCGTTTCCTCGGTTACCGCTGTAAACAAAGCAGCGCTGTGCTTATGAACAGCTATGATACAGCGTTTCCTCTGTAAACAAAGCAGCGCTGCGCTTATGAACAGCAATGATACAGCGTTTCCTCTGTAAACAAAGCAGCGCTGCACTTATGAACAGCAATGATACAGCGTTTCCTCTGTAAACAAAGCAGAGCTGCGTTTATGAACAGCTATGATACAGCGTTTCCTCGGTTACCGCTGTAAACAAAGCAGCGCTGTGCTTATGAACAGCTATGATACAGCGTTTCCTTGGTTACCGCTGTAAACAAAGCAGCGCTGTGCTTATGAACAGCTATGATACAGCGTTTCCTCTGTAAACAAAGCAGCGCTGCGCTTATGAACAGCAATGATACAGCGTTTCCTCTGTAAACAAAGCAGAGCTGCGTTTATGAACAGCTATGATACAGCGTTTCCTCTGTAAACAAAGCAGCGCTGCACTTATGAACAGCAATGATACAGCATTTCCTCTGTAAACAAAGCAGCGCTGCGCTTATGAACAGCAATGATACAGCGTTTCCTCTGTAAACAAAGCAGAGCTGCGCTTATGAACAGCAATGATACAGCGTTTCCTCTGTAAACAAAGCAGAGCTGCGTTTATGAACAGCTATGATACAGCGTTTCCTCGGTTACCGCTGTAAACAAAGCAGCGCTGTGCTTATGAACAGCTATGATACAGCGTTTCCTTGGTTACCGCTGTAAACAAAGCAGCGCTGTGCTTATGAACAGCTATGATACAGCGTTTCCTTGGTTACCGCTGTAAACAAAGCAGCGCTGCGCTTATGAACAGCAATGATACAGCGTTTCCTCTGTAAACAAAGCAGAGCTGCGTTTATGAACAGCTATGATACAGCGTTTCCTCGGTTACCGCTGTAAACAAAGCAGCGCTGTGCTTATGAACAGCTATGATACAGCATTTCCTTGGTTACCACTGTAAACAAAGCAGCGCTGCGTTTATGAACAGCTATGATACAGCGTTTCCTCGGTTACCGCTGTAAACAAAGCAGCGCTGTGCTTATGAACAGCTATGATACAGCGTTTCCTTGGTTACCGCTGTAAACAAAGCAGCGCTGCGCTTATGAACAGCTATGATACAGCGTTTCCTTGGTTACCGCTGTAAACAAAGCAGCGCTGCACTTATGAACAACTATGATACAGCGTTTCCTCGGTTACCGCTGTAAACAAAGCAGCGCTGCGCTTATGAACAGCAATGATACAGCGTTTCCTCTGTAAACAAAGCAGCGCTGCGCTTATGAACAGCAATGATACAGTGTTTCCTCTCCAAATCAAATCAAATCACTTTTATTGTCACATCACCACAGCACAAGTGCCTTGGTGAGTGAAATTCTTGAGAGCGTGCTCCAAACAGTGCAAAGAAACAAAACAGTTTACATATAGACAGTACATATTTACAGACTGTACAGAAGACAATGTGCAAAATACACATACACATACTCAATACACACAGTGTACTATAAAGACAGTCTTAGTTATCAATACACTATGTACACATTTTACATTATGTACACATCTAAACATTGTGATATGTTAAGGGCAACAGATTATAGATTTACAACAGATTAGTTGTGCAGTAGATAGTTGTGCAAAGGTGCAACAGATTATACATATGCAATGTCGTGGATGTGCATTGTATGGTATCCAGTGATAGCAGATAGGTTGTATTATTGCAGTGTGTGCGTGTAGTCCAGTGGATGGCGGTAAAGTGCAGTGTGTGGCATGTTGTGTGAGTGGGAGTGTGATGTAGGGTGGATTAGTTCTGTCTGTTCATTTGCCTGATAGCCTGAGGGAAAAAGCTGTCCCTCAGTCGGCTAGTGCGGGATCGGATGCTGCGGAGACGTCTCCCTGAGGGCAGCAGAGAGAGCAGTCTGTGGGATGGATGGCTGGAGTCCTTGATGATCCTCCTGGCTTTCCTTATACACCGCCTGGTGTAGATGTCCTGGAGGGAGGGAAGCTCACCTCCAACGATGTGGCGGGCAGTTCGCACAACTCTTTGCAGAGCTTTGCGGTTGCCAGCGGTGCTGTTTCCAAACCAGGCGGTGATGCAGCCGGTCAGGATGCTCTCCACAGAAGAGCTGTAAACAAAGCAGCGCTGCGTTTATGAACAGCTATGATACAGCGTTTCATCTGTAAACAAAGCAGCGCTGCGCTTATGAACAGCAATGATACAGCGTTTCCTCTGTAAACAAAGCAGCGCTGCGCTTATGAACAGCAATGATACAGCGTTTCCTCTGTAAACAAAGCAGCGCTGCGCTTATGAACAGCAATGATACAGCGTTTCCTCTGTAAACACAGCAGCGCTGCGCTTATGAACAGCAATGATACAGCGTTTCCTCTGTAAACAAAGCAGCGCTGCGCTTATGAACAGCAATGATACAGCGTTTCCTCTGTAAACAAAGCAGCGCTGCGCTTATGAACAGCAACGATACAGCGTTTCCTACCGCTGTAAACAAAGCAGCGCTGCACTTATGAACAGCAATGATACAGCGTTTCCTCGGTTACCGCTGTAAACAAAGCAGCGCTGTGCTTATGAACAGCTATGATACAGCGTTTCCTTGGTTACCGCTGTAAACAAAGCAGCGCTGTGCTTAGCGTTTCCTCTGTAAACAAAGCAGCGCTGCGCTTATGAACAGCAATGATACAGCGTTTCCTCGGTTACCGCTGTAAACAAAGCAGCGCTGCGCTTATGAACAGCAATGATACAGCGTTTCCTCTGTAAACAAAGCAGCGCTGCGCTTATGAACAGCAATGATACAGCGTTTCCTACCGCTGTAAACAAAGCAGCGCTGCGCTTATGAACAGCAATGATACAGCGTTTCCTCTGTAAACAAAGCAGCGCTGCGCTTATGAACAGCAATGATACAGCGTTTCCTCTGTAAACAAAGCAGCGCTGCGCTTATGAACAGCAATGATACAGCGTTTCCTCTGTAAACAAAGCAGCGCTGCGCTTATGAACAGCAATGATACAGCGTTTCCTCTGTAAACAAAGCAGCGCTGCGCTTATGAACAGCAATGATACAGCGTTTCCTCTGTAAACAAAGCAGCGCTGCGCTTATGAACAGCAATGATACAGCGTTTCCTCTGTAAACAAAGCAGCGCTGCGCTTATGAACAGCAATGATACAGCGTTTCCTCTGTAAACAAAGCAGCGCTGCGCTTATGAACAGCAATGATACAGCGTTTCCTCTGTAAACAAAGCAGCGCTGCGCTTATGAACAGCAATGATACAGCGTTTCCTCTGTAAACAAAGCAGCGCTGCGCTTATGAACAGCAATGATACAGCGTTTCCTCTGTAAACAAAGCAGCGCTGCGCTTATGAACAGCAATGATACAGCGTTTCCTCTGTAAACAAAGCAGCGCTGCGCTTATGAACAGCAATGATACAGCGTTTCCTCTGTAAACAAAGCAGCGCTGCGCTTATGAACAGCAATGATACAGCGTTTCCTCTGTAAACAAAGCAGCGCTGCGCTTATGAACAGCAATGATACAGCGTTTCTCTCTGTAAACAAAGCAGCGCTGCGCTTATGAACAGCAATGATACAGCGTTTCCTACCGCTGTAAACAAAGCAGCGCTGCGCTTATGAACAGCAATGATACAGCGTTTCCTCTGTAAACAAAGCAGCGCTGCGCTTATGAACAGCTATGATACAGCGTTTCCTCTGTAAACAAAGCAGCGCTGCGCTTATGAACAGCAATGATACAGCGTTTCCTCTGTAAACAAAGCAGCGCTGCGCTTATGAACAGCAATGATACAGCGTTTCCTCGGTTACCGCTGTAAACAAAGCAGCGCTGCGCTTATGAACAGCTATGATACAGCGTTTCCGGTTACCGCTGTAAACAAAGCAGCGCTGCGCTTATGAACAGCTATGATACAGCGTTTCCGGTTACCGCTGTAAACAAAGCAGCGCTGCGCTTATGAACAGCTATGATACAGCGTTTCCGGTTACCGCTGTAAACAAAGCAGCGCTGCGCTTATGAACAGCAATGATACAGCGTTTCCTACCGCTGTAAACAAAGCAGCGCTGCGCTTATGAACAGCAATGATACAGCGTTTCCTCTGTAAACAAAGCAGCGCTGCGCTTATGAACAGCAATGATACAGCGTTTCCTCTGTAAACAAAGCAGCGCTGCGCTTATGAACAGCAATGATACAGCGTTTCCTCTGTAAACAAAGCAGCGCTGCGCTTATGAACAGCAATGATACAGCGTTTCCTCTGTAAACAAAGCAGCGCTGCGCTTATGAACAGCAATGATACAGCGTTTCCTCTGTAAACAAAGCAGCGCTGCGCTTATGAACAGCAATGATACAGCGTTTCCTCTGTAAACAAAGCAGCGCTGCGCTTATGAACAGCAATGATACAGCGTTTCCTCTGTAAACAAAGCAGCGCTGCGCTTATGAACAGCAATGATACAGCGTTTCCTCTGTAAACAAAGCAGCGCTGCGCTTATGAACAGCAATGATACAGCGTTTCCTCTGTAAACAAAGCAGCGCTGCGCTTATGAACAGCAATGATACAGCGTTTCCTCTGTAAACAAAGCAGCGCTGCGCTTATGAACAGCTATGATACAGCGTTTCCTCTGTAAACAAAGCAGCGCTGCGCTTATGAACAGCTATGATACAGCGTTTCCTTGGTTACCGCTGTAAACAAAGCAGCGCTGCGCTTATGAACAGCTATGATACAGCGTTTCCTCGGTTACCGCTGTAAACAAAGCAGCGCTGCGCTTATGAACAGCAATGATACAGCGTTTCCTCGGTTACCGCTGTAAACAAAGCAGCGCTGCGCTTATGAACAGCAATGATACAGCGTTTCCTCGGTTACCGCTGTAAACAAAGCAGCGCTGCACTTATGAACAGCTATGATACAGCGTTTCCTCTGTAAACAAAGCAGCGCTGCGCTTATGAACAGCAATGATACAGCGTTTCCTCGGTTACCGCTGTAAACAAAGCAGCGCTGCGCTTATGAACAGCTATGATACAGCGTTTCCTCGGTTACCGCTGTAAACAAAGCAGCGCTGCGCTTTTGAACAGCAATGATACAGCGTTTCCTTGGTTACCGCTGTAAACAAAGCAGCGCTGCGCTTATGAACAGCTATGATACAGCGTTTCCTCGGTTACCGCTGTAAACAAAGCAGCGCTGCGCTTATGAACAGCTATGATACAGCGTTTCCTTGGTTACCGCTGTAAACAAAGCAGCGCTGCGCTTATGAACAGCTATGATACAGCGTTTCCTCTGTAAACAAAGCAGCGCTGCGCTTATGAACAGCTATGATACAGCGTTTCCTACCGCTGTAAACAAAGCAGCGCTGCGCTTATGAACAGCAATGATACAGCGTTTCCTACCGCTGTAAACAAAGCAGCGCTGCGCTTATGAACAGCAATGATACAGCGTTTCCTCTGTAAACAAAGCAGCGCTGCGCTTATGAACAGCAATGATACAGCGTTTCCTCTGTAAACAAAGCAGCGCTGCGCTTATGAACAGCAATGATACAGCGTTTCCTCTGTAAACAAAGCAGCGCTGCGCTTATGAACAGCAATGATACAGCGTTTCCTCTGTAAACAAAGCAGCGCTGCGCTTATGAACAGCAATGATACAGCGTTTCCTCTGTAAACAAAGCAGCGCTGCGCTTATGAACAGCAATGATACAGCGTTTCCTCTGTAAACAAAGCAGCGCTGCGCTTATGAACAGCAATGATACAGCGTTTCCTCTGTAAACAAAGCAGCGCTGCGCTTATGAACAGCAATGATACAGCGTTTCCTCTGTAAACAAAGCAGCGCTGCGCTTATGAACAGCAATGATACAGCGTTTCCTCTGTAAACAAAGCAGCGCTGCGCTTATGAACAGCAATGATACAGCGTTTCCTCTGTAAACAAAGCAGCGCTGCGCTTATGAACAGCAATGATACAGCGTTTCCTCTGTAAACAAAGCAGCGCTGCGCTTATGAACAGCAATGATACAGCGTTTCCCGCTGTAAACAAAGCAGCGCTGCGCTTATGAACAGCAATGATACAGCGTTTCCTCTGTAAACAAAGCAGCGCTGCGCTTATGAACAGCAATGATACAGCGTTTCCTCTGTAAACAAAGCAGCGCTGCGCTTATGAACAGCAATGATACAGCGTTTCCTCTGTAAACAAAGCAGCGCTGCGCTTATGAACAGCAATGATACAGCGTTTCCTCTGTAAACAAAGCAGCGCTGCGCTTATGAACAGCAATGATACAGCGTTTCCTCTGTAAACAAAGCAGCGCTGCGCTTATGAACAGCAATGATACAGCGTTTCCTCTGTAAACAAAGCAGCGCTGCGCTTATGAACAGCAATGATACAGCGTTTCCTCTGTAAACAAAGCAGAGCTGCGCTTATGAACAACTATGATACAGCGTTTCCTCTGTAAACAAAGCAGCGCTGCGTTTATGAACAGCTATGATACAGCGTTTCCTCGGTTACCGCTGTAAACAAAGCAGCGCTGTGCTTATGAACAGCTATGATACAGCGTTTCCTTGGTTACCGCTGTAAACAAAGCAGCGCTGTGCTTATGAACAGCTATGATACAGCGTTTCCTTGGTTACCGCTGTAAACAAAGCAGCGCTGTGCTCATGAACAGCTATGATACAGCGTTTCCTTGGTTACCGCTGTAAACAAAGCAGCGCTGCACTTATGAACAACTATGATACAGCGTTTCCTCGGTTACCGCTGTAAACAAAGCAGCGCTGCGCTTATGAACAGCAATGATACAGCGTTTCCTCTGTAAACAAAGCAGCGCTGCGCTTATGAACAGCAATGATACAGTGTTTCCTCTGTAAACAAAGCAGCGCTGCGTTTATGAACAGCTATGATACAGCGTTTCCTCTGTAAACAAAGCAGCGCTGCGCTTATGAACAGCAATGATACAGCGTTTCCTCTGTAAACAAAGCAGCGCTGCGCTTATGAACAGCAATGATACAGCGTTTCCTCTGTAAACAAAGCAGCGCTGCGCTTATGAACAGCAATGATACAGCGTTTCCTCTGTAAACAAAGCAGCGCTGCGCTTATGAACAGCAATGATACAGCGTTTCCTCTGTAAACAAAGCAGCGCTGCGCTTATGAACAGCAATGATACAGCGTTTCCTCTGTAAACAAAGCAGCGCTGCACTTATGAACAGCAATGATACAGCGTTTCCTCTGTAAACAAAGCAGAGCTGCGTTTATGAACAGCTATGATACAGCGTTTCCTCGGTTACCGCTGTAAACAAAGCAGCGCTGTGCTTATGAACAGCTATGATACAGCGTTTCCTTGGTTACCGCTGTAAACAAAGCAGCGCTGTGCTTATGAACAGCAATGATACAGCGTTTCCTCTGTAAACAAAGCAGCGCTGCGCTTATGAACAGCAATGATACAGCGTTTCCTCTGTAAACAAAGCAGCGCTGCACTTATGAACAGCAATGATACAGCGTTTCCTCTGTAAACAAAGCAGAGCTGCGTTTATGAACAGCTATGATACAGCGTTTCCTCGGTTACCGCTGTAAACAAAGCAGCGCTGTGCTTATGAACAGCTATGATACAGCGTTTCCTTGGTTACCGCTGTAAACAAAGCAGCGCTGCGTTTATGAACAGCTATGATACAGCGTTTCCTCGGTTACCGCTGTAAACAAAGCAGCGCTGCGCTTATGAACAGCAATGATACAGCGTTTCCTCTGTAAACAAAGCAGCGCTGCGCTTATGAACAGCAATGATACAGTGTTTCCTCTGTAAACAAAGCAGCGCTGCGTTTATGAACAGCTATGATACAGCGTTTCATCTGTAAACAAAGCAGCGCTGCGTTTATGAACAGCAATGATACAGCGTTTCCTCTGTAAACAAAGCAGCGCTGCGCTTATGAACAGCAATGATACAGCGTTTCCTCTGTAAACAAAGCAGCGCTGCGCTTATGAACAGCAATGATACAGCGTTTCCTCTGTAAACAAAGCAGCGCTGCGCTTATGAACAGCAATGATACAGCGTTTCCTCTGTAAACAAAGCAGCGCTGCGCTTATGAACAGCAATGATACAGCGTTTCCTCTGTAAACAAAGCAGCGCTGCGCTTATGAACAGCAATGATACAGCGTTTCCTCTGTAAACACAGCAGCGCTGCGCTTATGAACAGCAACGATACAGCGTTTCCTCTGTAAACAAAGCAGCGCTGCGCTTATGAACAGCAACGATACAGCGTTTCCTCTGTAAACAAAGCAGCGCTGCGCTTATGAACAGCAACGATACAGCGTTTCCTCTGTAAACAAAGCAGCGCTGCGCTTATGAACAGCAATGATACAGCATTTCCTCGGTTACCGCTGTAAACAAAGCAGCGCTGCGCTTATGAACAGCAATGATACAGCGTTTCCTCGGTTACCGCTGTAAACAAAGCAGCGCTGCGCTTATGAACAGCAATGATACAGCGTTTCCTCTGTAAACAAAGCAGCGCTGCGCTTATGAACAGCAATGATACAGCGTTTCCTCTGTAAACAAAGCAGCGCTGCGCTTATGAACAGCAATGATACAGCGTTTCCTCTGTAAACAAAGCAGCGCTGCGCTTATGAACAGCAATGATACAGCGTTTCCTCTGTAAACAAAGCAGCGCTGCACTTATGAACAGCAATGATACAGCGTTTCCTCTGTAAACAAAGCAGAGCTGCGCTTATGAACAACTATGATACAGCGTTTCCTCTGTAAACAAAGCAGCGCTGCGTTTATGAACAGCTATGATACAGCGTTTCCTCGGTTACCGCTGTAAACAAAGCAGCGCTGTGCTTATGAACAGCTATGATACAGCGTTTCCTTGGTTACCGCTGTAAACAAAGCAGCGCTGTGCTTATGAACAGCTATGATACAGCGTTTCCTCGGTTACCGCTGTAAACAAAGCAGCGCTGTGCTTATGAACAGCTATGATACAGCGTTTCCTCGGTTACCGCTGTAAACAAAGCAGCGCTGCGCTTATGAACAGCAATGATACAGCGTTTCCTCGGTTACCGCTGTAAACAAAGCAGCGCTGTGCTTATGAACAGCTATGATACAGCGTTTCCTTGGTTACCGCTGTCAACAAAGCAGCGCTGCGCTTATGAACAGCTATGATACAGCGTTTCCTTGGTTACCGCTGTAAACAAAGCAGCGCTGCACTTATGAACAACTATGATACAGCGTTTCCTCGGTTACCGCTGTAAACAAAGCAGCGCTGCGCTTATGAACAGCAATGATACAGCGTTTCCTCTGTAAACAAAGCAGCGCTGCGCTTATGAACAGCAATGATACAGTGTTTCCTCTGTAAACAAAGCAGCGCTGCGTTTATGAACAGCTATGATACAGCGTTTCCTCTGTAAACAAAGCAGCGCTGCGCTTATGAACAGCAATGATACAGCGTTTCCTCTGTAAACAAAGCAGCGCTGCGCTTATGAACAGCAATGATACAGCGTTTCCTCTGTAAACAAAGCAGCGCTGCGCTTATGAACAGCAATGATACAGCGTTTCCTCTGTAAACAAAGCAGCGCTGCGCTTATGAACAGCAATGATACAGCGTTTCCTCTGTAAACAAAGCAGCGCTGCGCTTATGAACAGCAATGATACAGCGTTTCCTCTGTAAACACAGCAGCGCTGCGCTTATGAACAGCAATGATACAGCGTTTCCTCTGTAAACAAAGCAGCGCTGCGCTTATGAACAGCAATGATACAGCGTTTCCTCTGTAAACAAAGCAGCGCTGCGCTTATGAACAGCAACGATACAGCGTTTCCTCTGTAAACAAAGCAGCGCTGCACTTATGAACAGCAATGATACAGCGTTTCCTCGGTTACCGCTGTAAACAAAGCAGCGCTGTGCTTATGAACAGCTATGATACAGCGTTTCCTTGGTTACCGCTGTAAACAAAGCAGCGCTGTGCTTATGAACAGCTATGATACAGCTTTTCCTCGGTTACCGCTGTAAACAAAGCAGCGCTGTGCTTATGAACAGCTATGATACAGCGTTTCCTTGGTTACCGCTGTAAACAAAGCAGCGCTGCGCTTATGAACAGCAATGATACAGCGTTTCCTCTGTAAACAAAGCAGCGCTGCGCTTATGAACAGCAATGATACAGCGTTTCCTCTGTAAACAAAGCAGCGCTGCGCTTATGAACAGCAATGATACAGCGTTTCCTCTGTAAACACAGCAGCGCTGCTCTTATGAACAGCAATGATACAGCGTTTCCTCTGTAAACAAAGCAGCGCTGCGCTTATGAACAGCAACGATACAGCGTTTCCTCTGTAAACAAAGCAGCGCTGCGCTTATGAACAGCAACGATACAGCGTTTCCTCTGTAAACAAAGCAGCGCTGCGCTTATGAACAGCAACGATACAGCGTTTCCTCTGTAAACAAAGCAGCGCTGCGCTTATGAACAGCAACGATACAGCATTTCCTCTGTAAACAAAGCAGCGCTGCGCTTATGAACAGCAACGATACAGCGTTTCCTCTGTAAACAAAGCAGCGCTGCGCTTATGAACAGCAACGATACAGCGTTTCCTCTGTAAACAAAGCAGCGCTGCGCTTATGAACAGCAATGATACAGCGTTTCCTCTGTAAACAAAGCAGCGCTGCGCTTATGAACAGCAATGATACAGCATTTCCTCGGTTACCGCTGTAAACAAAGCAGCGCTGCGCTTATGAACAGCAATGATACAGCGTTTCCTCGGTTACCGCTGTAAACAAAGCAGCGCTGCGCTTATGAACAGCAATGATACAGCGTTTCCTCTGTAAACAAAGCAGCGCTGCGCTTATGAACAGCAATGATACAGCGTTTCCTATGTAAACAAAGCAGCGCTGCACTTATGAACAGCAATGATACAGCGTTTCCTCTGTAAACAAAGCAGAGCTGCGCTTATGAACAACTATGATACAGCGTTTCCTCTGTAAACAAAGCAGCGCTGCGCTTATGAACAGCAATGATACATCGTTTCCTCGGTTACCGCTGTAAACAAAGCAGCGCTGTGCTTATTAACAGCTATGAAACATCGTTTCCTTGGTTACCGCTGTAAACAAAGCAGCGCTGTGCTTATGAACAGCTATGATACAGCGTTTCCTCGGTTACCGCTGTAAACAAAGCAGCGCTGCGCTTATGAACAGCTATGATACAGCGTTTCCTTGGTTACCGCTGTAAACAAAGCAGCGCTGTGCTTATGAACAGCTATGATACAGCGTTTCCTTGGTTACCGCTGTAAACAAAGCAGCGCTGTGCTTATGAACAGCTATGATACAGCGTTTCCTCGGTTACCGCTGTAAACAAAGCAGCGCTGCGCTTATGAACAGCAATGATACAGCGTTTCCTTGGTTACCGCTGTAAACAAAGCAGCGCTGTGCTTATGAACAGCTATGATACAGCGTTTCCTTGGTTACCGCTGTAAACAAAGCAGCGCTGTGCTTATGAACAGCTATGATACAGCGTTTCCTCGGTTACCGCTGTAAACAAAGCAGCGCTGTGCTTATGAACAGCTATGATACAGCGTTTCCTTGGTTACCGCTGTAAACAAAGCAGCGCTGTGCTTATGAACAGCTATGATACAGCGTTTCCTTGGTTACCGCTGTAAACAAAGCAGCGCTGTGCTTATGAACAGCTATGATACAGCGTTTCCTCGGTTACCGCTGTAAACAAAGCAGCGCTGCGCTTATGAACAGCAATGATACAGCGTTTCCTCTGTAAACAAAGCAGCGCTGCGCTTATGAACAGCAACGATACAGCGTTTCCTCTGTAAACAAAGCAGCGCTGCACTTATGAACAGCAATGATACAGCGTTTCCTCTGTAAACAAAGCAGAGCTGCGCTTATGAACAACTATGATACAGCGTTTCCTCTGTAAACAAAGCAGCGCTGCGTTTATGAACAGCTATGATACAGCGTTTCCTCGGTTACCGCTGTAAACAAAGCAGCGCTGTGCTTATGAACAGCTATGATACAGCGTTTCCTTGGTTACCGCTGTAAACAAAGCAGCGCTGTGCTTATGAACAGCTATGATACAGCTTTTCCTCGGTTACCGCTGTAAACAAAGCAGCGCTGTGCTTATGAACAGCTATGATACAGCGTTTCCTTGGTTACCGCTGTAAACAAAGCAGCGCTGCGCTTATGAACAGCAATGATACAGCGTTTCCTCTGTAAACAAAGCAGCGCTGCGCTTATGAACAGCAATGATACAGCGTTTCCTCTGTAAACAACAGCAGCGCTGCGCTTATGAACAGCAACGATACAGCGTTTCCTCTGTAAACAAAGCAGCGCTGCGCTTATGAACAGCAACGATACAGCGTTTCCTCTGTAAACAAAGCAGCGCTGCGCTTATGAACAGCAACGATACAGCGTTTCCTCTGTAAACAAAGCAGCGCTGCGCTTATGAACAGCAACGATACAGCGTTTCCTCTGTAAACAAAGCAGCGCTGCGCTTATGAACAGCAATGATACAGCGTTTCCTCTGTAAACAAAGCAGCGCTGCGCTTATGAACAGCAATGATACAGCATTTCCTCGGTTACCGCTGTAAACAAAGCAGCGCTGCGCTTATGAACAGCAATGATACAGCGTTTCCTCGGTTACCGCTGTAAACAAAGCAGCGCTGCGCTTATGAACAGCAATGATACAGCGTTTCCTCTGTAAACAAAGCAGCGCTGCGCTTATGAACAGCAATGATACAGCGTTTCCTCTGTAAACAAAGCAGCGCTGCGCTTATGAACAGCAATGATACAGCGTTTCCTCTGTAAACAAAGCAGCGCTGCGCTTATGAACAGCAATGATACAGCGTTTCCTCTGTAAACAAAGCAGCGCTACACTTATGAACAGCAATGATACAGCGTTTCCTCTGTAAACAAAGCAGAGCTGCGCCTATGAACAACTATGATACAGCGTTTCCTCTGTAAACAAAGCAGCGCTGCGTTTATGAACAGCTATGATACAGCGTTTCCTCGGTTACCGCTGTAAACAAAGCAGCGCTGTGCTTATGAACAGCTATGATACAGCGTTTCCTTGGTTACCGCTGTAAACAAAGCAGCGCTGTGCTTATGAACAGCTATGATACAGCGTTTCCTCGGTTACCGCTGTAAACAAAGCAGCGCTGCGCTTATGAACAGCAATGATACAGCGTTTCCTCTGTAAACAAAGCAGCGCTGCGCTTATGAACAGCAATGATACAGCGTTTCCTCTGTAAACAAAGCAGCGCTGCGCTTATGAACAGCTATGATACAGCGTTTCCTCTGTAAACAAAGCAGCGCTGCGCTTATGAACAGCTATGATACAGCGTTTCCTCTGTAAACAAAGCAGCGCTGCGCTTATGAACAGCAATGATACAGCGTTTCCTCTGTAAACAAAGCAGCGCTGCGCTTATGAACAGCAATGATACAGCGTTTCCTCGGTTACCGCTGTAAACAAAGCAGCGCTGCGCTTATGAACAGCAATGATACAGCGTTTCCTCGGTTACCGCTGTAAACAAAGCAGCGCTGCGCTTATGAACAGCAATGATACAGCGTTTCCTTGGTTACCGCTGTAAACAAAGCAGCGCTGCACTTATGAACAGCAATGATACAGCATTTCCTCGGTTACCGCTGTAAACAAAGCAGCGCTGCGCTTATGAACAGCAATGATACAGCGTTTCCTCGGTTACCGCTGTAAACAAAGCAGCGCTGCACTTATGAACAGCTATGATACAGCGTTTCCTCGGTTACCGCTGTAATCAAAGCAGCGCTGCACTTATGAACAGCAATGATACAGTGTTTCCTCTGTAAACAAAGCAGCGCTGCGCTTATGAACAGCAATGATACAGTGTTTCCTCTGTAAACAAAGCAGCGCTGTGCTTATGAACAGCTATGATACAGCGTTTCCTCTGTAAACAAAGCAGCGCTGTGCTTATGAACAGCTATGATACAGCGTTTCCTCTGTAAACAAAGCAGCGCTGTGCTTATGAACAGCAATGATACAGCGTTTCCTCTGTAAACAAAGCAGCGCTGTGCTTATGAACAGCAATGATACAGTGTTTCCTCTGTAAACAAAGCAGCGCTGTGCTTATGAACAGCTATGATACAGCGTTTCCTCTGTAAACAAAGCAGCGCTGCGCTTATGAACAGCAATGATACAGTGTTTCCTCTGTAAACAAAGCAGCGCTGTGCTTATGAACAGCTATGATACAGCGTTTCCTCTGTAAACAAAGCAGCGCTGCGCTTATGAACAGCAATGATACAGTGTTTCCTCTGTAAACAAAGCAGCGCTGCACTTATGAACAGCAATGATACAGCGTTTCCTCGGTTACCGCTGTAAACAAAGCAGCGCTGCACTTATGAACAGCAATGATACAGCGTTTCCTCGGTTACCGCTGTAAACAAAGCAGCGCTGCGCTTATGAACAGCAATTATACAGTGTTTCCTCGGTTACCGCTGTAAACAAAGCAGCGCTGCACTTATGAACAGCTATGATACAGCGTTTCCTCTGTAAACAAAGCAGCGCTGCGCTTATGAACAGCTATGATACAGCGTTTCCTCTGTAAACAAAGCAGCGCTGCGCTTATGAACAGCAATGATACAGCGTTTCCTCTGTAAACAAAGCAGCGCTGCGCTTATGAACAGCAATGATACAGCTTTTCCTCGGTTACCGCTGTAAACAAAGCAGCGCTGTGCTTATGAACAGCAATGATACAGCGTTTCCTCGGTTACCGCTGTAAACAAAGCAGCGCTGCACTTATGAACAGCTATGATACAGTGTTTCCTCTGTAAACAAAGCAGCGCTGCGCTTATGAACAGCAATGATACAGTGTTTCCTCTGTAAACAAAGCAGCGCTGCGCTTATGAACAGCAATGATACAGCGTTTCCTCTGTAAACAAAGCAGCGCTGCGCTTATGAACAGCAATGATACAGCGTTTCCTCTGTAAACAAAGCAGCGCTGCGCTTATGAACAGCAATGATACAGCGTTTCCTCTGTAAACAAAGCAGCGCTGCGCTTATGAACAGCAATGATACAGCGTTTCCTCTGTAAACAAAGCAGCGCTGCGCTTATGAACAGCAATGATACAGCGTTTCCTCTGTAAACAAAGCAGCGCTGCGCTTATGAACAGCAATGATACAGCGTTTCCTCTGTAAACAAAGCAGCGCTGCGCTTATGAACAGCAATGATACAGCGTTTCCTCTGTAAACAAAGCAGCGCTGCGCTTATGAACAGCAATGATACAGCGTTTCCTCTGTAAACAAAGCAGCGCTGCGCTTATGAACAGCAATGATACAGCGTTTCCTCTGTAAACAAAGCAGCGCTGCGCTTATGAACAGCAATGATACAGCGTTTCCTCTGTAAACAAAGCAGCGCTGCGCTTATGAACAGCAATGATACAGCGTTTCCTCTGTAAACAAAGCAGCGCTGCGCTTATGAACAGCAATGATACAGCGTTTCCTCTGTAAACAAAGCAGCGCTGCGCTTATGAACAGCAATGATACAGCGTTTCCTCTGTAAACAAAGCAGCGCTGCGCTTATGAACAGCAATGATACAGCGTTTCCTCTGTAAACAAAGCAGCGCTGCGCTTATGAACAGCAATGATACAGCGTTTCCTCTGTAAACAAAGCAGCGCTGCGCTTATGAACAGCAATGATACAGCGTTTCCTCTGTAAACAAAGCAGCGCTGCGCTTATGAACAGCAATGATACAGCGTTTCCTCTGTAAACAAAGCAGCGCTGCGCTTATGAACAGCAATGATACAGCGTTTCCTCTGTAAACAAAGCAGCGCTGCGCTTATGAACAGCAATGATACAGCGTTTCCTCTGTAAACAAAGCAGCGCTGCGCTTATGAACAGCAATGATACAGCGTTTCCTCTGTAAACAAAGCAGCGCTGCGCTTATGAACAGCAATGATACAGCGTTTCCTCTGTAAACAAAGCAGCGCTGCGCTTATGAACAGCAATGATACAGCGTTTCCTCTGTAAACAAAGCAGCGCTGCGCTTATGAACAGCAATGATACAGCGTTTCCTCTGTAAACAAAGCAGCGCTGCGCTTATGAACAGCAATGATACAGCGTTTCCTCTGTAAACAAAGCAGCGCTGCGCTTATGAACAGCAATGATACAGCGTTTCCTCTGTAAACAAAGCAGCGCTGCGCTTATGAACAGCAATGATACAGCGTTTCCTCTGTAAACAAAGCAGCGCTGCGCTTATGAACAGCAATGATACAGCGTTTCCTCTGTAAACAAAGCAGCGCTGCGCTTATGAACAGCAATGATACAGCGTTTCCTCTGTAAACAAAGCAGCGCTGCGCTTATGAACAGCAATGATACAGCGTTTCCTCTGTAAACAAAGCAGCGCTGCGCTTATGAACAGCAATGATACAGCGTTTCCTCTGTAAACAAAGCAGCGCTGCGCTTATGAACAGCTATGATACAGCGTTTCCTCTGTAAACAAAGCAGCGCTGCGCTTATGAACAGCAATGATACAGCGTTTCCTCTGTAAACAAAGCAGCGCTGCGCTTATGAACAGCTATGATACAGCGTTTCCTCTGTAAACAAAGCAGCGCTGCGCTTATGAACAGCTATGATACAGCGTTTCCTCTGTAAACAAAGCAGCGCTGCGCTTATGAACAGCAATGATACAGCGTTTCCTCTGTAAACAAAGCAGCGCTGCGCTTATGAACAGCAATGATACAGCGTTTCCTCTGTAAACAAAGCAGCGCTGCGCTTATGAACAGCTATGATACAGCGTTTCCTCTGTAAACAAAGCAGCGCTGCGCTTATGAACAGCTATGATACAGCGTTTCCTCTGTAAACAAAGCAGCGCTGCGCTTATGAACAGCAATGATACAGCGTTTCCTCGGTTACCGCTGTAAACAAAGCAGCGCTGCGCTTATGAACAGCTATGATACAGCGTTTCCTCTGTAAACAAAGCAGCGCTGCGCTTATGAACAGCTATGATACAGCGTTTCCTCTGTAAACAAAGCAGCGCTGCGCTTATGAACAGCAATGATACAGCGTTTCCTCTGTAAACAAAGCAGCGCTGCGCTTATGAACAGCAATGATACAGCGTTTCCTCTGTAAACAAAGCAGCGCTGCGCTTATGAACAGCAATGATACAGCGTTTCCTCTGTAAACAAAGCAGCGCTGCGCTTATGAACAGCAATGATACAGCGTTTCCTCTGTAAACAAAGCAGCGCTGCGCTTATGAACAGCAATGATACAGCGTTTCCTCTGTAAACAAAGCAGCGCTGCGCTTATGAACAGCTATGATACAGCGTTTCCTCTGTAAACAAAGCAGCGCTGCGCTTATGAACAGCTATGATACAGCGTTTCCTCTGTAAACAAAGCAGCGCTGCGCTTATGAACAGCAATGATACAGCGTTTCCTCTGTAAACAAAGCAGCGCTGCGCTTATGAACAGCTATGATACAGCGTTTCCTCTGTAAACAAAGCAGCGCTGCGCTTATGAACAGCTATGATACAGCGTTTCCTCTGTAAACAAAGCAGCGCTGCGCTTATGAACAGCAATGATACAGCGTTTCCTCTGTAAACAAAGCAGCGCTGCGCTTATGAACAGCAATGATACAGCGTTTCCTCTGTAAACAAAGCAGCGCTGCGCTTATGAACAGCAATGATACAGCGTTTCCTCTGTAAACAAAGCAGCGCTGCGCTTATGAACAGCAATGATACAGCGTTTCCTCTGTAAACAAAGCAGCGCTGCGCTTATGAACAGCAATGATACAGCGTTTCCTCTGTAAACAAAGCAGCGCTGCGCTTATGAACAGCAATGATACAGCGTTTCCTCTGTAAACAAAGCAGCGCTGCGCTTATGAACAGCTATGATACAGCGTTTCCTCTGTAAACAAAGCAGCGCTGCGCTTATGAACAGCAATGATACAGCGTTTCCTCTGTAAACAAAGCAGCGCTGCGCTTATGAACAGCAATGATACAGCGTTTCCGCTGTAAACAAAGCAGCGCTGCGCTTATGAACAGCAATGATACAGCGTTTCCGCTGTAAACAAAGCAGCGCTGCGCTTATGAACAGCAATGATACAGCGTTTCCTCTGTAAACAAAGCAGCGCTGCGCTTATGAACAGCAATGATAGTGTTTCCTCTGTAAACATGAACAGCAATGATACAGTGTTTCCTCTGTAAACATGAACAGCAATGATAGTGTTTCCTCTGTAAACATGAACAGCAATGATACAGTGTTTCCTCTGTAAACAAAGCAGCGCTGCGCTTATGAACAGCAATGATACAGCGTTTACTCTGTAAACAAAGCAGCGCTGCACTTATGAACAGCAATGATACAGCGTTTCCTCTGTAAACAAAGCAGCGCTGCGCTTATGAACAGCAATGATACAGCGTTTCCTCTGTAAACAAAGCAGCGCTGCGCTTATGAACAGCAATGATACAGCGTTTCCTCTGTAAACAAAGCAGCGCTGCGCTTATGAACAGCAATGATACAGCGTTTCCTCTGTAAACATGAACAGCAATGATACAGCGTTTCCTCTGTAAACAAAGCAGCGCTGCGCTTATGAACAGCAATGATACAGCGTTTCCTCTGTAAACAAAGCAGTGCTGCGCTTATGAACTGCAATGATACAGCGTTTCCTCTGTAAACAAAGCAGCGCTGCGCTTATGAACAGCAATGATACAGCGTTTCCTCTGTAAACAAAGCAGAGCTGCGCTTATGAACAGCAATGATACAGTGTTTCCTCTGTAAACATGAACAGCAATGATACAGCGTTTCCTCTGTAAACAAAGCAGCGCTGCGCTTATGAACAGCAATGATACAGCGTTTCCTCTGTAAACAAAGCAGCGCTGCGCTTATGAACAGCAATGATACAGTGTTTCCTCTGTAAACAAAGCAGCGCTGCGCTTATGAACAGCTATGATACAGCGTTTCCTCTGTAAACAAAGCAGCGCTGCGCTTATGAACAGAAATGATACAGCGTTTCCGCTGTAAACAAAGCAGCGCTGCGCTTATGAACAGCAATGATACAGTGTTTCCTCTGTAAACAAAGCAGCGCTGCGCTTATGAACAGCAATGATACAGTGTTTCCTCTGTAAACAAAGCAGCGCTGCGCTTATGAACAGCAATGATACAGCGTTTCCTCTGTAAACAAAGCAGCGCTGCTCTTATGAACAGCAATGATACAGTGTTTCCTCTGTAAACAAAGCAGCGCTGCGCTTATGAACAGCAATGATACAGTGTTTCCTCTGTAAACATGAACAGCAATGATACAGTGTTTCCTCTGTAAACATGAACTGCAATGATACAGCGTTTCCTCTGTAAACAAAGCAGCGCTGCGCTTATGAACAGCAATGATACAGCGTTTCCTCTGTAAACAAAGCAGTGCTGCGCTTATGAACAGCAATGATACAGCGTTTCCTCTGTAAACAAAGCAGTGCTGCGCTTATGAACAGCAATGATACAGTGTTTCCTCTGTAAACATGAACAGCAATGATACAGTGTTTCCTCTGTAAACATGAACAGCAATGATACAGCGTTTCCTCTGTAAACAAAGCAGCGCTGCGCTTATGAACAGCAATGATACAGCGTTTCCTCTGTAAACAAAGCAGCGCTGCGCTTATGAACAGCAATGATACAGTGTTTCCTCTGTAAACAAAGCAGCGCTGCGCTTATGAACAGCTATGATACAGCGTTTCCTCTGTAAACAAAGCAGCGCTGCGCTTATGAACAGAAATGATACAGCGTTTCCGCTGTAAACAAAGCAGCGCTGCGCTTATGAACAGCAATGATACAGCGTTTCCTCTGTAAACAAAGCAGCGCTGCGCTTATGAACAGCAATGATACAGCGTTTCCTCTGTAAACAAAGCAGCGCTGCGCTTATGAACAGCAATGATACAGCGTTTCCTCTGTAAACAAAGCAGCGCTGCTCTTATGAACAGCAATGATACAGCATTTCCTCTGTAAACAAAGCAGCGCTGCGCTTATGAACAGCAATGATACAGTGTTTCCTCTGTAAACATGAACAGCAATGATACAGCGTTTCCTCTGTAAACATGAACAGCAATGATACAGTGTTTCCTCTGTAAACATGAACAGCAATGATACAGCGTTTCCTCTGTAAACATGAACAGCAATGATACAGCGTTTCCTCTGTAAACATGAACAGCAATGATACAGCGTTTTCTCTGTAAACATGAACAGCAATGATACAGCGTTTCCTCTGTAAACATGAACAGCAATGATACAGCGTTTCCTCTGTAAACAAAGCAGCGCTGCGCTTATGAACAGCAATGATACAGCGTTTCCTCTGTAAACAAAGCAGCGCTGCGCTTATGAACAGCAATGATACAGCGTTTCCTCTGTAAACATGAACAGCAATGATACAGCGTTTCCTCTGTAAACAAAGCAGCGCTGCACTTATGAACAGCAATGATACAGCGTTTCCTCTGTAAACAAAGCAGCGCTGTGCTTATGAACAGCTATGATACAGCGTTTCCTCTGTAAACAAAGCAGCGCTGCGCTTATGAACAGCAATGATACAGCGTTTCCTCTGTAAACAAAGCAGTGCTGCGCTTATGAACAGCAATGATACAGCGTTTCCGCTGTAAACAAAGCAGCGCTGTGCTTATGAACAGCTATGATACAGCGTTTCCTCTGTAAACAAAGCAGTGCTGCGCTTATGAACAGCTATGATACAGCGTTTCCGCTGTAAACAAAGCAGCGCTGTGCTTATGAACAGCTATGATACAGCGTTTCCTCTGTAACCAAAGCAGCGCTGTGCTTATGAACAGAAATGATACAGCGTTTCCGCTGTAAACAAAGCAGCGCTGCGCTTATGAACAGCAATGATACAGCGTTTCCGCTGTAAACAAAGCAGCGCTGCGCTTATGAACAGCTATGATACAGCGTTTCCTCTGTAACCAAAGCAGCGCTGTGCTTATGAACAGCAATGATACAGCGTTTCCGCTGTAAACAAAGCAGCGCTGCGCTTATGAACAGCAATGATACAGCGTTTCCTCTGTAAACATGAACAGCAATGATACAGTGTTTCCTCTGTAAACATGAACAGCAATGATACAGCGTTTCCGCTGTAAACAAAGCAGCGCTGCGCTTATGAACAGCAATGATACAGCGTTTCCGCTGTAAACAAAGCAGCGCTGCGCTTATGAACAGCAATGATACAGCGTTTCCGCTGTAAACAAAGCAGCGCTGCGCTTATGAACAGCAATGATACAGCGTTTCCTCTGTAAACAAAGCAGCGCTGCGCTTATGAACAGCAATGATACAGCGTTTCCGCTGTAAACAAAGCAGCGCTGCGCTTATGAACAGCAATGATACAGCGTTTCCGCTGTAAACAAAGCAGCGCTGCGCTTATGAACAGCAATGATACAGCGTTTCCGCTGTAAACAAAGCAGCGCTGCGCTTATGAACAGCAATGATACAGCGTTTCCGCTGTAAACAAAGCAGCGCTGCGCTTATGAACAGCTATGATACAGCGTTTCCTCTGTAAACAAAGCAGCGGTGCGCTTATGAACAGCAATGATACAGCGTTTCCTCTGTAAACAAAGCAGCGCTGCGCTTATGAACAGCTATGATACAGCGTTTCCTCTGTAAACAAAGCAGCGCTGCGCTTATGAACAGCAATGATACAGCGTTTCCTCTGTAAACAAAGCAGCGCTGCGCTTATGAACAGCTATGATACAGCGTTTCCTCTGTAAACAAAGCAGCGCTGCGCTTATGAACAGCTATGATACAGCGTTTCCTCTGTAAACAAAGCAGCGCTGCGCTTATGAACAGCTATGATACAGCGTTTCCGCTGTAAACAAAGCAGCGCTGCGCTTATGAACAGCTATGATACAGCGTTTCCACTGTAAACAAAGCAGCGCTGCGCTTATGAACAGCTATGATACAGCGTTTCCACTGTAAACAAAGCAGCGCTGCGCTTATGAACAGCTATGATACAGCGTTTCCGCTGTAAACAAAGCAGCGCTGCGCTTATGAACAGCTATGATACAGCGTTTCCGCTGTAAACAAAGCAGCGCTGCGCTTATGAACAGCTATGATACAGCGTTTCCGCTGTAAACAAAGCAGCGCTGCGCTTATGAACAGCAATGATACAGCGTTTCCGCTGTAAACAAAGCAGCGCTGCGCTTATGAACAGCAATGATACAGCGTTTCCTCTGTAAACAAAGCAGCGCTGCGCTTATGAACAGCAATGATACAGCGTTTCCGCTGTAAACAAAGCAGCGCTGCGCTTATGAACAGCAATGATACAGCGTTTCCGCTGTAAACAAAGCAGCGCTGCGCTTATGAACAGCTATGATACAGCGTTTCCACTGTAAACAAAGCAGCGCTGCGCTTATGAACAGCTATGATACAGCGTTTCCTCTGTAAACAAAGCAGCGCTGCGCTTATGAACAGCTATGATACAGCGTTTCCTCTGTAAACAAAGCAGCGCTGCGCTTATGAACAGCTATGATACAGCGTTTCCTCTGTAAACAAAGCAGCGCTGCGCTTATGAACAGCAATGATACAGCGTTTCCGCTGTAAACAAAGCAGCGCTGCGCTTATGAACAGCTATGATACAGCGTTTCCGCTGTAAACTAAGCAGCGCTGCGCTTATGAACAGCAATGATACAGCGTTTCCTCTGTAAACATGAACAGCAATGATACAGTGTTTCCTCTGTAAACATGAACAGCAATGATACAGCGTTTCCTCTGTAAACATGAACAGCAATGATACAGTGTTTCCTCTGTAAACATGAACAGCAATGATACAGCGTTTCCTCTGTAAACAAAGCAGCGCTGCGCTTATGAACAGCAATGATACAGCGTTTCCTCTGTAAACAAAGCAGCGCTGCGCTTATGAACAGCTATGATACAGCGTTTCCGCTGTAAACAAAGCAGCGCTGCGCTTATGAACAGCAATGATACAGCGTTTCCTCTGTAAACATGAACAGCAATGATACAGCGTTTCCTCTGTAAACATGAACAGCAATGATACAGTGTTTCCTCTGTAAACATGAACAGCTATGATACAGCGTTTCCTCTGTAAACAAAGCAGCGCTGCGCTTATGAACAGCTATGATACAGCGTTTCCGCTGTAAACAAAGCAGCGCTGCGCTTATGAACATCTATGATACAGCGTTTCCACTGTAAACAAAGCAGCGCTGCGCTTATGAACAGCTATGATACAGCGTTTCCACTGTAAACAAAGCAGCGCTGCGCTTATGAACAGCTATGATACAGCGTTTCCGCTGTAAACAAAGCAGCGCTGCGCTTATGAACAGCTATGATACAGCGTTTCCGCTGTAAACAAAGCAGCGCTGCGCTTATGAACAGCTATGATACAGCGTTTCCGCTGTAAACAAAGCAGCGCTGCGCTTATGAACAGCAATGATACAGCGTTTCCGCTGTAAACAAAGCAGCGCTGCGCTTATGAACAGCAATGATACAGCGTTTCCTCTGTAAACAAAGCAGCGCTGCGCTTATGAACAGCAATGATACAGCGTTTCCGCTGTAAACAAAGCAGCGCTGCGCTTATGAACAGCAATGATACAGCGTTTCCGCTGTAAACAAAGCAGCGCTGCGCTTATGAACAGCTATGATACAGCGTTTCCACTGTAAACAAAGCAGCGCTGCGCTTATGAACAGCTATGATACAGCGTTTCCTCTGTAAACAAAGCAGCGCTGCGCTTATGAACAGCTATGATACAGCGTTTCCTCTGTAAACAAAGCAGCGCTGCGCTTATGAACAGCTATGATACAGCGTTTCCTCTGTAAACAAAGCAGCGCTGCGCTTATGAACAGCAATGATACAGCGTTTCCGCTGTAAACAAAGCAGCGCTGCGCTTATGAACAGCTATGATACAGCGTTTCCGCTGTAAACTAAGCAGCGCTGCGCTTATGAACAGCAATGATACAGCGTTTCCTCTGTAAACATGAACAGCAATGATACAGTGTTTCCTCTGTAAACATGAACAGCAATGATACAGCGTTTCCTCTGTAAACATGAACAGCAATGATACAGTGTTTCCTCTGTAAACATGAACAGCAATGATACAGCGTTTCCTCTGTAAACAAAGCAGCGCTGCGCTTATGAACAGCAATGATACAGCGTTTCCTCTGTAAACAAAGCAGCGCTGCGCTTATGAACAGCTATGATACAGCGTTTCCGCTGTAAACAAAGCAGCGCTGCGCTTATGAACAGCAATGATACAGCGTTTCCTCTGTAAACATGAACAGCAATGATACAGCGTTTCCTCTGTAAACATGAACAGCAATGATACAGTGTTTCCTCTGTAAACATGAACAGCAATGATACAGTGTTTCCTCTGTAAACATGAACAGCAATGATACAGCGTTTCCGCTGTAAACAAAGCAGCGCTGCGCTTATGAACAGCAATGATACAGCGTTTCCTCTGTAAACATGAACAGCAATGATACAGCGTTTCCTCTGTAAACATGAACAGCAATGATACAGCGTTTCCTCTGTAAACATGAACAGCAATGATACAGTGTTTCCTCTGTAAACATGAACAGCAATGATACAGCGTTTCCTCTGTAAACATGAACAGCAATGATACAGCGTTTCCTCTGTAAACATGAACAGCAATGATACAGCGTTTCCTCTGTAAACATGAACAGCAATGATACAGTGTTTCCTCTGTAAACATGAACAGCAATGATACAGCGTTTCCTCTGTAAACAAAGCAGCGCTGCGCTTATGAACAGCAATGATACAGCGTTTCCTCTGTAAACAAAGCAGCGCTGCGCTTATGAACAGCAATGATACAGTGTTTCCTCTGTAAACATGAACAGCAATGATACAGCGTTTCCTCTGTAAACAAAGCAGCGCTGCGCTTATGAACAGCTATGATACAGCGTTTCCGCTGTAAACAAAGCAGCGCTGCGCTTATGAACAGCAATGATACAGCGTTTCCTCTGTAAACATGAACAGCAATGATACAGCGTTTCCTCTGTAAACATGAACAGCAATGATACAGTGTTTCCTCTGTAAACATGAACAGCAATGATACAGCGTTTCCTCTGTAAACAAAGCAGCGCTGCGTTTATGAACAGCTATGATACAGCGTTTTCTCTGTAAACAAAGCAGCGCTGCACTTATGAACAGCAATGATACAGCGTTTCCTCTGTAAACAAAGCAGCGCTGCACTTATGAACAGCTATGATACAGCGTTTCCTCTGTAAACAAAGCAGCGCTGCACTTATGAATTTTAATATGCATTATACAGAGGCGAGATGAAAAGAAAAAATACCATCTAAACTTTTCTAAAGACAGTAAGTTCCCCTCAGACATACATTCATATAAACTCTTATCCCTAACTGAATCGTGATTTGTTAGCATCAACCGATTTGAATCATCACATATTTGAATCAGTTTTCCATCAGCTCGGGCTTAATCGTTACGTCCCTATCCAAACATTGAACTGTCACACATGCATTCATTTGTCCATTAACAGCTGAGTTTGTGTAAGATGTTGCACTACACGTCGCTGTCACCGAGAATACTTATTTCTCTGAATAATTATGAGATGTGTGTGTTGTAGTGTGCATCAGTTTAAGGTTTGAGAACATAGTTATGAATGTATTTGGATGAATCTCGGTGATCTCTCTTTGTTTCACCCACTGCTTCTCGTACAGAGGTCCTGAGGAAGTTTTATGGCGGTCACAGGTCAAAACCTAACAGATCAGTCTGTTGGTTAAGGACAGAAACTGTATTTTGACCAATGAGAAGTCCTGTCCTTCCCAGGCTTGGTACCAGAGGTCTTCTTCTTGCCCTCTAAGAGGTGTCTGGCATCTTTATCTGATGGCACTGGACAGTTTGCTTATGTTAGTCCACCAACATCCAATCAAAATGTAGAAACCTTTGTCCACTGTTGTGGTCAGAGAGGGGCCCCGCCATAAACTGGGCCCTGGAATGTGCCGAGTGGCTCTCACCGTGTCTACACCGGACGCGACAAAATACAATAGAACCCATTATAATCAGTGATCCTGTCTACACTGGATGCGGCGCGACACGACAAACAAATGAGCGCAAATGCATTTGCTGATTAAACGACTTAGCGCTGGACGTTAAAATGATAACTGCGTCGGGATGAAACTAGCAAAAACCACTTGCGCCGATCATCAATTTGGTAACAGCGCCACCTGTTGGTCAGAAGTAAAAAACAATTATGCCACATTACAACTCATTTTATTTATGGGTTTTCAACCGTTTTGCTTAAAATAGTCTAGAGATGTGTTTTAGTCATTTTTGCAGTTGGTCTGATGCTCCATGCCTTGTTTAGCTCTACGACTACGAGCATTTTTTCTGCCGGTGCGACTTAATTTTGTGAGCGGTCGCACTGGCGCGACCACAGAGTAAGCGATGCCATTTCTGTTGCATATGAGAAACATCAAACGGCAAACGAAACAAAAGCGTGACGAAACCGCGCTACTCGTTTGAACTCGTCGCAGAATGAATAAAGATTGCTGCGAGATCCGGTGAGATGAATTCAAATTCTGCACAGAATTCGGTTATGAACAGATCAAACAGCGCTGATGTAGAAAAACAGAGGTAGTAATGAGAACCATGCCATGGTTTTTGTGGCAGAAAGAGTCGAATGTTATTACATTATTCATTTAGGGTTTGTCCAGCCTTTTGAGAGAGAAATTCAAGCACTTTTCAGTGACTTTCAAGTATTTCACAACTATTTACAGCGCTTTAAAGCTCTAAAAAAGCTCCAATTTAAATGTTTTTAATGGGATGACCAAAATAAACGTTGTGGTAAACAAACACTTATTTAAAATACATTAAAAAGTACCACTATAACCAGTAGATGGCAGCAGAGAGGCACTTAATGGCTTATTAATCCACTATTTTTGCTTTATATTTTGATATTATAAAATATCAAATCATCAAGAAATCAAATTTTGTCAAAGTTTTGCACTTTTCACGTGTATGAAGCAAGAAATTCACAAAGTGCGTTAAAAAAACAGACGTTTTCTCAATTGGGAACTGGATAACTCAAAGTAAAGAGCGTTCTTTGGAAAATCGCTGAAGCTGTCGGTCAGTTCAATATAACAGGCTACTATAAAAGAATAATGGTACGGTTAATGAGAGTAGAATATAATTTTTTCACATAACAAAAAAATTTTGCTCATTTGCTCATTAGTACATTTTGTGCGCTTCCCAACTCAAGCTCAGTGCTTTACTGTCAATTGTGCATTACCAAGAAATAAACATGTAATCATAACTGCACTTGATAATGCAAAACAATAGTATTTTTATGATTAAATTATCTTTGTTTCTAATAACCTTACATATCACCCCCCCAGCGCTACCAAATCTGCTTGTGCCACCATCACAAATGTTACCATTTTATTATTAATTAATAAGAAAGTTGCAAATAAACAGGAGACTCGGATCTTGTATCAAACGCACACAATGGTGTTAAATACTTGTCTTGATGAGTATTCATTAAGTGAACAATCAGTTGAGAAAGAACGGAAAAATGTAATTTTATAATGTAAGGCAGAGAATTATTTTCTGTATTATTAGTAAATCCAAATATGCCAATCTCGAAGCACAAAGAACAAGTGTGGTCAATATTATGAATCTACACAAATCTTTCCAGAATGTCCTTCCATGAGATCAGTGCCAAAATAACAGTTTCATTCATCTTATTACACAAAGAACAGCTTCCTAAACTTAACAAGAACATGGTTTACTGAGTAGCAGGTGTCAATTTTTAAAGGTTAATTCCTTCACGCTGTCTGCCAATAAATATGTGTTTGGTGAAGTCCAGATGTCCTTATAATAAACTATGAGAACGGGTCAGATTCACTAAGCATGCAACATGTGTGTGTGTGTGTGTGTGTGTGTGTGTTTCATCTTATGGTAATAACCACCTCTCACAAGAATAAACCAAGGTATTTCTGAACAAAATGCAAGTTTTGGCCATTTGCAATCCATATTAAGCACCCCCGGCAATATTTCAATCATAAACAGTGTGACAAAACATTGTTAAAGTGCAGATAATATATTTAAAACTGTAATATTAAAAGTATTCACCATATCAATGATGCATATGCAAGCAGATGAGGCCGGAATATGAATGGTTCAGTGTTTTCTTCTAATGGTTTTCTATGGGAAGCGTTTAATGTGAAACTTTGCACATTGTGTTTATATTCTGTCTTCATATGGTCAAGACTATCAAGAGCTCGAGCTGCGAGGTTTCTGTGAAGAACCGCGCGCGTGGAGCATCTGTGACGAAAGCGTGTGCGGAAAGCCCTTATATGGATGATCTGGGCGGGGTTTATGCAAATGCCTGACCTCGTGCACGCGGATAGACTAACAGGACGAGCTTAAGAACAAGCACGTGTGCTGTGAATCAGGACAGTTCTCGAGACAAGCGCGAATAAATACCAACAAACTAACGCAATTATTGAGTCTTTTTGAAGTAAAGAACAAATAATGCTCCATAATGTAAAAGTTGCTGTCTGACAGTGGTCCACACCCCTTTAACGTACTCGGGTAAGGTTGGTTTTATATCGGCACATTCGGACTTACTCCGTTAACACACTATATTGGACATTCAGCGGAAATATGACATTAAAACAATACTTGGCCATTTTGATCGATTGTGAAAAAAAATTAGTAGGTTGATAATGATGTCACTGATTAGAATTTGCAAAAAATAATTTTTGCAAATATAATTAGAAAGTTATTGAAGGCGGAAATGTGTGAATGTGCGAATATAAAACCAACGTTACCCGCGTTGTGATTTTCTGCTTCGCGTTATATCTCTCGGATATATATATACATATATATGGTAGTTGACAAATAAAAGTTGGACTGTGTCCTATAGCAAAAACGTAGAAAAAAAAAACTTAAATGAGAAAAATGTACGTTATCTTCACTCTTAGAGTTCCGAACAGCATGAGGTTGTTAGTAGTTTACACATTGATCCGTCCGCTATCTCTCTGTCAGACAGTGTTTCTACAGGAGTCAGTGCAGTCCCGGTTAAACCGTGTTTCTCCGGTACCTGAGAAGCTCTGCTCCCACCGCGTCAGTCCCTCTCTGCGCAGAAACGCGCCGGTCTCCGCGACGCCCCAGCGCTTATACTCCGCGTCGATCAGCTGCGTCTCCGGGAGAACACCGTTCTCTTCCCGCGGCCGCTTAACGGCTCTGTCCATCATTAAACACCGCTAAAGACGGACGGTTCGCGCTTTAAGTTCGTCCGTTCGCGCCGCCTGTCGGGATGGAGCGCGCATGGGGGCGGAGTTATGACACATGGGGGCGGGGCCATGACGCACCAAGACCCCTCTGGAGTAGCCATGTGCTGCGTCCCAATTCATCTACTTATACTATGCCCTAAAAGTATGTACTTTTTGTGAAGAAAAAGTACACTTTTGAGTATGTAGCAGAATAGTAGGCACGCTTTACTTCATCATAGCTGCTCTTTAACGGACGCTCTGTTGCTTAGTTACGAGCATCTTGTAACTGTATAAACTGCTGTCAATCATCTTATCACAGTTAACATCATCCACATTTAGTTTAATTTGATTTCCTACCGTATATGAGAGAAATAAAGAAGCACATCGCGGGTCTTTCATGCTGAGAACTCTGCTCATGTGTTCAATAATGATGCATTTCAAAGTTAAACACCAAACGTGTCATTATACAAGTTCACAGTGTTGCTGCAGATGAAATATAACGTGGATAACATTAAATAAATATTTTTTAATCAGGTCAGACATTGATTATTTATCACTCAAATCCCGTTCTCTACCCGTCCGTCGGTCGCGCATATCCGCCATGTTTGTAGTTTTTAACACTTTTTATGCGTGTTTGTAGTTCTAATCGAATCCTCGTCCACTAGAGCGTGCATCGAATTCTAACCGGAAGTAGTAGACCATCCGGGAATCTTTAGCATACTTTTTTAAACATACTATGATTTGGGACACACTAATTCTATTTTCGAATACTATTTAGGACGGATAGTATGCGAATTGGGACGCAGCAATTGTTTAGTAAACTAAAAACATATGTTATAATATTACAATTATATAATAATTAGTTTCATTATATATATATTTTTTCGTGGACACATCAAATACTTTGAGCTTTGCGATGAAATGGTATTTTTTCCACACTATAGAAGTCAATGGAGACCAGCGTTTAATTTAAACGTTAATTCTGAGTGAATAACTCCTTTAATAGCCAAAGATTTCTGTATAAAATATGAGTGTTGCTGTTAAATTTATCAGCTGTTTTAAATTATTATTTTATCTGTTTGATTATTTAAATGTATTATTGGTTTTCTTATAGAGAAATGCATTCACTTATTCAACTCTTTGTATTGTATTAAGTGTTTGTTCTGATTTTGATAGGATTAAATGCAATTGATTTGACATTAAATGTCCATATGTCTTTAATTTGCAACAACATAAACATAACGGTAATAATATTATCACATAATACATTGGTTAAAATGAATATAATAGCGTTTGTTAATCTTGGTTAATATTATTGAAATATTTCTTAATGTAGGCTATTTTTTAAATGTAAAAATGTACCTTATACAATATGATCCAACAACAAACTATTATATGTTTTGACATTAACATTAAATATGATTTTCATTCAAATGTTGCTCATTGTACATCATATGCAAGTGCATTGTGAAGAGTATTGTTGTTAAATATTGTGGATATCAATCTGAATGATGTACAGTATACTGGTGGGTCTACTGTACATACTGTACATCAGAGTCAGTCCCAGAACAATATACAAGTTCTGGGACAAAAATAATAACCCATGGTCTGCTTCTTAATGTGTGTCCTGGCATAACGTTGTCTTTTTTATATATAAATAAAAAACAACTAACTAACAAACAAACAAAACCATGTATTATATAAAGAAAATAAGTCATTTTATGCTGTTATGGTGCATTGGCAATAAAATAAGAACAATAAATAAATCATACATTGAAGTTTATTTCAACCATGCTTTGACTTATTTCACTGTATATGAATTATGATGTAAAATCATCACATTAATCAATCAACAGAAAGCTCTGATACATATTAAGCCCGTGACACATAAAGCCAATGGACTTTAGCGTCTGCAAAAATATTAAATTTGATAAACGTGGAGATGATTGTAGGCGTATGCTAAAGCTAACCGAGGATGAAGAAATTATGACGGCAATAAATGTGACCCTGGAGCACAAAACCAGTCATAAGGGTCCATTTTGTGAAATTGAGATTTATTCATCATCTGAAAGCTGAATAAATAGCTTTCGATTGATGTATGATTTGTTATGATAGGATAATATTTGTAAATCTGGAATCTGAGGGTGCAAAAAAATCAAAATATTGAGAAAATCATCTTTAAAGTTGTTCAAATGAAGTTCTTAACAATGCATATTACTAATCAGAAATTAAGTTTTGATATATTTATGATAGTAAATTTACTAAATATCTTCATGGAACATGATCTTAATATCCTAATGATTTTTGGCATAACAGAAAAATGATAATTTTGACCCATACAATGTATTGTTGTCTATTGCTACAAATATACCTGTTACTTATGACTGCTTTTGTGCTGCAGAGACACTTATGACTACTAACAATAAAAATACAGTTTAGTAAAACATCATAAATTCTTTGTCCGTGTTTTAAACTCCGTACTCGACAAAAAGAAATAATAGGAATTATAATATTTGAATTAGTTTATATTTGAAGTGAGCAGGTTAGTGAAGGATCTAGAGACCGAGAGCAGCTTGAGAATGAAACGCAGCACATGTGTGTCTCCGAGAGACACTGATGAGATGGAGACGCTGAACACAACGGCTTTGAACAAGATCAATGAGCTGGGATGGCATGTTTAATCAATGGAGATTGATACTGCTCACGCATTAGGCCTAATCACAGAGGAATTGGAGAGAAGCAGTTATCCAGACTCGTCTTGGAGCTTTTGACCTCGGAGACAGGAGGAGTTTGTAAAACGCTGGGTGTATCTTGTTGTTTCTATATTCCAGACAACATCACGAGCACCATAGACCACATGAAGAAATCCATCCCGGAGCCAAAGACGGGTGGATGGAGAACCACACCGTTATACCTACCGTCTTATTGATTTTGCACCATGCCTAATGCAATATATTAGTCGTTTTATTACACGCTCCATTACAGCGAGAGATACTCATCAGATGAATGTCCAAAACAACTGATGCACAACCAGATGAGCGCGTGTCAGATTACACTATTTCTAATTAGTGTAATTTACACTATTTCCCCGTCTACATACTGTAAAGCTGCTTTGACACAATTTGCATTGTTAAAAGCACTATACAAATAATAGTGACTCAGACGCAGACACTGAAGATGATGCTCATACTTATCAAAGTGGACCCTGAAGAACGCACAGGATCAGAAGTATAAGTGTAATTCTTCACTATTTCATATTTTGACATAAGGAATTATATTTCGACAGAGTTTTTGATTTGTTTGATATAACCTATATGCATTGAATCATAATAGAGTGTAACGTGTGTACAGCAATGGTTTTATGTACTTGTTTTAACTCTTTACATGTAAAAGTACAGGAGTGTTCGATACTGAAGACATTCTGTCTTAAAGAGGCTATTGTGAGATTCTGAGAACATGCTGTGCTTGCTTTATTTTAGGATGTAGACATACCACTGCTGTACTAGGATATTTTAGCTCTTGCTACATTTCTTTATTGCCCAATATCTCACTTCTGCTTGACGCTATATATATATATATATGCATCACATAACCAACTAAAACTGAGCTTGAACTGCAGCACTTGTGTCTGTGTCATTGCGAGTTCTTCATAGCACAACCGGATAATCCAATAACCAGACAATTACTTTAATATGTTTATTGTAACAGATCGTGTCTGAGCACCGAGCCCTGGGGCACTCAGCACAAGATTCAGATATGTTGCTCTCTTGGTTGTGTCTTCCACCAATGTTTCAACATTAATCTACAAACGCTGTGAGAAGCTCCTGCAGTCGAGGTCAGCAGGCCTGGGAAGAGTCCAGGGAGTCAGATAACGCATTTCCAATTTAAAATATTTACATACGACAGGTGGGCATATTCTGGGATGTTGAGGATTGAGGTGAATCTGAATGCGTTATCTGTTCCTTGGATTATCCAAGCGACTTTGTTCAATGAACAAGTTTGATTTTATTGAATGAATGCTCTGTTTTGATTAGAACTCATGCTGGAGTTCTCTGAAGTGTGTTTTGGTTGTGAGAGACACTACTCTGCATCACAACTGCAGACACATTAATTTGATGTGATCATTTAACCACTGAGTGGCCTGATTTAAAGCCAGAAAGCGTTCAGAGTTACAGTCACTGATCTCTGACCAGCTTTCACACTGACGGTCATTACATACTTGACCTGACCATGACCTGAAGATACCATACGTTTGAGACCAGCACCGAGAAAAAAAACAAAAACCTCTTTATTCAATTTATTGCTTTTAAACTAGAAAACTACAAACCATTATATAAATTGAACAATGTGTAATGGTTTACTTAAAATAATAAAATTATAATAACTCAATTTATTAAATAAAAAAAATTAAGTAAATACTATATATTTTTTGCACACTTACTGAAGCAGCTGCACCGGCTCATAAACACTGAAGAATAGGCCGTTTCTGTGTGAGCAGAAGATCAGGGTTTACTCTGCAGTAATGACTGAGCACTCGCTCTCACTCACATGACTTCCTTCCTGAGATCCTCACGTGAGAAGCACAGAAAGCCCCTGCTTTTCAGCTTTATGTTGTCACGATGATGGACAGTAACTTGCCATGTTCAGCGTAAGTGATCCAAACCACAGTCTGATATTAACCTGCATGTTCAGCTCTTACGGTAAGCCGTGTATTTCTATACCAGTAGGGCATCCTTGTCTAGGAGTCCTGCGGGTCGCTGTCGTACATCTCTCTGAGCTGCAGGATCAGCTGTGCCGTGTTGTGTCCGGTCAGCGCAGACACAGGGATGACTGGCTGATGGACGCGGCTCCTCAGAGCCTCCAGGTTCCTCTGGGCCTCCGGCAGGTCCATCTTGTTGGCCACGATGGCACGAGGTCTGTGGGACAGCTGAGGATCGTACCGGTCCAGCTCGAAGCACAGCTGCTGGAACTGCTCCCAGGGCTCGGCGGACGACATGTCCAGCACGAACAGCAGCAGCCGACAGCGCTCGATGTGTCTGAGGAAAGAGACGCCGAGTCCTCGGTTCAGATGAGCGCCGGGAATCAGCCCGGGAATATCAGCCACTGCCATCGAACGAGAGAGAGAGAGAAAACCAGAGCTTTAACAGAACTCACACGCTCACACACTCACACGCACTCACACACACACACAAACACTCTCACACTCACTCTCTCACACTTACACACTCACTCTCACACACACAGACAGACACTCACACACAAACACTCTCACACTCACTCACAGACACACACACACACACACACACTCACTCACTCACTCACACACACACTCTCACTCACTCTCACACACTCACACAAACTCTCTCACATTCACACACTCACACACTCACACAAACACTCTCACACTCACTCACAGACACACACACACTCACTCACACACTCAGACAGACACTCACACAAACACTCTCACACACACACTCACACACACACTCTCTCACACTCTCACTCTCTCACTCACTCACACACACACTCTCACTCTCACACTCTCACTCACACACTCTCTCACACACACACTCTCTCTCACACACACTCACACTCTCTCTCCTCTCTCACACACACTCTCACACACACTCACACTCTCTCTCAGTCTCTCACACACACACACTCACACTCAGACACTCACACACACACAGACACTCACACACACACAGACACTCACACACACACAGACACTCACACACACAGACACTCACACACACAGACACTCACTCACAGACACACACATACACACCTGCCAGCTGCTGGTGGTCTCTGTACATGACGATACCCACGTGAGGCTTGAGTGTGGTGAAGGGGTACGCTGCCACCGCCGGCCGCGCATTAGAGATCACACGCAACAGAGATGACTTGCCTGCATTCGGAAACCCAACCTGCTCACAAACCAGTCCACAGTCAGACAAAAACACACAACAATCTCAAATCATTTCCCATCAGAAAAATCAAGCATCTTTCTAAAACAGATAGACACATTGCTTCAGGTTTTTGCATAGTGTTTTATGTTCGGTCACAATTGTGGGATAATGTGTGTACTGAAATAACATTTCTGCAGTCATAATTTTATATATATATATATATATATATATATATATATATATATATATATATATATATATATATATATATATATATATATATATATCTATTTTATCCCAGCTATTTGAAACTGTTTGATCACATTCTAGTGTTACTATTACGCATAAAAACAACTTATGCAACATTGATAGGAAAACTGAGATAAAAAACTAAAAAATACAACCATCACCGCATTCAAAAATTGTTAATTTTTTAAAAATATAACATCAAATTTTTATATTAATGCTACGAGTATTATAACATCATTATTTTACATTATTTGTAACTAAATATTGAGAAAATCACCTTTAAAGTTGTTCAAATGAAGTTCTTAGCAATGCATATTACTAATCAAAAATTAAGTTTTGATATATTTATGATAGGAAATGTACAAAATATCTTCATGGAACATGATCTTAATATCCTAATGATTTTTGGCATAAAAGAGAAATCAATAATTTTGACCCATACAATGTATTTATGGTTATTGCTACAAATATACCTGTGTTACTTATGACTGCTTTTGTGCTCCAGGGTCACTTTTGACAGTAGCTTGACTTAGGATGCAGATGCAAATTTATGTTCATTATCAAAAGCAGTAACATCTGTAGTAAAAACTGTAACAACCTAATTTCAATATGGTGAAATTTAATTTATTAAAATTAACCATTGGTCTTCCAAGTTCACCCCAAAAATAAAAATGTGTCAATTTACGCACCCTTCTGTCGTTCCAAACCTGTGTACGTCTCTTTCTTATGATGAACTTGAAGAAAGATATTATGCTGGTAATCAAACAGTTGTTGGCCACCTTTGACTTCCATAGTACTTTTTCCCTGCTAAGCAAGCCAATGGTGGCCAACAGCTGAGTGAATACCAGCATTGTTTTTAATATCTTTCCACAGAAACTCAAAGTGCATAGAGGTCTGGAAGCACATGAAGGTGAGAGTTGTTTAGCACTGACCAGTGCGGCGTGGGCCATGGTGCGCAGCTCCAGCTGAACCACGCTCTCCTGGCCCTTCTCTCCGGGCGTGGCGGTCAGCGGCGCTCTGTTCTCATTGGTCAGGAAGAAGCGGTTCCCCTTCCCCCCCGCACCTCCGTACGCCACCGTATACAGCTGGCCGTGCTGCGAGAGGTCTGCCAGCGTCCTGCCCTCTTCTTTGACAAGCGTGCCTACAGGAACCTGCGTTCAAAGCGTTACTCAGAACACGTGACTTCACACTAGTGATGTTAGGTTCTTGACCGAATCGTTCTTTTGAGCCGGTTCTTAGGAAGTAAACGGTCGAGCCGGTTCACAAATCGAACTGAATCGAACTTTAGTTCCGGGTTGATGACGAAAAACGCACAGCCGAAGTAGCACGTCCAACTCAACAAGAACCAAACGAGCCGTGGCGAAGTTTGCCGAGGATTACCGAGGACTCAAGAAGAACCGAACGAGCCGTGACGAAGTTTGTTGAGGATTATCGAAGACTCATCAAGAACCGAATGAGCCGTGACGAAGTTTGCCGAGGATTACCGAAGACTCAAGAACCGAACGAGCCGTGACGAAGTTTGCCGAGGATTACCGAGGACTCAAGAAGAACCGAACGAGCCGTGACGAAGTTTGTTGAGGATTATCGAAGACTCAACAAGAACCGAATGAGCCGTGACAAAGTTTGCCCAAGGATTACCCAGGACTCAACAAGAACCGAACGAGCCGTGGCGAAGTTTGCCGAGGATTACCGAAGACTCAACAAGAACCGAACGAGCCGTGATGAAGTTTGCCGAGGACTGAACAAGAACCGAACGAGCCATGGCGAAGTTTGCCAAGGATTACCGAGGTTTGCTGAGGATTACAGAGGACTCAAGAACCGAACGAGCCGTGGCGAAGTTTGCCGAGGATTACCGAAGACTCAACAAGAACCGAACGAGCCGTGGCGAAGTTTGCCGAGGATTACCGAGGACTCAACAAGAACCGAACGAGCCGTGGCGAAGTTTGCCGAGGATTTCCAAAGACTCAACAAGAACCGAACGAGCCGTGGTGAAGTTTGCCGAGGATTACCGAGGTTTGCCGAGGATTACCGAAGACTCAACAAGAACCGAACGAGCCGTGGCTAGGTTGCCGAGGATTACCGAGGACTCAAGAACCGAACGAGCCGTGACGAAGTTTGCCGAGGATTACCGAGGACTCAACAAAAACCGAACGAGCCGTGGCGAAGTTTGCCGAGGATTACTGAGGACTCAAGAACCAAACGAGCCGTGGCGAAGTTTGCCGAGGATTACCGAGGACTCAACAAGAACCGAACGAGCCATGACGAAGTTTGCAGAGGATTACCGAGGACTCAACATGAACCGAACGAGCCGTGGCTAGGTTGCCGAGGATTACCGAGGACTCAAGAACCGAACGAGCCGTGGCGAAGTTTGCCGAGGATTACCGAGGACTCAACAAAAACCGAACGAGCCGTGGCGAAGTTTGCCGAGGATTACCGAGGACTCAACAAAAACCGAACGAGCCGTGGCGAAGTTTGCCGAGGATTACCGAGGACTCAAGAACCGAACGAGCCGTGGCGAAGTTTGCCGAGGATTACCGAGGACTCAACAAGAACCGAATGAGCCGTGATGAAGTTTGCCGAGGATTACCGAGGACTCAACGAGAACCGAACGAGCCGTGGTGAAGTTTGCCGAGGATTACCGAGGACTCAAAAAGAACCGAACGAGCCGTGGCGAAGTTTGCCGAGGATTACCGAGGACTCAACAAGAACCAAATGAGCCGTGGCGAAGTTTGCCGAGGATTACCGAAAACTCAACAAGAACCGAACGATCCGTGACGAAGTTTGCCGAGGATTACCGAGGACTCAACAAGAACCGAACGAGCCGTGGCGAAGTTTGCCGAGGATTACCGAGGACTCAACAAGAACCGAACGAGCCGTGGCGAAGTTTGCCGAGGATTACCGAGGACTCAACAAGAACCGAACGAGCCGTGGTGAAGTTTGCTGAGGATTACAGAAGACTCAACAAGAACCGAACGAGCCGTGACGAAGTTTGCCGAGGATTACCGAGGACTCAACAAGAACCGAACGAGCCGTGGCGAAGTTTGCCGAGGATTACCGAGGACTCAACAAGAACCGAACGAGCCGTGGCGAAGTTTGCCGAGGATTACCGAGGACTCAACAAGAACCGAACGAGCCGTGGTGAAGTTTGCTGAGGATTACAGAAGACTCAACAAGAACCGAACGAGCCGTGGCGAAGTTTGCAGAGGATTACCGAGGACTCAATAAGAACCGAACGAGCCGTGGCGAAGTTTGCCGAGGATTACCGAGGTTTGCCGAGGATTACCGAGGACTCAAGAACCGAACGAGCCATGGCGAAGTTTGCCGAGGATTACCGAAGACTCAACAAGAACCGAATGAGCCGTGGCGAAGTTTGCCGAGGATTACCGAAGACTCAACAAGAACCGAACGAGCCGTGGCGAAGTTTAGCGAGGATTACCGAAGACTCAACAAGAACCGAACGAGCCGTGGCGAAGTTTACCGAGGATTACCGAGGACTCAATAAGAACCGAACGAGCTGTGACGAAGTTTGCCGAGGTTTACCGAGGTTTGCCGAGGATTACAGAGGACTCAACAAGAACCGAATGAGCCGTGGCAAAGTTTGCCGAGGATTACCGAGGACTCAACGAGAACCGAACGAGCCGTGGCGAAGTTTGCCGAGGATTACCAAAGACTCAACAAGAACCGAACGAGCCGTGGCAAAGTTTGCCGAGGACTACCGAGGACTCAAGAACCGAATGAGCCGTGGCGAAGTTTGCCGAGGATTACCGAGGACTCAACAAGAACCGAACGAGCCGTGACGAAGTTTGCCGAGGATTACCGAGGACTCAACAAGAACCGAACGAGCCGTGACGAAGTTTGCCCAAGGATTACCGAGGACTCAATAAAAACTGAACGAGCCGTGACGAAGTTTGTTGAGTATTATCGAAGACTCAACAAGAACCGAACGAGCCGTGGCGAAGTTTGCCGAGGATTACCGAGGACTCAACAAGAACCGAACGAGCCGTGGCGAAGTTTGCCGATGATTACTGAAGACTCAACAAGAAACGAACGAGCCGTGGCGAAGTTTGCCGAGGATTACCGAGGTTTGCCGAGGATTACCGAGGACTCAACAAGAACCGAACGAGCCGTGGCGAAGTTTGAGAATGATTACTGAAGACTCAACAAGAACCGAACGAGCCGTGGCGAAGTTTGCCGAGGATTATAGAGGACTCAAGAACCGAACGAGCCGTGGCGAAGTTTGCCGAGGATCACCGAGGACTCAATAAGAACCGAACGAGCCGTGACGAAGTTTGCCGAGGATTACCGAGGACTCAACGAGAACCGAACGAGCCGTGGCGAAGTTTGCCGAGGACTCAACAAGAACCGAACGAGCCGTGACGAAGTTTGCCGAGGACTCAACAAGAACCGAACGAGCCGTGACGAAGTTTGCCGAGGATTACAGAGGACTCAACAAGAGCCGAACGAGCCGTGGCGAAGTTTGCCGAGGATTACCGAAGACTCAATAAGAACCGAACGAGCCGTGATGAAGTTTGCAGAGGATTACCGAGGACTCAACAAGAACCGAATGAGCCGTGACGAAGTTTGCCGAGGATTACCGAGGACACAAAAAGAACCGAACGAGCCGTGACGAAGTTTGCCGAGGATTACCGAGAACTCAACAAGAACAAAACGAGCCGTGACGAAGTTTGCCCAAGGATTACCGAGGACTCAACAAGAACCGAACGAGCCGTGGTGAAGTTTGCCGAGGATTACCGAAGACTCAACAAGAACCGAACGAGCCGTGGCGAAGTTTGCCGAGGATTACCGAGGACTCAACAAGAACCGAACGAGCTGTGATGAAGTTTGCAGAGGATTACCGAAGACTCAACAAGAACCGAACGAGCCGTGATGAAGTTTGCCGAGGATTACCGAGGACTCAACAAGAACCGAATGAGCCATGACGAAGTTTGCCGAGGACTCAAGAACCTGAACGAGCCGTGGCGAAGTTTGCAGAGGATTACCGAGGACTCAACAAGAACCGAACGAGCCGTGGCGAAGTTAGCAGAGGATTATCGAAGACTCAACAAGAACCGAACAAGTTGTGACGAAGTTTGCCGAGGATTACCGAGGACTCAAGAACCGAACGAGCCGTGGCGAAATTTGCCGAGGATTACCGAGGTTTGCCGAGGATTACCGAGGACTCAACAAGAACCGAACGAGCCGTGGCGAAGTTTGCCGAGGATTACCGAGGACTCAACAAGAACCGAACGAGCCGTGACGAAGTTTGCAGAGGATTACCGAGAACTCAACAAGAACCGAATGAGCCGTGGTGAAGTTTGCCGAGGATTACCGAAGACTCAACAAGAACCGAACGAGCCGTGGCGAAGTTTACCGAGGATTACCGAAGTTTGCCGAGGATTACCGAGAACTCAACAAGAACCGAACGAGCCGTGTCGAAGTTTGCCGATGATTATAGAGGACTCAATAAGAACCGAACGAGCCGTGGCGAGGTTTGCCGAGGATTACCGAAGACTCAACAAGAACCGACCGAGCCGTGACGAAGTTTGCCGAGGATTACCGAGGACTCAACGAGAACCGAACGAGCCGTGGCGAAGTTTGCCGAGGACTCAACAAGAACCGAACGAGCCGTGACGAAGTTTGCCGAGGATTACCGAGGACTCAACAAGAACCGAACGAGCCGTGATGAAGTTTGCCGAGGATTACAGAGGACTCAACAAGAACCGAACGAGCTATGGCGAAGTTTGCCGAGGATTACCGAAGACTCAACAAGAACCGAACGAGCCGTGACGAAGTTTGCCGAGGATTACCGAGGACTCAACAAGAACCGAATGAGCCGTGGCGAAGTTTGCCGAGGATTACCGAAGACTCAACAAGAACCGAACGAGCCGTGATGAAGTTTGCAGAGGATTACCGAGGACTCAACAAGAACCGAACGAGCCGTGACGAAGTTTGCCGAGGATTACCGAGGACTCAAGAACCGAGCGAGCCGTGACGAAGTTTGCCCAAGGATTACCGAGGACTCAACAAGAACCGAACGAGCCGTGACGAAGTTTGCCGAGGATTAACGAGGACTCAACAAGAACCGAACGAGCTGTGATGAAGTTTGCAGAGGATTACCGAAGACTCAACAAGAACCGAACGAGCCGTGATGAAGTTTGCCGAGGATTACCGAGGACTCAACAAGAACCGAATGAGCCATGACGAACTTTGCCGAGGATTACCGAGGACTCAAGAACCGAACGAGCCGTGGCGAAGTTTGCAGAGGATTACCGAGGACTCAACAAGAACCGAACGAGCCGTGGCGAAGTTGGCAGAGGATTACCGAAGACTCAACAAGAACCGAACGAGCTGTGACGAAGTTTGCCGAGGATTACCGAAGACTCAACAAGAACCGAACGAGCTGTGACGAAGTTTGCCGAGGATTACCGAGGACTCAAGAACCGAACGAGCCGTGGCAAAATTTGCCGAGGATTACCGAGGTCTCAACAAGAACCGAACGAGCCGTGGCGAAGTTAGCCGAGGATTACCGAGGTTTGCCGAGGATTACCAAGGACTCAGCAAGAACCGAACGAGCCGTGGCGAAGTTTGCCGAGGATTACCGAGAACTCAACAAGAACCGAATGAGCCGTGACGAAGTTTGCCGAGGATTACCAAGGACTCAACAAGAACCGAACGAGCCGTGACGAAGTTTGCCGAGGATTAACCGAAGACTCAACAAGAACCGAACGAGCCGTGATGAAGTTTGCAGAGGATTACCGAGAACTCAACAAGAACCGAACGAGCCGTGATGAAGTTTGCCGAGGATTACCGAGGACTCAACAAGAACCGAACGAGCCGTGACGAAGTTGGCCGAGGATAACCGAAGACTCAACAAGAACCGAACGAGCCGTGGCGAAGTTTGCTGAGGATTACCGAGGACTCAACAAGAACCGAACGAGCCGTGATGAAGTTTGCCGAGGATTACCGAGGACTCAACAAGAACCGAACGAGCCGTGACGAAGTTGGCCGAGGATAACCGAAGACTCAACAAGAACCGAACGAGCCGTGGCGAAGTTTGCCGAGGACTCAACAAGAACCGAACGAGCCGTGGCGAAGTTTGCCGAGGACTCAACAAGAACCGAACGAGCCGTGGCGAAGTTTGCCGAGGATTACCGAGGTTTGCCGAGGTTTACCGAGGATTCAACAAGAACCAGGGGTGCAAACTCGTCAGGGGTGAAAAAGGTGACAAACTAAACTCCACAACCCCCCCCCCCCCCTTATATATATATATATATATATATATATATATATATATATATATATATATATATATATAGACAGGGGTGGGAATCGCAGGGTACCTCACGATACAATATAATCACGATACAGCAATTCTGCGATAATCGATATATTGCTAGACAATCATATAATGATACATCCCGATATATGTCTAACTATGAAAACAAAATGCCTGTGAAAAGGTTAAGTGCAAGTTTTCTTTCTTTATTCAAGTCCAAACAGTTAGAAAACAGCAAAAAAGTACTGTAAATCAATTTTAACACGTTAAGTAAATTAATAATTTTATTGATTAATTTATATATTTTTTGTTTGTAGTTTATTTAGAATATATTTAGCTATCACTCAAAATAACTTGAGATTCACTTGCGAGGGCAGTTAAACAGTTTATTAGGAACAATCAAAGCTGTCTTTCAAAGCTGACTTTTTAGCATCATTACTCCAGTCACATGATCCTTCAGAAATCATTCTAATATTCTGATTTGCTGCTCAAAAAACACTTATTATTATTATTATTCTGTTGAAAAGAGCTGAGAAGTTTTTTTTCTTTTTCTTTGATGAATAGAAAGTTCAGAAGAACAGCATAGTTTGTAACATGATAAATGTCTTTATCATTACTTGTGTGCTAAATAAAAGTTTTAATTTCTATATGCTGACTACAAGCTTTTGAATGGTATAGTGTATATTGTTACACTTGGAGTAAGACTGAAGTAATGAAGAAGAGAATTCTTTACAAGACCTGGCATTTTCATAGTGTATATTGTTTATGTGCTCTGAAGGAAAAAAACAAACTAACAAACACACATTTTGAAATTCTGGGTTATTTCTCTCAGCAGATCTTCTTCCAGAAACAGAAAGTAGCCGGGATGAACTTATTTGTTTACATTCGCACGCACCTCACGTGGATGTTTGAATCTGAAAGGTGCGAACGGCGCGTGGGCGTGACCGTATTAGATATAATGAGTTAAGACGGGAAAACTGGACATCGCATCGGTTTCATACGGATTACTTTAACATATAATATTTGTTTTGGACGTAACTTACTTCATTTAAAAGTAGACATTTTAAGCTTTCTATACATATATTTCTCATGTATTTGAGGCGAGTATTCGTGGAGATTCAGGTTGTTTTATTTACGTGTCTGTGAAGAAAGGTGACAGAGCCGGCAGAGAACGCACCCCGTTTATTTTATTAATTTTAGAAAAGCACATTATTTCGTTGTTATTATGACTATACAGAAATAAAAGGAGACCCTTTGAAGTTTCAAATGATACCTTATTCTTATCTGTACAATCAAAACTGACAAGAGTATTTTTAGTTCTTTTCGCGGTCATAAAGAAAATAGGAGACAGCCAGCTTCGACCCCAAGGTAAGCCAATCAGAGACAGAGTAGGGCGGGTCCATTCCTGCCATTGCCAACAGGGGGAAAAGACGCTGCAGGTGACGTGACACAGATGACTCGCAGATCCGACGACGACCCCCCTCCCCCCCCTCTCCTCCTCAAATATTTTTTTTACAGATCTACACGATTCACGTGAATGACCTATTTCAAGGTGAAAACGGCGAATTTTGCCGAAAGGTGACAAGTTTGCACCCCTGAAGAACCGAACAAGCCGTGGTGAAGTTTGCCGAGGATTACAGAGGACTCAACAAGAACCGAACGAGCCGTAGCGAAGTTTGCCGAGGATTACCGAGGATTACCGAGGACTCAACAAGAACCAAACGAGCCGTGGCAAAGTTTGCCGAGGATTACCGAGGACTCAACAAGAACCGAACGAGCCGTGGCGAAGTTTGCTGAGGATTACCTAGGACTCAACAAGAACCGAACGAGCCGTGGCGAAGTTTGCCGAGGATTACCGAGGTTTGCCGAGGATTACCGAGGACTCAACAAGAACCGAACAAGCCGTGGCGAAGTTTGCCGAGGATTACAGAGGACTCAACAACAACCGAACGAGCCGTGGCGAAGTTTGCTGAGGATTACCGAGGACTCAACAAGAACCGAACGAGCCGTGGTGAAGTTTGCCGAGGATTACCGAGGTTGCCGAGGATTACCGAGGACTCAACAAGAACCGAGACGAAGTTTGCCGAGGATTACCGAGGACTCAACAAGAACCGAGCGAGCCGTGACGAAGTTTGCCCAAGGATTACCGAGGACTCAACAAGAACCGAACGAGCCGTGGCGAAGTTTGCCGAGGATTACCGAAGACTCAACAAGAACCGAATGAGCCGTGACGAAGTTTGCCGAGGATTAACGAGGACTCAACAAGAACCGAACGAGCTGTGATGAAGTTTGCAGAGGATTACCGAAGACTCAACAAGAACCGAACGAGCCGTGATGAAGTTTGCCGAGGATTACCGAGGACTCAACAAGAACCGAATGAGCCATGACGAACTTTGCCGAGGATTACCGAGGACTCAACAAGAACCGAACGAGCCGTGGCGAAGTTTGCAGAGGATTACCGAGGACTCAACAAGAACCGAACGAGCCGTGGCGAAGTTGGCAGAGGATTACCGAAGACTCAACAACAACCGAAAGAGCTGTGACGAAGTTTGCCGAGGATTACCGAAGACTCAACAAGAACCGAACGAGCTGTGACGAAGTTTGCCGAGGATTACCGAGGACTCAAGAACCGAACGAGCCGTGGCAAAATTTGCCGAGGATTACCGAGGTCTCAACAAGAACCGAACGAGCCGTGGCGAAGTTAGCCGAGGATTACCGAGGTTTGCCGAGGATTACCGAGGACTCAGCAAGAACCGAACGAGCCGTGGCGAAGTTTGCCGAGGATTACCGAGGACTCAACAAGAACCGAATGAGCCGTGACGAAGTTTGCCGAGGATTACCGAGGACTCAACAAGAACCGAACGAGCCGTGACGAAGTTTGCCGAGGATAACCGAAGACTCAACAAGAACCGAACGAGCCGTGATGAAGTTTGCAGAGGATTACCGAGGACTCAACAAGAACCGAACGAGTCATGGCGAAGTTTGCCGAGGATTACCGAGGACTCAACAAGAACCGAATGAGCCGTGGCGAAGTTTGCCAAGGATTACCGAGGACTCAACAAGAACCGAACAAGCCGTGGCGAAGTTTGCCGAGGATTACCGAAGACTCAACAAGAACCGAACGAGCCGTGGCGAAGTTTGCTGAGGATTACCGAGGACTCAACAAGAACCGAACGAGCCGTGGCGAAGTTTGCTGAGGATTACCGAGGACTCAACAAGAACCGAATGAGCCGTGGCGAAGTTTGCAGAGGATTACCGAGGACTCAACAAGAACCGAACGAGCCGTGACGAAGTTTGCAGAGGATTACCGAGAACTCAACAAGAACCGAACGAGCCGTTACGAAGTTTGCCAAGGATAACCGAAGACTCAACAAGAACCGAACGAGTCATGGCGAAGTTTGCCGAGGATTACCGAGGACTCAACAAGAACCGAATGAGCCGTGGCGAAGTTTGCCAAGGATTACCGAGGACTCAACAAGAACCAAACGAGCCGTGGCAAAGTTTGCTGAGGATTACCGAGGACTCAACAAGAACCGAACGAGCCGTGGCAAAGTTTGTCGAGGATTACCGAGGACTCAACAAGAACCAAACGAGCCGTGGCAAAGTTTGCCGAGGATTACCGAGGACTCAACAAGAACCGAACGAGCCGTGGCGAAGTTTGCCGAGGATTACCGAGGTTTGCCGAGGATTACCGAGGACTCAACAAGAACCGAACAAGCCGTGGCGAAGTTTGCCGAGGATTACCGAAGACTCAACAAGAACCGAACGAGCCGTGGCGAAGTTTGCTGAGGATTACCGAGGACGCAACAAGAACCGAACGAGCCGTGGTGAAGTTTGCCGAGGATTACCGAGGTTGCCGAGGATTACCGAGGACTCAACAAGAACCGAGACGAAGTTTGCCGAGGATTACCGAGGACTCAACAAGAACCGAGCGAGCCGTGACGAAGTTTGCCCAAGGATTACCGAGGACTCAACAAGAACCGAACGAGCCGTGGCGAAGTTTGCCGAGGATTACCGAAGACTCAACAAGAACCGAATGAGCCGTGACGAAGTTTGCCGAGGATTAACGAGGACTCAACAAGAACCGAACGAGCTGTGATGAAGTTTGCAGAGGATTACCGAGGACTCAACAAGAACCGAACGAGCCGTGGCGAAGTTGGCAGAGGATTACCGAAGACTCAACAAGAACCGAAAGAGCTGTGACGAAGTTTGCCGAGGATTACCGAAGACTCAACAAGAACCGAACGAGCTGTGACGAAGTTTGCCGAGGATTACCGAGGACTCAAGAACCGAACGAGCCGTGGCAAAATTTGCCGAGGATTACCGAGGTCTCAACAAGAACCGAACGAGCCGTGGCGAAGTTAGCCGAGGATTACCGAGGATTACCGAGGACTCAGCAAGAACCGAACGAGCCGTGGCGAAGTTTGCCGAGGATTACCGAGGACTCAACAAGAACCGAATGAGCCGTGACGAAGTTTGCCGAGGATTACCGAGGACTCAACAAGAACCGAACGAGCCATGACGAAGTTTGCCGAGGATAACCGAAGACTCAACAAGAACCGAATGAGCCATGACGAAGTTTGCCGAGGATTACCGAAGACTCAACAAGAACCGAACGAGCCGTGATGAAGTTTGCAGAGGATTACCGAGGACTCAACAAGAACCGAACGAGCCGTGACGAAGTTTGCAGAGGATTACCGAGAACAACAAGAACCGAACGAGTCATGGCGAAGTTTGCCGAGGATTACCGAGGACTCAACAAGAACCGAATGAGCCGTGGCGAAGTTTGCCAAGGATTACCGAGGACTCAACAAGAACCGAACAAGCCGTGGCGAAGTTTGCCGAGGATTACCGAAGACTCAACAAGAACCGAACGAGCCGTGGCGAAGTTTGCTGAGGATTACCGAGGACTCAACAAGAACCGAACGAGCCGTGGCGAAGTTTGCTGAGGATTACCGAGGACTCAACAAGAACCGAACGAGCCGTGGCGAAGTTTGCAGAGGATTACCGAGGACTCAACAAGAACCGAACGAGCCGTGACGAAGTTTGCAGAGGATTACCGAGAACTCAACAAGAACCGAACGAGCCGTTACGAAGTTTGCCAAGGATAACCGAAGACTCAACAAGAACCGAACGAGTCATGGCGAAGTTTGCCGAGGATTACCGAGGACTCAACAAGAACCGAATGAGCCGTGGCGAAGTTTGCCAAGGATTACCGAGGACTCAACAAGAACCAAACGAGCCGTGGCAAAGTTTGCTGAGGATTACCGAGGACTCAACAAGAACCGAACGAGCCGTGGCAAAGTTTGTCGAGGATTACCGAGGACTCAACAAGAACCAAACGAGCCGTGGCAAAGTTTGCCGAGGATTACCGAGGACTCAACAAGAACCGAACGAGCCGTGGCGAAGTTTGCCGAGGATTACCGAGGTTTGCCGAGGATTACCGAGGACTCAACAAGAACCGAACAAGCCGTGGCGAAGTTTGCCGAGGATTACCGAAGACTCAACAAGAACCGAACGAGCCGTGGCGAAGTTTGCTGAGGATTACCGAGGACTCAACAAGAACCGAATGAGCCGTGGCGAAGTTTGCCGAGGATTACCGAAGACTCAACAAGAACCGAACGAGCCGTGACGAAGTTTGCCGAGGATTACCGAGGACTCAACAAGAACCGAACGAGCTGTGATGAAGTTTGCAGAGGATTACCGAGGACTCAACAAGAACCGAACGAGCCGTGATGAAGTTTGCCGAGGATTACCGAGGACTCAACAAGAACCGAACGAGCCGTGACGAAGTTTGCCGAGGATTACCGAGGACTCAACAAGAACCGAACGAGCCGTGGCGAAGTTTGCCGAGGATTACCGAGGTTTGCCGAGGATTACCGAGGACTCGACAAGAACCGAACGAGCCGTGGCGAAGTTTGCTGAGGATTACCGAGGACTCAACAAGAACCGAACGAGCCGTGGCGAAGTTTGCTGAGGATTACCAAGGTTTGCCGAGGATTACCGAGGACTCAACAAGAACCAAACGAGCCGTGGCAAAGTTTGCCGAGGATTACCGAAGACTCAACAAGAACCGAACGAGCCATGACGAAGTTTGCCGAGGATTACCGAGGACTCAACAAGAACCGAACGAGCCGTGGCGAAGTTTGCCGAGGATTACCGAGGACTCAACAAGAACCGAACGAGCCGTGGCGAAGTTTGCCGAGGATTACCGAGGACTCAACAAGAACCGAATGAGCCGTGGCGAAGTTTGCCGAGGATTACCGAAGACTCAACAAGAACCGAACGAGCCGTGACGAAGTTTGCAGAGGATTACCGAGGACTCAACAAGAACCGAACGAGCCGTGGCGAAGTTTGCCGAGGATTACCGAAGACTCAACAAGAACCGAACGAGCCGTGATGAAGTTTGCCGAGGATCACCGAAGACTCAACAAGAACTGAACGAGCCGTGACGAAGTTTGCCGAGGATTACCGAGGACTCAACAAGAACCGAACGAGCCGTGACGAAGTTTGCCGAGGATTACCGAGGACTCAAGAACCGAACGAGCCGTGGCGAAGTTTGCCGAGGATTACCGAGGACTCAACAAGAACCGAACGAGCCGTGGCGAAGTTTGCCGAGGATTACCGAAGACTCAACAAGAACCGAATGAGCCGTGACGAAGTTTGCCGAGGATTACCGAGGACTCAACAAGAACCGAATGAGCCGTGGCGAAGTTTGCTGAGGATTACCGAAGACTCAACAAGAACCGAACGAGCCGTGATGAAGTTTGCAGAGGATTATCGAGGACTCAACAAGAACCGAACGAGCCATGGCGAAGTTTGCCGAGGATCACCGAAGACTCAACAAGAACCGAACGAGCCATGACGAAGTTTGCCGAGGATTACCGAGAACTCAACAAGAACCGAACAAGCCGTGACGAAGTTTGTCGAGGATTACCGAGGACTCAACAAGAACCGAACGAGCCGTGGCGAAGTTTGCCGAAGACTCAACAAGAACCGAACGAGCCGTGGCGAAGTTTGCCGAGGATTACCGAGGACTCAACAAGATACAGATACGACTGACTAATATTGATTAGCCTACGATAGGATTCCTAAAGGTTTCGCACACATCACAGACACTGATGCACAAACGCGGAGATGTTCTACATATCATAAGTATAAAGAAAGAATATACCAGTCTGATAAACTCATTGATTTTAGTTAAATCAACTAAAATCAACCATACGGTTAAATCAACCGTACTAAAACTCAGGTTTTCCCATGTTTTAATAAAAACTCAGGCTTTTAATAAAACAATAAAGCATATCTCCGGTATCCTGCGTTTTGTTTGTTATAAAGAAACTTTGCATCATGGCACAGAGTTGTTAAAAAATACATGCGTAGTGACATCATTGCTTGATAACGTCAGGAGCCGATGAATCGGCTTTTTGAACCGGTTCAATGAGCCGAACTGTCAAAAGAACTGGTGCAATGAGCCGAACTGTCAAAAGAACCGGTTCAATGAGCCGAACTGTCAAAAGAACCGGTTCAATGAGCCGAACTGTCAGAAAAGAACCGGTTCAATGAGCCGAACTGTCCAAATAGAACCGGTTCAATGAGCCGAACTGTCAAAAAAAGAACCGGTTCAATGAGCCGAACTGTCAAAAGAACCGGTTCAATGAGCAGAACTGTCCGAAAAGAACCGGTTCAATGAGCCGAACTGTCCGAAAAGAACTGGTTCAATGAGCCGAACTGTCCAAATAGAACCGGTTCAATGAGCCGAACTGTCCAAATAGAACCGGTTCAATGAGCCGAACTGTCAAAAGAACCGGTTCAATGAGCCGAGCTGTCCGAAAAGAACCGGTTCAATGAGCCGAACTGTCCAAATAGAACCGGTTCAATGAGCCGAACTGTCAAAAGAACCGGTTCAATGAGCAGAACTGTCCGAAAAGAACCGGTTCAATGAGCCGAACTGTCCAAATAGAACCGGTTCAATGAGCCGAACTGTCAAAAGAACCGATTCAATGAGCCGAACTGTCCGAAAAGAACCGGTTCAATGAGCCGAACTGTCAAAAGAACCGGTTCAATGAGCCGAACTGTCAGAAAAGAACCGGTTCAATGAGCCAAACTGTCAAAAAAAGAACCGGTTCAATGAGCCAAACTGTCAAAAGAACCGGTTCAATGAGCAGAACTGTCCGAGAAGTACCGGTTCAATGAGCCGAACTGTCAAAAAAAGAACCGGTTTAATGAGCCGAACTGTCAAAAGAACTGGTTCAATGAGCAGAACTGTCCGAAAAGAACCGGTTCAATGAGACGAACTGTCCGAAAAGAACTGGTTCAATGAGCCGAACTGTCCAAATAGAACCGGTTCAATGAGCCGAACTGTCCGAATAGAACCGGTTCAATGAGCCGAACTGTCCGAAAAGAACCGGTTCAATGAGCCGAACTGTCAAAAGAACCGGTTCAATGAGCCGAACTGTCAAAAGAACCGGTTCAATGAGCCGAACTGTCAAAAAAACTGGTTCAATGAGCCGAACTGTCCGAAATGAGCCTAACTGTCAAAAGAACCGGTTTAATGAGCCTAACTGTCAAAAGAACCGGTTCAATGAGCCAAACTGTCCGAAATGAGCCTAACTGTCAAAAGAACCGGTTCAATGAGCTGAACTGTCCGAAAAGAACCGGTTCAATGAGCCGAACTGTCAAAAGAACCGGTTCAATGAGCTGAACTGTCAAAAGAACCGGTTCAATGAGCAGAACTGTCAAAAGAACCGGTTCAATGAGCCGAACTGTCCGAAAAGAACCGGTTCAATGAGCCGAACTGTCAAAAGAAACGGTTCAATGAGCCGAACTGTCAAAAGAAACGGTTCAATGAGCCGAACTGTCCGAAAAGAACTGGTTCAATGAGCCGAACTGTCAAAAGAAACGGTTCAATGAGCCGAACTGTCAAAAGAAACGGTTCAATGAGCCGAACTGTCCGAAAAGAACCGGTTCAATGAGCCGAACTGTCAAAAGAAACGGTTCAATGAGCCGAACTGTCCGAAAAGAACCGGTTCAATGAGCAGAACTGTCCGAAAAGAACCAGTTCAATGAGCCGAACTGTCCAAATAGAACCGGTTCAATGAGCCGAACTGTCAAAAGAACCGGTTCAATGAGCCGAACTGTCAAAAGAACCGATTCAATGAGCCGAACTGTCCGAAAAGAACCGGTTCAATGAGCCAAACTGTCAAAAGAACCGGTTCAATGAGCCGAACTGTCTGAAAAGAACCGGTTCAATGAGCCGAACTGTCCGAATAGAACCGGTTCAATGAGCCGAACTGTCAAAAGAACTGGTTCAATGAGCCGAACTGTCCGAATAGAACCGGTTCAATGAGCCGAACTGTCCGAAAAGAACCGGTTCAATGAGCCGAACTGTCAAAAGAACTGGTTCAATGAGCCGAACGGTCCGAAATGAGCCTAACTGTCAAAAGAACCGGTTTAATGAGCCTAACTGTCAAAAGAACCGGTTCAATGAGCCGAACTGTCCGAAATGAGCCTAACTGTCAAAAGAACCGGTTCAATGAGCTGAACTGTCCGAAAAGAACCGGTTCAATAAGCCGAACTGTCAAAAGAACCGGTTCAATTAGCCGAACTGTCCGAAAAGAACCGGTTCAATGAGCCGAACTGTCAAAAGAACCGGTTCAATGAGCCAAACTGTCCGAAAAGAACCGGTTCAATGAGCCGAACTGTCCAAATAGAACCGGTTCAATGAGCCGAACTGTCCGAAAAGAACCGGTTCAATGAGCCGAACTGTCAAAAGAACCGGTTCAATGAGCCGAACTGTCCAAATAGAACCGGTTCAATGAGCCGAACTGTCAAAAGAAACGGTTCAATGAGCCGAACTGTCAAAAGAAACGGTTCAATGAGCCGAACTGTCAAAAGAAACGGTTCAATGAGCCGAACTGTCCGAAAAGAACCGGTTCGCGTAAATGAATCGGACTTTGCATCACTACTTCACACACAAAAGAAGCTGCTGTTAAATCCTGCATGTGTTTGTGAGGGAAACTCACTGCGATGTAGCTGGGGCTGGCATTGCGTCCAAAGCAGTTTTGACTGCTTCCAGCCTCTCCATCTTTCCCACGATACACCGTTGACACAGAGGACAGTGACTTCACCTGCTGGTTCACTGCAGAGGAGAGCGGCAGATAGTTAGCTGGATGCATTCAGATTTATTAAAACGCAAAAGTGTCTAGCGGTGCATCAGGCTCTAAGCAGACGTACACACTCTTCCATGCAGCAAAGCCACAGGAATTTGGAAATATGTGACTCTGGAGCACAAAACCAGTCATAAGTGTCAATTTTTCGAAATTGAGATTTATACATCATCTGAAAGCTGAATAAATAATATTTCCATTGATGTATGGTTTGTTATGATAGGACAATATTTGTCTGAGATACAACTATTTGAAAATCTGGAATCTGAGGGTGCAAAAAAATCTAAATATTGAGAAAATCATCTTTAAAGTTGTTCAAATGAAGTTCTTAGCAATGCATATTACTAATCAAAAATTAAGTTTTAATATATTTACGGTAAGAAATTTACAAAATATCTTCATGGAACATGATCTTAATATCCTAATGATTTTTGGCATGAAAGAAAAATGTATAATTTTGACCCATACAATGTATTGTTGGTTATTGCTACAAATATACCTGTGTTACTTATGACTGCTTTTGTGCTCCAGGGACACTTATAAGCAATTCTTGCCACCTGCCAAAAAATATAATTCTTTTAATATAAATAACTTTATAAAAATACACGTCCGTTCATTTCTCTGCATCACACGAACATTTGAGAAATGATCTTAAAGCAAATGCAGGAAGGTTTCTACGCAACATTTTATAAATGAGACGCCAGACCTCTTTATTTATGCTTATTTTTTAACATCAATCTACATTCAACACCTCATTATTACAGAACAAAAAACAGCTTTGTGAAAACGATATTTGAAATTGAGCTCAGGTGCATCCAACGTTTTGGGCACGTCACATTCTTGAAGGTTACATAGACAAAACATATTATGTAACCAATGTTGTGTCGTATGTTTTTCTGAAGGGGCAAATGAAAGGGAATTGTACTTGCACGACTGGACAATTAAACTAGGGAAGCACCGAAATTTCATCGAGAATGACTTTATTACATTATACTACAAATATCTTGGGACACTCATAGATTCTGAACTGACTTTTGAAAAGAACTGGGAGTCTTTGTGTAAAAAGAGACATCGGCGTCTGCTTTGCCACAGAAAGCTGTCCAGATTTCACAATGATAAATCCACGATGACGCTCTTTTATCAGGCTTTTAAAGTGGTCATCAGATGCCCATTTTTCACAAGTTGATATGGTTCTTTATGGTCTTAATGAAACATACTTTGGTTAAAATTTCTCAACGGTAGTGTAAAAAACACCTTTTTTACCCTGTCAAAATCAGCTCTTTTTTCAGCACGCTGTTTTAGTCCATGTTGCTTTAAATGCTAATGAGCTCCGCTGACTCCGCCCCACTCTTCCGTGGAGTGACGAGCAGTACTGTTTACTTCAGCTGTGAAACTGGCTAACTAGCACATTATTAGGAAAGGCGATTTGCAAAGATTCATAAAAACCCTTATACTCACTTCATCTGTAGATGAAGCTGGATCACGAATGATTCGGGCGAACATAGACGCATTTATGTAGATCGGGGATCAGCGCATTCACTTCAAAGTGAAAGTAACGTTAATCCTCTGCGTCTTCAGCGGCTCAGATGTCAGCAGTAAATGACGACTGCTATATTCATTACTACATCCAACAACTAAACGCCTCAATCGCTTAATCTGAGACATCTAGTCTTCCCCTGCTCCGGAGGCGGAGCTCTCAGCTCACTCAGGGGGCGGGGCTAAAGTAAGACTCTGTCAATCAACTCTCGTGGGAGGGGCCTGTACAGAACTACATCATTCTGACAGGAATCTCAGAACAGCCTGATTTGAGAAAGAGTCCGGACCACTGAGTGGGTTTTTATAATTATAGGATGGATGTGTACACACACTTCCAACACACATTTATGTTCAAACAACTTGTAAAGTGAATTTTGCATCCAATGACCCCTTTAATGAATGAGTCATATTCCCTTGTGTCATGGTTTGGTAGTTTGTCTTTGAAAAACAACAATTCAATGTCAAGTGTGCTAGTAAGAGTGTAGGTGAATCACAACCTAACGTAGCAGGTCCAGCTGCAGAATAAGGCTAGTTTTATTATTATTAGAGATTGTTCCCACTCTTTACATGCTGAGTTTCAACTCCTTCGCTCTGGCAGGAGGTTTGTGGACCCGAGGCGGAGAACTACAGCGTTACACGCAGCGATACACTCAAAAAAATTATTAATTGGATGAACTCAGTTTAATTGAGGGCAGGATTTCCATCCAATAAATATGTGTAGCCCCAACTCATAAAATACTAACTCATGCGATGAAATGTAATTGAGTTTTTCAACTCAATTTGATCAAATATAGTTTAAATGAAATTGATACATCGATGAAGAGATTTTTTTATGCTTTTTAACTCAAACTAAAACATTTAACTGGAAAATAAATTATCAGGCAGACATCCTTCTACACTCAAAAAAAATTATTTGTTGGATTTACTTAACTGTAGGCATTAGCCAACTTGTTAGGCATAGCATAAAATGGTATTGTTACATCCATGGCATGCCCATAGTTGTTTTTTATTATTAAAACAACTTTGCTTCATGTAATTCATAAATACTTTGGAATACAGATTAAAATTTGGTCTCTTTTTTAAGAAGACAATCAGCAGATTACTGTAGAAGTGAAATTATTTTAAAATATGAAAGTAACAAAAAGTTATAGAAGTTTACATTTACAGTAAAGAAAATACAGTGTACTAATTTTTGTATATATTATATAAAATAAATATTTTACATAACAGGTTTTACTCTAAAACTGATATAAAATTAAAGCCTTATGTCTAAATAAGTTATGTTCCAAATTTGAAGTTGATATGAAAAAAATTGAGGTTTCTGTGAGATATTATTTATGGCGTCATACCACAAACAGCCACCGGGTGCCATCAAAATCCATTGAATTTTTTGATGCATTTTTCTGTCACAAATGTCTAAATTTCTCTGGCAATATTACTCCGATCACAAAAAGACAAATATGGAATCCTGAGAGTCAGACCTTTCCGACGATATGTATTTTGTCAAGATTATAAAAAGTATTGATTCTAAAAGACCATAATGCATTGTGTAATATGACACTTGACTCCGCCCACTAATATGATATATAATTTGTGATGATTACTAAAATATTTGATAGGGAAAAAAGAACGAAAAAAAGAGCACCAAGCGTCCCACAGGTTATTATTTTTTAAAATAAACTGAACAGTGTTGGAGAATCTTTTTTTTGAGTGTAGAATTAATGAATAAAAATAGCAGCAGATGATATTTTTAGCTATGCATGGAATTTGATCCTTTTAGGGGTGAGTGTGTGTGATGGCTTTTCTCTTAGGAGTTTAGTATGTTTTGGGATATTTTTCTGTAATGTTTATTGTATGTTTGATTTTTTATGGACTGTTTTAGAGGGTTAGTTCACCCAAAAATGAAAATTAGCCCATGTTTTACCCTCAAGGAATCCTAGGTGTATGACTTTCTTCTTTCAGATGAATCCAGTTGTATGAAAAATTATCCCTGCTCTTCCAAGCTTTATAATGGCAGTGGATGAGTGTTTTTGTTCAACAGAGAAGATATGTTTTTTACAAAAACGCATTGATTCGCTGCAGAAGGCCTTTATTCTCCTCCGGAGCCGTGTGAGGCATGTTTTATTATGGATGGATGCACTTTATTTGACTACTTTTGGACTGTTGAACAAAAACACCCATCCACTGCCATTATAAAGCTTGGAAGAGCCAGGATAATTTTTAATATAACTCCGATTGGATTCGTCTGAAAGAAGAAAGTCATATATGCCTTGAGGGTGAGTAAAACACAGGCTAATTTTCATTACAACTTTAAGTATGAATTGCTGAATCTCGTGTCTGCAAAACAAATTTACCTTCCGGTACTAATAAAGATACCCTGACCTTGACCGTCTGTGTGTGAGAGAATCTCACTGAGAAGCCAAAACAACTGCACACAGAAGAAACATACTGTGGTAAAAAGATAGTTTACATTGTAGACACAATACCGTCAACGCTGACTATTTCTGCTGGATTTGGTTAACGATTTAACGGGTGCTCACAGAAAGTCACCCAGCAGGTTTACACCAAAAGCTTGAGGTTTAATGCGTACAAGTGAAGAAATCAAGTATTGTAATTACACTACTTCAGAGTAAAATATAATTATGATGATTTTATGTTTACTGTGCATATGTAAGAATGTGACAGACTGAGACACTCACAACTAAAAAGAGGTCTGAGTCCATTTTAAAGCCAAAGCAAAGTTCTGTATATTTAAATAGTTATTATTTTACAGCACAACTCTGATTTTTACAGTAGTAGCTGTACCAAGAACGAATGTGGTGTTAGATAATTTAACTAAACTTAAAATCTCAAAGGGTACTTCAAATAAATATTTTATGACAAAGGAGGTTCAGCTGATAATACATAATAATAAGTGTGTTTAATCATGACCTCTGATGATGATGTCTCCTCCGGCTCCTCCGTTTCCCCCGTCCGGACCGCCCCACTCTTTCCGGGGCTCGCTGTGGAAGGAGGAGGCTCCGTTCCCCCCCGATCCCGCCACTACCTTCACCCTGCGGTGATCCACGAAACAGCGGCTCTGTGAGGAGAGACCGAGTCAAACCTATGGGAAGCCAAACAACCCAAAAGTGGGACGAAACAGCGCGGTATTAAAGAGTTCGCGGCTCAATGGACCGAGCGGACCGACTCGACAGCGCGAGTCCCTGCACGTTAACATAATGAAGATCAGTAAGTTATTACTTTTCTATTGCTTATTATCTTTCATATTATGACATTAACAGTTGTTTTAGCTACTTTGAAGAACTGCACACATTGCCTATATATATATATATTTATATATTATAATAGCCTATATAATAAGACTTTAATAAATTTACAATACCATAGTCCTCTTGAGGAGCACACCCAGCTTCTAGTATATATATTGTTTATTTTGTACCTAGTTATTATTGTTGTTGTCGTCAAGCACAAAATTGCAGTTATGTACCATTTTAAATTTGAACTATTATTAAATAGGATATAGATATGTGACCCTGGAACACAAAACCAGTCATTTTTTTATCTGAAAGCTGAATAAATCATCTTTCCATTGATGTATGGTTTGTTATGATCGGACAATATTTGTAAATCTGGAATCTGAGGGTGCAAAAAAATCTAAATATTGAGAAAATCACCTTTAAAGTTGTTCAAATGAAGTCTTAGCAATGCATATTACTAATCAAAAATTAAGTTTTGATATTTACGATAGGAAATTCACTAAATATCTTCATGGAACATGATCTTAATATCCTAATGATTTTTGGCATAAAAGAAAAATCAATAATTTTGACCCATACAATGTATTGTTGGCTATTGCTGCAAATATACTGCTTTTTGTGTTCCAGGGTCACATATGTGATATTTTTTTGTTTCTAAAGACCAGGGAACGTCTAAGGTAATGTTATTTAACTTTAACAATGCAATTTTATATAATTATCACAATTATATAATTATACAATTATACAATTATCGGTATCGGCTGATATGAAAATAAATTATTGTGATAATTATCGTTATCGGCTGATATGAAAAAAAATTGTGATAATTATCGTTATCGGCTGATATGAAAAAAATGTATTGTGATAATTATCGTTATCGGCTGATAAGAAAAAAATGTATTGTGATAATTATCGTTATCGGCTGATATGAAAAAAATGTATTGTGATAATTATCGTTATCGGCTGATAAGAAAAAAATGTATTGTGGTAATTATCGTTATCGGCTGATATGAAAAAAATGTATTGTGATAATTATCGTTATCGGCTGATAAGAAAAAAATGTATTGTGATAATTATCGTTATCGGCTGATATGAAAAAAATGTATTGTGATAATTATCGTTATCGGCTGATATGAAAATAAATTGTGATAATTATCATTATCGGCTGATAAGAAAAAAATGTATTGTGATAATTATCATTATCGGCTGATAAGAAAAAAATGTATTGTGATAATTATCGTTATCGGCTGATAAGAAAAAAATGTATTATTAATTGAAAAAAACCTCTTTCAAAATTGGGGACAGTGTATGTAAATTCAATATGATGTATTTTGAATTTTGCACTGCATTGTGTTTTAGGGCTATCAGAAAACACATGAAAATTAACCATGATTTTATTAAACCATTTAACCATATTTGTAGTTCAACTGTCAATCAATCCGTCAAAATCAATCCATGGTTACTGCACTTTATTGTTAATTTCCGTAAGGTACAATTAATGGATAATATCCTAGCAGAAAAGTATCAGTAAATTTTACTCTTTTTTTCAGTATAGCCTAATCATATGCTACAGTTAGCCTATACAAATATCCTTAAATGTAAAATTTACATAAAATATGCCTTGATGAATGAAACTATAAAACATTTTAATTCGTAGAGGACTGGTATAAAGTTGGCTTGACGTTAGGGACCGTCTCTAAAGTTACATGCGATATTGGTATACACTTTTCTAACTTCAATAGCACATGAACAGAATGACTTACAGTCATAAAACAACTGTAAACTGTACATCTAGGTGTCAACTATAATACACACCTTTTACATTTTAGATACTTATTAAAATAAACTGTAAATCATATATAAAAATGGCTATTTTTCACTACTGAATTGGCGCAAATGTTATTGAGCTTTAAATTATGCCATATTTTGCTTTTGAGCCCGTTTGGTAGTGAAAAATAGCCATTTTTATATATGATTAACAGGTTATTTTAATAAATATCTAACATGTAAAAGGTGTGCATTATAGTTGACACCTAGATGTACAGTTTACAGTTTGTGTTATGACTGTAAGTCATTCTGTTTGTGCTATTGAAGTTAGAAAAGTGTACACCAATATCGCATGTAACTTTAGAGACGGTCACTAAATATGCGAATATCCAACTTTATAGTTTCTGCTTTGAACATGTGGCTACTAGATATAACCTATACGTGCTTCAAAGTAGCTAAAACAACTGTTAATGTCATAATATGAAAGATAATAAGCAAAAGAAATGTAATAACTTAATACTGATCTTCATTATGTTAACGTGCAGGAGAGACCGAGTCAAACAGTGTCTCTGTGAGAGAGAGAGACCGAGTCAAACAGCGTCTCTGTGTGAGAGAGAGAGACCGAGTCAAACAGCGTCTCTGTGAGAGAGAGACACCGAGTCAAACAGCGTCTCTGTGAGAGAGAGAGACCGAGTCAAACAGTGTCTCTGTGAGAGAGAGAGACCGAGTCAAACAGCGTCTCTGTGAGAGAGAGAGAGACCGAGTCAAACAGCGTCTCTGTGAGAGAGAGAGACCGAGTCAAACAGCGGCTCTGTGAGAGAGAGAGAGACCGAGTCAAACAGCGTCTCTGTGTGAGAGAGAGACCGAGTCAAACAGCGTCTCTGTGAGAGAGAGAGAGACCGAGTCAAACAGCGTCTCTGTGTGAGAGAGAGACCGAGTCAAACAGCGTCTCTGTGAGAGAGAGAGAGAGACCGAGTCAAACAGCGTCTCTGTGAGAGAGAGACCGAGTCAAACAGCGTCTCTGTGAGAGAGAGAGACCGAGTCAAACAGTGTCTCTGTGAGAGAGAGAGAGACCGAGTCAAACAGCGTCTCTGTGTGAGAGAGAGACCGAGTCAAACAGCGTCTCTGTGAGGAGAGAGAGAGACCGAGTCAAACAGCGTCTCTGTGAGAGAGAGAGACCGAGTCAAACAGCGTCTCTGTGAGAGAGAGAGACCGAGTCAAACAGCGTCTCTGTGTGAGAGAGAGACCGAGTCAAACAGCGTCTCTGTGTGAGAGAGAGACCGAGTCAAACAGCGTCTCTGTGTGAGAGAGAGAGACCGAGTCAAACAGCGTCTCTGTGAGAGAGAGAGAGACCGAGTCAAACAGCGTCTCTGTGAGAGAGAGAGACCGAGTCAAACAGCGTCTCTGTGAGAGAGAGAGACCGAGTCAAACAGCGTCTCTGTGAGAGAGAGAGAGACCGAGTCAAACAGCGTCTCTGTGAGAGAGAGAGAGACCGAGTCAAACAGCGTCTCTGTGTGAGAGAGAGAGACCGAGTCAAACAGCGTCTCTGTGTGAGAGAGAGAGACCGAGTCAAACAGCGGCTCTGTGAGAGAGAGAGAGACCGAGTCAAACAGCGTCTCTGTGAGAGAGAGAGACCGAGTCAAACAGCGTCTCTGTGAGAGAGAGAGACCGAGTCAAACAGCGGCTCTGTGAGAGAGAGAGACCGAGTCAAACAGCATCTCTGTGAGAGAGAGAGAGACCGAGTCAAACAGTGTCTCTGTGAGAGAGAGAGAGACCGAGTCAAACAGCATCTCTGTGTGAGAGAGAGAGAGACCGAGTCAAACAGCGTCTCTGTGAGAGAGAGAGAGACCGAGTCAAACAGCGGCTCTGAGAGAGAGAGAGACCGAGTCAAACAGCGTCTCTGAGAGAGAGACACCGAGTCAAACAGCGTCTCTGTGAGAGAGAGAGACCGAGTCAAACAGCGGCTCTGTGAGAGAGAGAGAGACCGAGTCAAACAGCGTCTCTGTGAGAGAGAGAGAGACCGAGTCAAACAGCGGCTCTGAGAGAGAGAGAGACCGAGTCAAACAGCGTCTCTGTGAGAGAGAGAGACCGAGTCAAACAGCGTCTCTGTGAGAGAGAGAGACCGAGTCAAACAGCGGCTCTGTGAGAGAGAGAGAGACCGAGTCAAACAGCGTCTCTGTGTGAGAGAGAGAGAGACCGAGTCAAACAGCGTCTCTGTGAGAGAGAGAGAGACCGAGTCAAACAGCGGCTCTGTGAGAGAGAGAGAGACCGAGTCAAACAGCGTCTCTGTGAGAGAGAGAGAGACCTGTCTCTCTCTCTCTCACAGGGTTCTGCTGTCTCCCACTCAACATGGTCTACAGCAGAACCTGGACCTGCTGGAGCAATACTGCCAGACCTGGGCCCTGACAGTCAACCTGAAGAAAACCAACATTATGATCTTTCAGAAGAGATCCAGATCCCAAGGAACACAACACACATTTTCATTAGGCACGAACCAGATAGCACACACATCACACTACAACTACCTGGGTTTGAAAATCACATCCACTGGAAACTTTAATCATGCTGTGAATGAACAGAGATAAAGCACGCAGGGCCTTCTACGCCATAAAACAGCAATGTCCTATAGAAATCCCTATTAGAATTTGGCTGAAAATATTAGTCCAAGATGGCAGCACTGTGTTTGCTTTGTCTGATCTGCTGATCTGCAGTCTTCTCTCGTACGTTTAAATGTTGCGTGTTTGATGTCAAGAAGGCGTTTTAAAATCGGGCTCTATCTTGTATTGAGTCTGGATTAAAGTCAGACCTGTTTTAATGGACTTTTAGTTACCTACAATCTGTTCTGCGTTGGGTGAAGCGTGCTTACCTGTTGCACTACCCCGGGTCGCCATCCATCACCACGTTTTCGCTTTGGAAAGTGTTTGCGTTAAAAACGGCGATCGGAAAGTCACGGCTGTTCCTTGAAGAAGCCCCCGGATATTAAATTAACTGGAGCTTAAAGATCATCGCGGCGGTGGGGATATTTGCAGTTAAGGTCGGTGATGTTTTTCTCGCCTTGTCTGATCTCTCCAGCTGTGGTTCGCCCGTAAACGAGGCCTACATCTTCCACACTATCGCTCTGCTGCCTGCTCTTCCGTGGGGGTCGTGGAGCTGTCTGTGCGAGCTCGTCTCGGAGCTTGTCTGTGCGATTTTCACTTCAACGCTGGTATCATGAAGGTGCTGCTTTTCTGTGCGGTAATCTCCATGCTCGGACTATGGGACATACCAAGGATGACGGAAGATAGAGCGATTCATTTGTCGCGTCTCCACATGCATCTCCCATCAAAACGTACGGATACTATTTTCATATTTCGGGTTGCTAGTAATTCCGCGTTAATGGATACAGGGACAAAGAACTCACTCATCTTTATAACTCACTGTTATAAGCATGAGCCCCGTCAGACTGGTCGTGGCGGCGGTGTCGCAACAATATATAGTGATATTCTCAATGTTACTCAGAAAACAGGATACAGGTTTAACTCATTCGAAATACTTATGCTTAATGTTACACTGTCAGATATGCAAAAGAAATCTGTCTTATCTCTTGCTCTGGCTACTGTGTATAGACCGCCAGGGCCATATACAGATTTCCTAAAAGAATTTGCAGATTTCCTCTCAGACCTATTGGTTAATGCTGATAAAGCGCTAATTGTCGGAGATTTTAACATTCATGTTGATAATCCAAATGATGCATTAGGACTTGCGTTTACCGACCTAATAAACTCTTTTGGAGTCAAGCAAAACGTCACCGGGCCCACTCATCGTTATAATCACACGCTAGATTTAATTATATCGCATGGAATTGATCTTACTGATATAGATATCGTACCTCAAAGTGATGATGTTACTGACCATTTCCTTGCATCGTGCATGCTGCATATTACTGATATTAACTGTAGGGCCCCACGTTATCGTCCGGGCAGAACTATTGTTCCAGCCACTAAAGACAGATTCACAAATAACCTGCCTGATTTATCTCAGCTGCTCTGTGTACCCATAAATACAAATGAACTTGACAAAATGACTAGCAACATGGGCACTATCCTCTCTAATACGTTAGAAACTGTTGCTCCCATCAAATTAAAAAAGGTTAGAGGAAAACGTGCTGCACCATGGTACAACAGTTACACCCATTCTCTCAAGAAAGAAACTCGTAATCTCGAGCGCAAATGGAGAAAAACTAACTTGGAAGTTTTTAGAATTGCGTGGAAAAACAGTATGTCCAGCTATAGACATGCTCTAAAAGCTGCCAGGACCGAGCATATCCGCAAACTCATAGATAATAACCAAAATAATCCAAGGTTTTTATTTAGCACAGTGGCTAGATTAACAAATAACCAGACGTCACCCGATCTAAATATTCCCTCACAGTTTAATAGTAATGACTTTATGAATTTCTTCACTGATAAAATAGATAACATCAGAAATACAATAACTAATGTAGATTCTACGGCGTCTAGTACTTCAGCTTCATTCATCACACCCAAAGAAAAACTGCAGTGCTTTTCAACTATAGGACAGGAAGAGCTAAATAAACTTATCAACACATCTAAATCAACAACATGTCTATTAGATCCTGTACCTACTAAATTACTGAAAGAGTTACCTGTAGCAGAAGAACCGCTTCTCAATATTATTAACTCATCGTTATCTTTAGGTCACGTCCCTAAACCATTCAAGCTGGCAGTTATTAAGCCTCTTATTAAGAAGCCACAACTAGATCCTAGTGATCTGGCAAATTACAGACCCATCTCAAATCTTCCGTTTATGTCTAAAATTTTAGAAAAAGTTGTGTCTGCTCAATTGTGCTCATTCTTGCAAAAAAATGATCTCTGTGAAGAATTTCAGTCAGGTTTCAGACCCCGCCATAGCACAGAAACTGCACTTGTTAAAATTACAAATGACTTGCTTCTTGCGTCAGACCAAGGCTGCATCTCATTGCTAGTTTTACTTGATCTTAGTGCTGCGTTCGACACTATAGATCATGAAATACTCGTAGATCGATTACAAAACTATACAGGTATTCAAGGGCAGGCTTTAAGATGGTTTAGATCCTACCTGTCCGATCGCTATCACTTTGTTTATTTAAACGGGGAGTCATCTCAATTATCACCAGTAAAGTATGGAGTACCACAAGGATCTGTCCTAGGTCCTCTGCTGTTTTCAATATACATGCTGCCCCTTGGTAATATTATTAGAAAATACGGGATTAGTTTCCATTGTTATGCTGATGATACTCAACTATATATCTCAACAAGACCAGACGAAACTTCTAAATTATCCAAGTTAACTGAGTGTGTTAAAAATGTAAAAGATTGGATGACCAATAATTTTCTCCTATTAAATTCAGATAAGACAGAGATATTACTTATTGGACCAAATAACAGTACACAGAATCTCTTGGATTACAATTTGCAACTAGACGGATGTCCTGTTACTTCCTCTACAGTCAAAAATCTGGGTGTTATATTAGACAGCAACTTGTCTTTTGAAAAACATATTTCCAATGTTACAAAAACAGCATTCTTCCATCTTAGAAACATTGCCAAGCTAAGGAACATGTTACCTGTTTCTGATGCAGAAAAGCTAGTTCATGCATTCATGACCTCTAGACTGGACTATTGTAATGCACTGCTAGGTGGTTGTCCTGCATCTTCAATAAACAAGCTACAAGTAGTCCAAAATGCAGCGGTTAGAGTCCTTACCAGGTCAAGAAAATATGATCATATTACCCCAATTTTACAGTCTCTGCACTGGCTACCTATTAAGTACCGTATCAGTTACAAAATATTATTACTTACCTATAAGGCCCTAAATGGTTTAGCTCCTGCGTACCTAACTAGTCTTCTATCTCGCTACAATCCATCACGCTCCCTAAGGTCGCAAAACTCTGGACTCTTGGTAGTACCTAGAATAGCAAAGTCCACTAAAGGAGGTAGAGCTTTTTCATATTTGGCTCCCAAACTCTGGAATAGCCTTCCTGATAACGTTCGGGGTTCAGACACACTCTCTCTGTTTAAATCTAGATTAAAGACATTAATCTCTTTAGCCAAGCATTCACATAATGCATTCATATAATGCATCTCATAAATCGTGTACTACAGTTATATCTGATCAAAACGCACATTATTATTCTTTAGCTTGGGTTGAACAAATAATTTTTGCTTGAATGGAACAACAGCTACGCTAATTATGTCTCTTTGTTTCTCTGTTTCTGCCACGGGATTAACATCCCGTGGTAACTAGGAGTTACACAAGCTTCAGTCTGGATCCAGCCCTTAAATGATCTGAGATGACCAAACACCTGAGAAGAGATGATGCCGACCCCTCGGAGGACCTCTGATGGAGGACAACCTCTGATCCACCAACAACATGCAGAATTAACAAATTTTGCCATAAGTTAATATATTAAGTTTCTACAATGTATAAATATATTGTAGAAACTTAATTTCCTGTAAAGCGCTTTGCAACGATTGTATCGTAAAAAGCGCTATACAAATAAACGTGAATTGAATTGAATTGAATCTTTATTCTCATTCCTAAGAATCCTCTTTTCTTGTCGAACTCTATATTGGACTCTTGTAATGGACAATGTAGCCCTCCACCAAAAAATCTAAGGCAGCGATATCTAATAATGTTGTTGCTCTTACTGGCCGGTATTAATCCAAATCCGGGTCCAGTTGGAATTGTTTCAACTCCTTTGGATTTCTCAAATAGATCAGGCCTTGGTATTGTACACTTAAATGTTCGTAGCCTGTTGCCAAAATTAGACCAAGTACAAATGTGGGCCAAGACGACCAAAGCAGATATTTTGGTTATCTCTGAGACGTGGCTTAAAAAAATCAATCTTAAGCCACGACATTGCATTAGACGGGTACAATGTGTTTCGAGCTGATCGTAAAAGTAAGGGGGGTGGGGTTGCAATGTATATTAAATCAAAATTTCATGCAACTGTTCTTAAATCAGTTTCTCTTCCTAAACAGTTTGAGTTTTTGGCTATCGACCTGGAATATGGAAAAGATTGTCACTTATGTATAGTTGGCTGTTATAGACCACCTGCAGCTATCAGTGATGCTCTCACTTCACTGTCAGCTGTTTTAAGTGACCTGCTTTCTAAAGATCTTGTATTAATGGGTGATTTGAATTGGAATTGGTTGACATCAAACTCAGATCAGTTCAAGGTATATTGTGATTCTGTGAATCTTACTCAACTTATTGAATCACCTACATGATTATAATCACCTAATTATAAGAACCCAAGCAAGTCCACTTTAATAGATATTATACTAACAAATAAACCCCATAAATACACCTATACAGGGGTTTTTCCTGATGATGTCAGTGATCATTGTACTGTAGTTGCTATAAGGAATTGTAAAATTCCCAAAGTAAAACCTAGAATTATTGCAAAAAGGAGCTTTAAATTGTTTGATACTCAAGGGTTTCTGCATGAGTTGTTTGCATCTGACTGGGATAGACTGTTTTTAATACCTGATGTGACCACTGCATGGCAGTATTTTCATACTTTGTTTTTGAAGATTGTGAACAGGCATGCACCTGTTAGGATATTCAGAGTAAAAGGCCGTGATAATCCATGGTTCTCAAATGAATTATCTGAACTCCTTCATGAAAGAAACTTGGCTTGGGCCACAGCGAGGAAATCGGACATAGAAAGAGATTGGGTAGCATTCAGAAAATTGAGAAATAAATGTACAGTTCTTATACGCAGATCTAAATCTGAATATTATCTAAATGAAACCTCACAAAATCTAAATAATCCTATTAAATTTTGGAAAACCATCAAATCACTTTCTCCTTCCACGTTATCTAATGATTTTCCAAAACAAATTTTAGTAAAAGATAGTCTTATTACTGATGGGACGGATATGGTAAATAGCTTTAATAAGCATTTCATTTCTTCAGGTTCTATTTTTAATGAAATTTCAGTGAGTGATATATCAAATCCATCTCCTCTTCTGAGAGAAGATAGCCCTACTTTTAGCTTTTCTCCAATCTTAAGAAGTGAAGTTTTAAAGGCCTTAAAAAATCTGGATATTAAGAAGTCTGCAGGGCCTGATGAAGTTGAGCCATATTTTTTGAAAGTAGCTGCTGAGATCATTGCTGGCCCACTAGTTCATATCTTCAATTTATCATTAGAACAGAATGTTGTCCCTGATGTCTGGAAATCTTCTCTGGTTGTACCCCTGTTGAAAGGTGGTGATCCAACCAACTTAAATAATTATAGACCGATTTCTAAGCTATCAGTTATAGCCAAAATTCTAGAATCTATTGTCAGTGAACAGCTAAAGGAATTTTTGGTTAGTAACAGCATTTTGTCTAGGTTTCAGTCTGGTTTCAGAAAGAATCATAGTATGGTAACTGCCACTATGAAAGTTCTAAATGACATTACCTGCACCTTAGATAATGGAAGATCATGTGTTGCGGTGTTTATTGATTTGACTAAAGCTTTTGATACTGTCAATCATGGTATTCTTCTATCGCGCCTATACAGTATTGGTCTTTCTGAAACCGCATTAGGTTGGATTAGGAACTACTTAAAGAATAGGTGCCAAAGGGTGCAAATTAAGGGGTCTATTTCTGATAGTCTCAGTATTGAATCTGGTGTGCCACAGGGGTCCATTTTGGGTCCCTTGTTATTTACACTATATATTAACAATCTTGGTGATAACCTATCGGATGCATGTATTCATTTATATGCAGATGACACCATAATTTATTGTTTTGCATCCTCCATTGATAGTTGCATTTCAAAGTTGCAGGAAGCATTTGTAATAGTTCAGCGCAACCTCCTCTCTTTAAAACTAGTTCTGAATGATAAGAAAACAAAATGCATGGTCTTTTCTAGGAAACATAAGTGTGAATCTTCTCCACCACCTCTTTACACCCTGCAGGGTAAATCTGTAGAATTGGTCTCCTCCTATAGATACCTAGGCTTTGTGTTGGAGGAGGACTTATCATTCAAGTTACATGTTAAACAATTGCTATCTAAGTTAAGGCTACAGCTGGGGTTTTATTTTCGGAATAGTGCCTGTTTTTCACAGTCAGCTAAGAGAAAGTTGGTGGAAGCTACCTTCTTACCTGTCTTAGATTATGGAGATGTTTTTTACAGAAATACTACCAAGGCTCTTTTACAATCACTGGATTCTGTTTATCACTCTGCTTTAAGATTTATAACTCGTACAAATTATTATACTCATCACTGTGCATTGTATGAAATGGTTGGTTGGCCTTCACTTCACTTAAGAAGGTACAAGCATTGGCTTATACTTGTGTACAAGGCCATAGTTGGCCAGCTTCCTCTGTATATGATTAGTCTATTAACTGTCAATAGTCAAGGGTATAATCTGCGTTCAAGTAGATATATATTCTTTTAAATGTTCCCTTAATGAAGACAGAGTTTGGAAAAACTGCTTTTATTTATAGTGCACCAACTGCTTGGAATGAGATTCAAAGATCATTGAAACTTACTGTATTTATTTCAATCAATGAGTTTAAGTTATATCTCAACCAATTATTTCAAATTGTTTGCACCTGTTCTTAACTTTTAATTTTGTTTTATTGTTGTGTGTGTGTGAATGTGTGTGGTTGTGAGTGTGTGTGTCATCAGGGTTGTGATTATTGTTTTATGTATTTAATTTTACTTTGTTTGTTTTATTATGTTTATTGTGTGCTGCTATCTTGGCCAGGGCTCACTTGTAAATGAGATATTTATCTCAATGTGATTTTCTTCCCTGGTTAAATAAAGGTATAATAAAAAATAATTAGAATCAGTAATTGAGCCCATTGCACTATATGGCAGTGAGGTGTGGGGTCCGCTGACAAACCCAAGTCAAGATCTCACTAAATGGGAAAAACACCCGATTGAGACCCTGCATGCAGAACTCTGTAAAAATATACTACACGTGCACCGGCACACAACAAATAACGCATGCAGGGCAGAATTAGGCAAATATCCTATAATCATAAAGATACAAAAAAGGGCTATTAAATTCTGGAAACATCTGAAGCTCAGCGACCCCCAATCATACCATTATAAAGCCCTGCAATACCAAGAGATGAGCAAAGAAAGCAAGCCCTTCCTCCATCTGATCCAGAGCTTCAGTCCTGATGCTTCACTAACATCTACTGATGCTCTGACTCACAACATCAGAACCAATCAGATCACTGCACAAATCAAACAGAGTTACATCACTCATTGGCAAACCCAAACTCAACAACAGAGTAAAATGCAATGCTATCTGTCCCTAAAGAGAGAGTACAGTATGGCAGAGTACCTGTACACAGTGTCAGATAAGAAACTGAGAAGCACGTTGACCAGATACAGACTCAGCGGACACAAGCTGATGATAGAGACGGGCAGACACAGACAAACATGGCTGCCCCCCGAGCAGAGATTGTGTTCACACTGTGATCTGAATCAGATGGAAACAGAACTGCACTTCCTAACAGAATGCTCCAAATACACAGATATACGGACAGTGTTCTACAACAAAATACAGCAGATCCATCCCACATTTAAAACTCTTCCAGACCAGGAGAAACTAGCGTATCTGCTCGGAGAACACAAGAGCTGCTGTGTGTTTGCTGCTCAATATGTGTCTCTCTGTCACCACAGAAGAGAAGACACTCCACCTGCCCTGAGCTGATGCTCCCAGCACATCTACATTATATTATGCCATATTACTTAAATGTATATTTTGCCTCTGTATATCTTATACTTTATCTATTTAATTTTATTTTTAACACATACTTACTCTAGCCATTTATTTTGCACTACATGCTTAATACTTTTCTTAATATTTGTACTATTCCTATTATTATTTTCCTTTCTGTTAATACATATATGCACTATTTGTGAGCAGCCCAGCTGCAATTGCTTTGGCAATACAAATGTATAGCTTTTGTCATGCCAATAAAGCACACTTAAATTGAAATTGAAATTGAGAGACCGAGTCAAACAGCGTCTCTGAGAGAGAGAGAGACCGAGTCAAACAGCGTCTCTGTGAGAGAGAGAGAGACCGAGTCAAACAGCGTCTCTGTGAGAGAGAGAGACCGAGTCAAACAGCGTCTCTGTGAGAGAGAGAGAGACCGAGTCAAACAGCGGCTCTGTGAGAGAGAGAGAGACCGAGTCAAACAGCGTCTCTGTGAGAGAGAGAGACCGAGTCAAACAGCGTCTCTGTGTGAGAGAGAGAGACCGAGTCAAACAGCGGCTCTGTGAGAGAGAGAGACCGAGTCAAACAGCGTCTCTGTGAGAGAGAGAGAGACCGAGTCAAACAGCGTCTCTGTGAGAGAGAGAGAGACCGAGTCTGTGAGAGAGAGAAACAGTCAAACGGCTCTGTGAGAGAGAGTCAAACACTGTGAGGAGAGAGAGACCGAGTCAAACAGCGTCTCTGTGAGAGAGAGACAGAGTCAAACAGTGTCTCTGTGAGAGAGAGAGACCGAGTCTGTGAGGAGAGAAACAGCGGCTCTGTGAGAGAGAGAGACCGTCAAACAGTCAAACAGTCAAACGGCTCTGTGAGAGAGAGAGACCGTCAAACAGTCAAACAGCGGCTCTGTGAGAGAGAGAGAGACCGAGTCAAACAGCGTCTCTGTGAGGAGAGAGAGACCGAGTCAAACAGCGTCTCTGTGAGAGAGAGAGAGACCGAGTCAAACAGCGTCTCTGTGAGAGAGAGAGAGACCGAGTCAAACAGTGTCTCTGTGTGAGAGAGAGACAGAGTCAAACAGTGTCTCTGTGAGGAGAGAGAGACCGAGTCAAACAGCGTCTCTGTGAGAGAGAGAGAGACCGTCAAACAGTCAAACAGTCAAACAGTGTCTCTGTGAGAGAGAGAGACCGAGTCAAACAGTGTCTCTGTGAGGAGAGAGAGACCGAGTCAAACAGCGTCTCTGTGAGAGAGAGAGAGACCGAGTCAAACAGCGTCTCTGTGAGAGAGAGAGACCGAGTCAAACAGCGTCTCTGTGAGAGAGAGAGAGACCGAGTCAAACAGCGTCTCTGTGAGGAGAGAGAGACCGAGTCAAACAGCGTCTCTGTGAGGAGAGAGAGACCGAGTCAAACAGCGTCTCTGTGAGAGAGAGAGAGACCGAGTCAAACAGCGTCTCTGTGAGAGAGAGAGAGACCGAGTCAAACAGCGTCTCTGTGAGAGAGAGAGAGACCGAGTCAAACAGCGTCTCTGTGAGAGAGAGAGAGACCGAGTCAAACAGCGTCTCTGTGAGAGAGAGAGACCGAGTCAAACAGTGTCTCTGTGAGAGAGAGAGAGACCGAGTCAAACAGCGTCTCTGTGAGAGAGAGAGAGACCGAGTCAAACAGCGTCTCTGTGAGAGAGAGAGAGACCGAGTCAAACAGCGTCTCTGTGAGAGAGAGAGACCGAGTCAAACAGCGTCTCTGTGAGAGAGAGAGACCGAGTCAAACAGCGTCTCTGTGAGAGAGAGAGACCGAGTCAAACAGCGTCTCTGTGAGAGAGAGAGAGACCGAGTCAAACAGCGTCTCTGTGAGAGAGAGAGAGAGACCGAGTCTGTGAGAGAGAGAAACAGTCAAACAGCGTCTCTGTGAGAGAGAGAGAGACCGAGTCAAACAGCGTCTCTGTGAGAGAGAGAGAGACCGAGTCAAACAGCGTCTCTGTGAGAGAGAGAGAGACCGAGTCAAACAGCGTCTCTGTGAGAGAGAGAGAGACCGAGTCAAACAGCGTCTCTGTGAGAGAGAGAGAGACCGAGTCAAACAGCGTCTCTGTGTGAGAGAGAGAGACCGAGTCAAACAGCGTCTCTGTGAGAGAGAGAGAGAGAGAGAGAGACCGAGTCAAACAGCGTCTCTGTGAGAGAGAGAGAGACCGAGTCAAACAGCGTCTCTGTGAGAGAGAGAGAGACCGAGTCAAACAGCGTCTCTGTGAGAGAGAGACCGAGTCAAACAGCGTCTCTGTGAGAGAGAGAGACCGAGTCAAACAGCGTCTCTGTGAGAGAGAGAGACCGAGTCAAACAGCGTCTCTGTGAGAGAGAGAGAGAGACCGAGTCAAACAGCGTCTCTGTGAGAGAGAGAGAGACCGAGTCAAACAGTGTCTCTGTGAGAGAGAGAGAGACCGAGTCAAACAGTGTCTCTGTGAGAGAGAGAGAGACCGAGTCAAACAGCGTCTCTGTGAGAGAGAGAGAGAGACCGAGTCAAACAGCGTCTCTGTGAGAGAGAGAGAGACCGAGTCAAACAGCGTCTCTGTGAGAGAGAGAGAGAGACCGAGTCAAACAGCGTCTCTGTGAGAGAGAGAGAGACCGAGTCAAACAGCGTCTCTGTGAGAGAGAGAGAGACCGAGTCAAACAGCGTCTCTGTGAGAGAGAGAGAGACCGAGTCAAACAGCGTCTCTGTGTGAGAGAGAGAGACCGAGTCAAACAGCGTCTCTGTGTGAGAGAGAGAGAGACCGAGTCAAACAGCGTCTCTGTGAGAGAGAGAGAGAGACCGAGTCAAACAGCGTCTCTGTGAGAGAGAGAGAGACCGAGTCAAACAGCGTCTCTGTGAGAGAGAGAGAGACCGAGTCAAACAGCGTCTCTGTGAGAGAGAGAGAGACCGAGTCAAACAGCGTCTCTGTGAGAGAGAGAGACCGAGTCAAACAGCGTCTCTGAGAGAGAGAGAGACCGAGTCAAACAGCGTCTCTGTGAGAGAGAGAGAGACCGAGTCAAACAGCGTCTCTGTGAGAGAGAGAGAGACCGAGTCAAACAGCGTCTCTGTGAGAGAGAGAGAGACCGAGTCAAACAGCGTCTCTGTGAGAGAGAGAGAGACCGAGTCAAACAGCGTCTCTGTGAGAGAGAGAGAGACCGAGTCAAACAGCGTCTCTGTGAGAGAGAGAGAGACCGAGTCAAACAGCGTCTCTGTGAGAGAGAGAGAGAGACCGAGTCAAACAGCGTCTCTGTGAGAGAGAGAGACCGAGTCAAACAGCGTCTCTGTGAGAGAGAGAGAGAGAGAGACCGAGTCAAACAGCGTCTCTGTGAGAGAGAGAGAGAGACCGAGTCAAACAGCGTCTCTGTGTGAGAGAGAGAGAGACCGAGTCAAACAGCGTCTCTGTGAGAGAGAGAGACCGAGTCAAACAGCGTCTCTGTGAGAGAGAGAGAGACCGAGTCAAACAGCGTCTCTGTGAGAGAGAGAGAGACCGAGTCAAACAGCGTCTCTGTGAGAGAGAGAGACCGAGTCAAACAGCGTCTCTGTGAGAGAGAGAGAGACCGAGTCAAACAGCGTCTCTGTGAGAGAGAGAGAGACCGAGTCAAACAGCGTCTCTGTGAGAGAGAGAGAGACCGAGTCAAACAGCGTCTCTGTGAGAGAGAGAGACCGAGTCAAACAGCGTCTCTGTGAGAGAGAGAGACCGAGTCAAACAGCGTCTCTGTGAGAGAGAGAGAGACCGAGTCAAACAGCGTCTCTGTGAGAGAGAGAGACCGAGTCAAACAGAGAGAGAGAGACCGAGTCAAACAGCGTCTCTGTGAGAGAGAGAGAGACCGAGTCAAACAGCGTCTCTGTGAGAGAGAGAGAGACCGAGTCAAACAGCGTCTCTGTGAGAGAGAGAGAGACCGAGTCAAACAGCGTCTCTGTGAGAGAGAGAGAGACCGAGTCAAACAGCGTCTCTGTGAGAGAGAGAGAGACCGAGTCAAACAGCGTCTCTGTGAGAGAGAGAGAGACCGAGTCAAACAGCGTCTCTGTGAGAGAGAGAGAGACCGAGTCAAACAGCGTCTCTGTGAGAGAGAGAGAGACCGAGTCAAACAGCGTCTCTGTGAGAGAGAGAGAGACCGAGTCAAACAGCGTCTCTGTGAGAGAGAGAGACCGAGTCAAACAGCGTCTCTGTGAGAGAGAGAGACCGAGTCAAACAGCGTCTCTGTGAGAGAGAGAGACCGAGAGAGAGAGAGAGACCGTCAAACAGTCTGTGAGAGAGAAACAGTCAAACAGCGTCTCTGTGAGAGAGAGAGACCGAGTCAAACAGCGTCTGAGAGAGAGAGACCGAGTCAAACAGCGTCTCTGTGAGAGAGAGAGACCGAGTCAAACAGCGTCTCTGTGAGAGAGAGAGAGACCGAGTCAAACAGCGTCTCTGTGAGAGAGAGAGAGACCGAGTCAAACAGCGTCTCTGTGAGAGAGAGAGACCGAGTCAAACAGCGTCTCTGTGAGAGAGAGAGAGACCGAGTCAAACAGCGTCTCTGTGAGAGAGAGAGACCGAGTCAAACAGCGTCTCTGTGAGAGAGAGAGACCGAGTCAAACAGCGTCTCTGTGAGAGAGAGAGACCGAGTCAAACAGCGTCTCTGTGAGAGAGAGAGAGACCGAGTCAAACAGCGTCTCTGTGAGAGAGAGAGAGACCGAGTCAAACAGCGTCTCTGTGTGAGAGAGAGAGACCGAGTCAAACAGCGTCTCTGTGAGAGAGAGAGAGACCGAGTCAAACAGCGTCTCTGTGAGAGAGAGAGACCGAGTCAAACAGCGTCTCTGTGAGAGAGAGAGAGACCGAGTCAAACAGCGTCTCTGTGAGAGAGAGAGAGACCGAGTCAAACAGCGTCTCTGTGTGAGAGAGAGAGACCGAGTCAAACAGCGTCTCTGTGAGAGAGAGAGAGAGACCGAGTCAAACAGCGTCTGAGAGAGAGAGACCGAGTCAAACAGCGTCTCTGTGAGAGAGAGAGAGACCGAGTCAAACAGCGTCTCTGTGAGAGAGAGAGAGACCGAGTCAAACAGCGTCTCTGTGAGAGAGAGAGAGACCGAGTCAAACAGCGTCTCTGTGTGAGAGAGAGACCGAGTCAAACAGCGTCTCTGTGAGAGAGAGAGACCGAGTCAAACAGCGTCTCTGTGAGAGAGAGAGACCGAGTCAAACAGCGTCTCTGTGAGAGAGAGAGAGACCGAGTCAAACAGCGTCTCTGTGAGAGAGAGAGAGACCGAGTCAAACAGCGTCTCTGTGAGAGAGAGAGAGACCGAGTCAAACAGCGTCTCTGTGAGAGAGAGAGAGACCGAGTCAAACAGCGTCTCTGTGAGAGAGAGAGAGACCGAGTCAAACAGCGTCTCTGTGTGAGAGAGAGAGACCGAGTCAAACAGCGTCTCTGTGAGAGAGAGAGACCGAGTCAAACAGCGTCTCTGTGAGAGAGAGAGACCGAGTCAAACAGCGGCTCTGAGAGAGAGAGACCTGCGTCTCGGAGAGAGAGAGACCGAGTCAAACAGCGTCTCTGTGAGAGAGAGAGAGACCGAGTCAAACAGCGTCTCTGTGAGAGAGAGAGAGACCGAGTCAAACAGCGTCTCTGTGTGAGAGAGAGAGACCGAGTCAAACAGCGTCTCTGTGAGAGAGAGAGACCGAGTCAAACAGCGTCTCTGTGAGAGAGAGAGACCGAGTCAAACAGCGTCTCTGTGAGAGAGAGAGAGACCGAGTCAAACAGCGTCTCTGTGAGAGAGAGAGACCGAGTCAAACAGCGTCTCTGTGAGAGAGAGAGAGAGACCGAGTCAAACAGCGGCTCTGTGAGAGAGAGAGACCGAGTCAAACAGCGTCTCTGTGAGAGAGAGAGAGACCGAGTCAAACAGCGTCTCTGTGAGAGAGAGAGAGAGACCGAGTCAAACAGCGGCTCTGCGAGAGAGAGAGACCGAGTCAAACAGCGTCTCTGTGAGAGAGAGAGAGACCGAGTCAAACAGCGGCTCTGTGAGAGAGAGAGAGACCGAGTCAAACAGCGTCTCTGTGAGAGAGAGAGACCGAGTCAAACAGCGTCTCTGTGAGAGAGAGAGAGAGACCGAGTCAAACAGCGGCTCTGTGAGAGAGAGAGACCGAGTCAAACAGCGTCTCTGTGAGAGAGAGAGAGACCGAGTCAAACAGCGTCTCTGTGAGAGAGAGAGAGAGACCGAGTCAAACAGCGGCTCTGCGCGGGGAGAGAGAGACCGAGTCAAACAGCGTCTCTGTGAGAGAGAGAGAGACCGAGTCAAACAGCGGCTCTGTGAGAGAGAGAGAGAGAGACCGAGTCAAACAGCGTCTCTGTGAGAGAGAGAGACCGAGTCAAACAGCGTCTCTGTGAGAGAGAGAGACCGAGTCAAACAGCGTCTCTGTGAGAGAGAGAGAGACGAGAGAGAGAGAGAGACCGAGTCAAACAGCGTCTCTGTGAGAGAGAGAGAGAGACCGAGTCAAACAGTCTGTGAGAGAGAAGACGAGTCAAACAGCGTCTCTGTGTGAGAGAGAGAGAGACCGAGTCACACAGCGTCTGTGTGAGAGAGAGAGACCGAGTCAAACAGCGTCTCTGTGAGAGAGAGAGAGACCGAGTCAAACAGCGTCTCTGTGAGAGAGAGAGAGACCGAGTCAAACAGCGTCTCTGTGAGAGAGAGAGACCGAGTCAAACAGCATCTCTGTGTGAGAGAGAGAGACCGAGTCAAACAGTCAAACAGCGTCTCTGTGAGAGAGAGAGAGACCGAGTCAAACAGCGTCTCTGTGAGAGAGAGAGAGACCGAGTCAAACAGCGTCTCTGTGAGAGAGAGAGAGACCGAGTCAAACAGCGTCTCTGTGAGAGAGAGAGAGACCGAGTCAAACAGCGTCTCTGTGAGAGAGAGAGAGACCGAGTCAAACAGCGTCTCTGTGAGAGAGAGAGAGACCGAGTCAAACAGCGTCTCTGTGAGAGAGAGAGAGACCGAGTCAAACAGCGTCTCTGTGAGAGAGAGAGAGACCGAGTCAAACAGCGTCTCTGTGAGAGAGAGAGAGACCGAGTCAAACAGCGTCTCTGTGAGAGAGAGAGAGACCGAGTCAAACAGCGTCTCTGTGAGAGAGAGAGAGACCGAGTCAAACAGCGGCTCTGTGTGAGAGAGAGAGACCGAGTCAAACAGCGTCTCTGTGAGAGAGAGAGAGAGACCGAGTCAAACAGCGTCTCTGTGAGAGAGAGAGAGACCGAGTCAAACAGCGTCTGAGGAGAGAGAGACCGAGTCAAACAGCGTCTCTGTGAGAGAGAGAGAGACCGAGTCAAACAGCGTCTCTGTGAGAGAGAGAGAGACCGAGTCAAACAGCGTCTCTGTGAGAGAGAGAGAGACCGAGTCAAACAGCGTCTCTCAAACAGCGTGTGAGAGAGAGAGAGACCGAGTCAAACAGCGTCTCTGTGTGAGAGAGAGAGACCGAGTCAAACAGCGTCTCTGTGAGAGAGAGAGACCGAGTCAAACAGCGTCTCTGTGAGAGAGAGAGAGACCGAGTCAAACAGCGTCTCTGTGAGAGAGAGAGAGACCGAGTCAAACAGCGTCTCTGTGAGAGAGAGAGAGAGACCGAGTCAAACAGCGTCTCTGTGAGAGAGAGAGAGAGACCGAGTCAAACAGCGTCTCTGTGAGAGAGAGAGAGACCGAGTCAAACAGCGTCTCTGTGAGAGAGAGAGACCGAGTCAAACAGCGTCTCTCAAACAGTGAGAGAGAGAGACCGAGTCAAACAGCGTCTCTGTGAGAGAGAGAGAGACCGAGTCAAACAGCGTCTCTGTGAGAGAGAGAGAGACCGAGTCAAACAGCGTCTCTGTGAGAGAGAGAGAGACCGAGTCAAACAGCGTCTCTGTGAGAGAGAGAGAGACCGAGTCAAACAGCGTCTCTGTGTGAGAGAGAGAGAGACCGAGTCAAACAGCGTCTCTGTGAGAGAGAGAGAGACCGAGTCAAACAGCGTCTCTGTGAGAGAGAGAGAGACCGAGTCAAACAGCGTCTCTGTGAGAGAGAGAGAGACCGAGTCAAACAGCGTCTCTGTGAGAGAGAGAGAGACAGAGTCAAACAGCGTCTCTGTGAGAGAGAGAGAGAGAGAGAGAGAGAGACCGAGTCATACAGCGTCTCTGTGAGAGAGAGAGACCGAGTCAAACAGCGTCTCTGTGAGAGAGAGAGACCGAGTCAAACAGCGTCTCTGTGAGAGAGAGAGAGACCGAGTCAAACAGCGTCTCTGTGAGAGAGAGAGAGACCGAGAGTCAAACAGCGTCTCTGTGAGAGAGAGAGAGACCGAGTCAAACAGCGTCTCTGTGAGAGAGAGAGAGACCGAGTCAAACAGCGTCTCTGTGAGAGAGAGAGAGACCGAGTCAAACAGCGTCTCTCAAACAGCGTCTCTGAGAGAGAGAGAGACCGAGTCAAACAGCGTCTCTGTGAGAGAGAGAGAGACCGAGTCAAACAGCGTCTCTGTGAGAGAGAGAGAGACCGAGTCAAACAGCGTCTCTGTGAGAGAGAGAGAGACCGAGTCAAACAGCGTCTCTGTGTGAGAGAGAGAGACCGAGTCAAACAGCGTCTCTGTGAGAGAGAGAGAGAGACCGAGTCAAACAGCGTCTCTGTGAGAGAGAGAGACCGAGTCAAACAGTGTCTCTGTGAGAGAGAGAGAGACCGAGTCAAACAGCGTCTGAGAGAGAGAGACCTCAAACAGCGTGTGAGAGAGAGAGAGACCGAGTCAAACAGCGTCTCTGTGAGGAGAGAGAGACCGAGTCAAACAGCGTCTCTGTGAGAGAGAGAGAGACCGAGTCAAACAGCGTCTCTGTGAGAGAGAGAGAGACCGAGTCAAACAGCGTCTCTGTGAGAGAGAGAGACCGAGTCAAACAGCGTCTCTGTGAGAGAGAGAGAGACCGAGTCAAACAGCGTCTCTGTGAGAGAGAGAGAGACCGAGTCAAACAGCGTCTCTGTGAGAGAGAGAGAGACCGAGTCAAACAGCGTCTGAGAGAGAGAGACCTCAAACAGCGTGTGAGAGAGAGAGACCGAGTCAAACAGCGTCTCTGTGAGAGAGAGAGAGACCGAGTCAAACAGCGTCTCTGTGAGAGAGAGAGAGACCGAGTCAAACAGCGTCTCTGTGAGAGAGAGAGACCGAGTCAAACAGCGTCTCTGTGAGAGAGAGAGAGAGACCGAGTCAAACAGCGTCTCTGTGAGAGAGAGAGACCGAGTCAAACAGCGTCTCTGTGAGAGAGAGAGAGACCGAGTCAAACAGCGTCTCTGTGAGAGAGAGAGAGAGAGAGAGAGAGAGACCGAGTCAAACAGCGTCTCTGTGAGAGAGAGAGAGACCGAGTCAAACAGCGTCTGAGAGAGAGAGACCGAGTGTCTCTGTGAGAGAGAGAGACCGAGTCAAACAGCGTCTCTGTGAGAGAGAGAGAGACCGAGTCAAACAGCGTCTCTGTGTGAGAGAGAGAGAGACCGAGTCAAACAGCGTCTCTGTGAGAGAGAGAGAGACCGAGTCAAACAGCGTCTCGAGTGTCTCTGTGAGAGAGAGAGAGACCGAGTCAAACAGCGTCTCTGTGAGAGAGAGAGAGACCGAGTCAAACAGCGTCTCTGTGAGAGAGAGAGAGACCGAGTCAAACAGCGTCTCTGTGAGAGAGAGAGAGACCGAGTCAAACAGCGTCTCTGTGAGAGAGAGAGAGACCGTCAAACAGTCTGTGAGAGAGAGAAACAGCGTCTCTGTGAGAGAGAGAGAGACCGAGTCAAACAGCGTCTCTGTGAGAGAGAGAGAGACCGAGTCAAACAGCGTCTCTGTGTGAGAGAGAGAGACCGAGTCAAACAGCGTCTCTGTGAGAGAGAGAGAGACCGAGTCAAACAGCGTCTCTGTGAGAGAGAGAGAGACCGAGTCAAACAGCGTCTCTGTGAGAGAGAGAGAGACCGAGTCAAACAGCGTCTCTGTGAGAGAGAGCGACAGAGTCAAACAGCGTCTCTGTGAGAGAGAGAGAGACCGAGTCAAACAGCGTCTCTGTGAGAGAGAGAGAGACCGAGTCAAACAGCGTCTCTGTGAGAGAGAGAGAGACCGAGAGAGAGAGAGAGACCGAGTCAAACAGCGTCTCTGTGTGAGAGAGAGAGAGACCGAGTCAAACAGCGTCTGAGAGAGAGAGAGAGACCGAGTGTCTCTGTGAGAGAGAGAGAGAGACCGAGTCAAACAGCGTCTCTGTGAGAGAGAGAGAGACCGAGTCAAACAGCGTCTCTGTGTGAGAGAGAGAGACCGTCAAACAGTCTGTGAGAGAGAGAAACAGTCAAACAGCGTCTCTGTGAGAGAGAGAGAGACCGAGTCAAACAGCGTCTCTGTGAGAGAGAGAGAGACCGAGAGAGAGAGAGAGACCGAGTCAAACAGCGTCTCTGTGAGAGAGAGAGAGACCGAGTCAAACAGCGTCTCTGTGAGAGAGAGAGAGACCGAGTCAAACAGCGTGAGAGAGAGAGAGACCGAGTCAAACAGCGTCTCTGTGTGAGAGAGAGAGACCGAGTCAAACAGCGTCTCTGTGTGAGAGAGAGAGAGACCGAGTCAAACAGCGTCTCTGTGAGAGAGAGAGAGACCGAGTCAAACAGCGTCTCTGTGAGAGAGAGAGAGACCGAGTCAAACAGCGTCTCTGTGAGAGAGAGAGAGACCGAGTCAAACAGCGTCTCTGTGAGAGAGAGAGAGACCGAGTCAAACAGCGTCTCTGTGAGAGAGAGAGAGACCGAGTCAAACAGAGTCTCTGTGGGAGAGAGAGAGAGAGTCAAACAGCGTCTCTGTGTGAGAGAGAGAGACCGAGTCAAACAGCGTCTCTGTGAGAGAGAGAGAGACCGAGTCAAACAGCGTCTCTGTGAGAGAGAGAGAGAGACCGAGTCAAACAGCGTCTCTGTGAGAGAGAGACCGAGTCAAACAGCGTCTCTGTGTGAGAGAGAGAGACCGAGTCAAACAGCGTCTCTGTGAGAGAGAGAGAGACCGAGTCAAACAGCGTCTCTGTGTGAGAGAGAGAGACCGAGTCAAACAGCGTCTCTGTGTGAGAGAGAGAGACCGAGTCAAACAGCGTCTCTGTGAGAGAGAGAGAGACCGAGTCAAACAGCGTCTCTGTGAGAGAGAGAGACCGAGTCAAACAGCGTCTCTGTGAGAGAGAGAGACCGAGTCAAACAGCGTCTCTGTGTGAGAGAGAGAGACCGAGTCAAACAGCGTCTCTGTGTGAGAGAGAGAGACCGAGTCAAACAGCGTCTCTGTGAGAGAGAGAGACCCGAGTCAAACAGCGTCTCTGTGAGAGAGAGAGACCGAGTCTGTGAGAGAGAAACAGTCAAACGTCTCTGTGAGAGAGACCGAGTCAAACAGCGTCTCTGTGTGAGAGAGAGAGACCGAGTCAAACAGCGTCTCTGTGAGAGAGAGAGAGACCGAGTCTGTGAGAGAGAAACAGCGTCTCTGTGAGAGAGAGAGACCGAGTCAAACAGCGTCTCTGTGAGAGAGAGAGACCGAGTCAAACAGCGTCTCTGTGAGAGAGAGAGACCGAGTCAAACAGCGTCTCTGTGAGAGAGAGAGACCGAGTCAAACAGCGTCTCTGTGAGAGAGAGAGACCGAGTCAAACAGCGTCTCTGTGAGAGAGAGAGAGACCGAGTCAAACAGCGTCTCTGTGAGAGAGAGAGAGACCGAGTCAAACAGCGTCTCTGTGAGAGAGAGAGACCGAGTCAAACAGCGGCTCTGTGAGAGAGAGAGAGACCGAGTCAAACAGCGGCTCTGTGAGAGAGAGAGAGACCGAGTCAAACAGCGTCTCTGTGAGAGAGAGAGACCGAGTCAAACAGCGGCTCTGTGAGAGAGAGAGAGACCGAGTCAAACAGTGTCTCTGTGAGAGAGAGAGAGACCGAGTCAAACAGTGTCTCTGTGAGAGAGAGAGACCGAGTCAAACAGCGTCTCTGTGAGAGAGAGAGACCGAGTCAAACAGCGTCTCTGTGTGAGAGAGAGAGACCGAGTCAAACAGCGTCTCTGTGAGAGAGAGAGACCGAGTCAAACAGCGTCTCTGTGAGAGAGAGAGACCGAGTCAAACAGCGTCTCTGTGAGAGAGAGAGACCGAGTCAAACAGCGTCTCTGTGTGAGAGAGAGAGACCGAGTCAAACAGCGTCTCTGTGAGAGAGAGAGACCGAGTCAAACAGCGGCTCTGCGCGGGGAGAGAGAGACCGAGTCAAACAGTGTCTCTGTGAGAGAGAGAGACCGAGTCAAACAGCGTCTCTGTGAGAGAGAGAGAGACCGAGTCAAACAGCGGCTCTGCGCGGAGAGAGAGAGACCGAGTCAAACAGCGTCTCTGTGAGATGTAAGAGAGAGTCCATCATCAGAGAGAGTCATGATCTGCATGAGCTCTTAGAATTTACTTTTTGTTCGCTATTTTGAGATGAGAGTTAGATCAAAAATGTTAAAAATCTGAAAGAATATCAAATTCTGAACTGAACTTTCACAAAAGGAAATCAGAAAAACTTATTTTTTGTTTTTAAAACCAAATATTGAGTGCAGAGGATCAGTTTCTAGCAGCACTGCAGGAGAATCGGAGGGAGATTCAAAAACAGGACAGTCCTTCAAGATAAACCTCAACAGTTGAGAGAGGGAGAAGCAGTGAGTACAACTAACTGCCGTGGACAATATTTATTTTCAAATTCAAGGAAAAACAGATTAAAATTGACCTTTTTTTATATTTTTAAACTGAAACTGCTAAAAATGCTAAAGAGCTAAAGCTATGACTACCCCACACTCTGACATTCCTCAATGTAACAATTCAAATGAGCCAGAGGAAATGAACCAATCAGAGGAGAAGGTGCAGCCAGCCCACTGCCATATGCAAATGAGCTCCCCACTCTGCACAGACTGTGTGGCCATACAGTACCCCTCTGACATCACAACTGAGTCTGCAAGGAAAAACTATAAGCAGAAACTTCTTAAAGACAACCCAGAAATCCTTTTTGCTGATTCGTTTAAAACTGGAGAATTCTGCAATCTCATTTTCTTCACTGATCATCCCAACGTCTGGCATAAAGCCATCATCAACCATTACCCCTCTGTAAAGAAAGAGGGCATCTGTAATGGCTGGAAAGTGAAAATCAGAGAACCATGTGACCCCGACAACACAATGATAACTGTGAACATATATAAAAATGGCACAGTCATGGTACAGGGACATCTGAAAACATTCCAGACTGACTACAGCGCAATCATGAAACTAGAGAAAGCCTTATTATCTGAACGTCTATCATCTGAGCAGAATACACAGAGCAGTAACACAGATCTCAAGCCCATCCCTGCAGAGAGCCCTGACCAGGACCCCTCATTCCCCCTTCTCAAATCTATACCTGTACTGCAGGAGCACTTCACAAGACTAGAGATGGAGATGGTGCAGCTCAGAGAAACCGTACTCAAACAGGAGCATCACACTGAACAGCTAAACTCAGAGCACATCACACAGAGACTGTCAGCCCTCACACAGCAAGTCAAGAGCTTACAGACAGAGAAAGACAGCTATCAGAAAGAGCTGGCCACACTGAGACTCCAGCTACAGGACAGAGAGCATCTCACACTAGAGATGAGGCAGCAGCTGAGAGAGTTACAGGAGGAGAGAGAGCAGCAGAACAGTGAGATTCAGGCCCTGAAAGAGCAGGTGAGAGAGATACAAGAGGAGAGAGAGGAGAGAGAGCAGCAGCACAGTGAGATCCAGGCCCTGAAAGAGCAGGTGAGAGAGCTGCTCCTGACCAGACAAGAACCAGAGCAGACCCACAGAGCTCAAATACTGCCCTCCACCCCAGAGACACCCACCACAGTCAGCCAGCACCCAGAGAGACCTGACCCAGACAGCTCACAGTCATCACAGCGCCTCGTGTCAAGTGCCCCAGAACAACACCAGCAGCACCCATCTGACAGCAGCTCAGCACCAACCAGCACAGAAGGAGCAGAAATAGCCCTGCTCATCGATTCAAATGGGAAATTCATCGACATCAAGAAACTCTTCCCCCGACACAGAGCTGTTAAACACTGGTGTCCCAACACCGATAAAGCCCTGGAGCTTCTGACCGAATCTCAGCTGGGCCATCCCAGCCACATTATCATCCACACGGGCACCAATGACCTGCGGAGCCAACAGGACAGAGTGTCTGATTCCCTCAGAGCTGTCGTGGAAAAAGCAAGACACACTTTCCCCAACTCAAAAATCATCCTTTCCACTCTGCTTCAGAGAAAAGACTTCCATCCGAACACAATCAATAAAATAAACTCCAACATCTCCAGACACTGTGCCCTTGTGCCTAATGTCTACTTGGCACACCACCCAGACCTGGACACAGACTGTCTGTACGATCATGTCCACCTATATAAAAATCTAGTACATATCCTGGCAAAAAGACTTAAAGACGTCACTCTAAACAGGACCAACAACCAGACAAGCCCCAGGTGGAGCAGAACCAGCCCTGACCCAACCAAACCAGCAAGACACGCCTCAAGAAACAGCATCCCGCCCAGCACTTCATCTAGAGCCCCATCCAGAGCTTCAGCGCCCCGAGAGGAGCCACACAGACAGAGACTGCTCTACAAAAGCCCCACAGCTCCTCCATCGCTGACCCCACCCGAGCCAGAGAGACAGAGCTACGCCCAGGCCGTCAGTGGAGGAGTAAACCCGGCCAGCGCTGAGCTTCACAACATACATCACATGCTGAGTATCATCTGCTCTCACCTGCTAACACACAGTGGACAGAGATAAGAACATTTATATAAAAAAAAAAAAAAAAAAAAAAAAAAAGTTACACACAGTTAGTTGATGTTCCACAGTACTCACATAATCTGTATTTTACTGTTGCATCAATCTGTTATGTTTTTGCTCTTTTTGTGTCTTTCTCTTTTTCTCAAAATGGCAAACAAACTCAATAGAAAATCTTTCTTTTGTGATGAAATCACTTAGCATCTCCTTATGGAATATTCAAGGTCTGAAGTCCTCAGTCTTTGGCTTGAAGAGTAAGAATCCAGACTTTATGAGAGAAATTCATGACTTAGATGTCATAATTTTACAAGAAACCTGGTTTAGAGGGGATGAGTCCACTGGCTGTCCCTCAGGATACAGAGAAATGATATTATCTTCAGTCAAACTCAAATCCACCACACAGGGAAGAGACTCTGGAGGGATGATAATCTGGACTAAATCTGACCTGTCCATAGAATTAGTCAAGAGAGAACAGTACCACCTGTGGCTGAAAATCAAAAAAGGCATCATATCAACATCTCAGCCCGTCTTCCTGTGTGCCATATACATACCTCCCCTGGAGTCTCCCTATTTCCAAGAGGAAACTTTTCAAAACATAGAGCAAGAAATCAGCCATTTCCAGGCCCAGGGAAATGTGCTGCTTATGGGAGACTTCAATTCTAGAACCGGTGACAAATTAGATTTCATAGAATCACAAGGCTCCAGATTCATTACCGGCAATAACAGATTTTTTCCTTCCCACCCCCCCAGACAGAACTGTGATCCGGCAGTGAATGCTCACGGACGGCAGCTGCTGCAGCTCTGTCAGAATCTGGCTCTGTACATCGTCAATGGAAGACTGCGAGGAGACTCGCTCGGCCGATACACCTACAGCTCAGCTCTTGGTAACAGCACAGTAGATTATGCCATCACAGATCTACATCTTTCCTCTTTGAGAGCTTTCACAGTCAAACCCCTGAAACCTTTCTCAGACCACAGCCAAATCACACTTTTTATAAAGCAATCTGAAACATCACCCACACCAATTAGGACACCATATCACATGCACAAAATTATGTCATTCAAATGGACAGAAAACAGCGCCACTAATTACATGAACGCTGTTGAATCTCCAGAAATACAGTCCCTCTTACACTCATTCCAAACACAGGCATACCCTAAAAATCAATTCGGCATCAATCAGGAAGTACAAGATCTAAACAGCATACTATACAAAACAGCACAAAAAAGTAATTTGACCATTGTTAAACCAAAGAAAAAATGTTTAGAGACTGACAAATGGTTTGATTTGGACTGTAAGGCTCTGAGAAAAAACCTCAGAAATTTATCAAATCAAAAACACAGACAACCAGATAATCCGGACCTCCGCCTTCATTACTGTGAGGCACTAAAACAATATAAAGCCACACTCCGGCGGAAAAAAGCACAGTTTTTGCAAAACCAGTTTGAAGAAATTGAAAAATCTATAAATTCACACAAATTTTGGGATAAATGGAAATTATTATACAAACCAAATCAAGAAATTCTGTCCATCCAAGATGGGGAGACTTGGAAAACTCATTTCCAAGAACTATATAGCCCAACCGAAATTCAAAATTCTAATCAAAATGAAATAATTAATAAACTAGACAATTTAGAAAGATCGATTAAAGCGAATCAAAACCCCTTAGATTTCCCCATAACAATGAACGAATTGGAAGATAAATTACGGGTCCTGGAGCCCAAGAAAGCCTGCGGTGTCGACAGCCTCCTGAACGAGATGCTGAAACACACAGAGCAAAGCTTCAAACTGGCCATGCTAAAACTGTTCAATGATGTTCTGTGTGTAGGGTTCTTCCCTGAGATCTGGAACAAGGGCCTCATCAGCCCCATTCACAAGAACGGAGACAAATTAGACCCCAACAACTACCGAGGCATCTGTGTGAACAGTAACCTGGGGAAGGTTCTCTGCAGCATCTTAAACACCAGACTGTTAGACTTCCTTACGAAGCACAATGCCTTGAGTAAATGCCAAATTGGCTTTCTTCCAAAATGTTGCACATCCGATCACATTTTTACATTACAAACACTAATTGACAAATATGTACATCAAAACAAAGGAAAAATTTTTGCTTGTTTCGTTGATTTCAAAAAAGCATTCGATTCAATCTGGCACGAAGGATTATACCTAAAACTTATCGACAGTGGAATAGGGGGAAAATTCTATGATTTGATCAAATCAATGTACACGGCCAGCCATTGTGCGGTTAAAATTGGAAACCAAAGAACCGAATTCTTCCCCCAGGGGCGTGGAGTGAGACAGGGATGCAGTTTAAGCCCCACACTCTTCAACATTTACATCAACCAATTGGCCAACATATTAGAACACGCTCCCATTCAAGGTCTCACTCTACACGACACAGAGATAAAGTGTCTTCTCTACGCAGATGACCTGGTCCTCCTGTCGCCCACTAAAGAGGGGCTTCAGGACAGCCTGAATCTGCTGGAGGATTACTGTCAGACCTGGGCCCTGACGGTCAACCTCCAAAAAACTAGAGTAATGATGTTCCAGAAACGCTCCAGATCTCAGGGACCAACACACACATTCATACTATCACACAGAACCATTGAAACCACAAAAACATACACTTACCTCGGCCTGAAAATCACCTCAACAGGTAACTTCACTTTGGCTGTGAAAGAACTCAAAGAGAAAGCTCAAAGGGCCTTCTATGCCATAAAAAGATCAATTAAAATTGACATCCCAATCCAAATCTGGCTCAAACTTTTCAAAGCAGTAATTGAACCAATTGCATTATATGGCAGTGAAGTGTGGGGTCCTTCTATAAAATTTGACTTCTTAAATTGGGGAAAAACACCCGATCGAAACTCTACATTTAGATTTCTGTAAAAGAATACTCAAAGTCCAAAGAAAAACACCAAACAACGGATGCAGGGCAGAATTAGGCCAATACCCTCTCCTTCTAAACATTCAAAAAAGAGCCATCAAATTCTGGAAACACCTAAAAACAAGCGACCCCAACACATACCATTACAAAGCCCTGAAACACCAAGAGCTGAGCGTAAGTAAGAGTCCCCTCCTTCAGCTGGTGCTGAGACTGACTGAGCTCACACACACAGAGATCAGCCAGCCTCAGGACACACACACACTCTCAACCATTCGGCCCACACAGATTATAAACACAGAGAAACACAAGTACGTCACCCATTGGACAAACACCATCAAAAACCAGCACAAACGAATGTTATTCGGCCTAAATCGAGAGTACACCATGGCAAGCTACCTGAGCACCGTGAGTGATGTGAGACTCAGGAAAACATTGACGATGTACAGACTCAGTGAACACAGTCTGGCCGTAGAGACGGGCCGGCGCAGACACACACACACACACACACACTCAGTGAACACAGTCTGGCCGTAGAGACGGGCCGGCGCAGACAGACCTGGCTCTCTCGTGAGGACAGAATCTGCTCCCAGTGCATGCTGGGAGAGATCGAGACAGAGCTGCACTTCCTCACAGAGTGCACTAAATACCTAAACACCAGAAACCACTACTATCCCAAAATAAACAAAATATTTCCCCAATTTAACAACTGCACCCCAACTGAAAAACTCACCTTCATTCTGGGGGGAAAAAACCTGAATGTGCAAATATAGCGGCAAGATTTATATCAGCCTGCCAACTCCTGAGAGACAGCCACAGCCAAGAAAACCATATAACTCACACCAAACCAACCACAAGACTGTATCATAATGTTGATTTCTGTTCTGTTCAACCTGTAACTATTATCATATATGTATCCATATGGTTTAATGTCATTCTTTTAATATTACTTGTTCAAATGTTATTTAAATTGCTATATTGTTCCAAAACACACTGTTGTATATGTTCTTCTACTGTGTATGCTTTGGCAATGCAAAATGTGCTTTTGTCATGCCAATAAAGCTAACTGAATTGAATTGAATTGAGAGACCGAGTCAAACAGCGTCTCTGTGAGAGAGAGAGACCGAGTCAAACAGCGGCTCTGCGCGGGGAGAGAGAGACCGAGTCAAACAGTGTCTCTGTGAGAGAGAGAGACCGAGTCAAACAGCGTCTCTGTGAGAGAGAGAGAGAGACCGAGTCAAACAGCGGCTCTGCGCGGAGAGAGAGAGACCGAGTCAAACAGCGTCTCTGTGAGAGAGAGAGACCGAGTCAAACAGCGTCTCTGTGAGAGAGAGAGACCGAGTCAAACAGCGGCTCTGTGAGAGAGAGAGAGACCGAGTCAAACAGCGTCTCTGTGAGAGAGAGAGACCGAGTCAAACAGCGTCTCTGTGAGAGAGAGAGAGACCGAGTCAAACAGCGGCTCTGCGCGGAGAGAGAGAGACCGAGTCAAACAGCGTCTCTGTGAGAGAGAGAGACCGAGTCAAACAGCGGCTCTGCGCGGAGAGAGAGAGACCGAGTCAAACAGCGGCTCTGCGCGGAGAGAGAGGCCGCTGACGCGCGGCTGAGACGCGGATACTCACCAGCTTCTTCTCGGAGAGCCGCGGCGCGGTGTGTTTGTTCGCTCGCTGGATCAGCAGCCCGCTGTACAGCCGCAGCAGCTTCATGTGCTTCTCCAACAGCATGCCAGCCTATCAAATATGATATTACTCTAAATATCAGTAAACCAACTGTAACGTGACATGACTTCTTCTTCTTCCTCTATTTTAATGGAGGGCTGGTGTCTTGAGCACATGCCGCCACCTACTGCTCAGATTAAATTCATAGTTCAATCAAGTTCCTGTCTGTCTCTTAATCCCTAAATAAATACATTTATAAATGCATACAATCATGCATACACGTCTAGGGGAGTACACTATGGGGAGTGGATCGTGCCAGGATTACCTGCAGAAGGAGACAGTCCTGTACTTTTACGACGAAAATCGTGCAGTGTGTCTCGTGCTTTAGATATAATACATATATAATACATATGCTTTTTATAATACATCGTCAGCAGAGCTGTAATTTTACCAAGTATTATATAGTAATAAAAATGAAAGATTAATGCATTTTAATTTTTAATCCTGTAATATAAAAAGTAATATCTTAAGTATATTTTGATGCTCATAGTCTTGTATTTTATTTTATTTAAAGGGATAGTTCACCAAAATCAAGAACTTCATAACCAAGTAATCATTTACTCATATCGTTCCAAACCTGTATGATGTCTTTCTTCTGTGGAATATAAAAATTATTTTGAGACTTTTCCTATTATTATGCAAGACTTTTCATGTCCCTAAAATATATGTTTTTTGGCTTCCTTATGATAAGCACAATGGCTCATTTCACTGAAGAATAAAAAAAATTAACACTAGTAAATATTTATAATACATATCACATATTTATCAATTTTTTAACAACCACTCTCTCAGTTTAGTTGTTTATCTATTTGTTTTCTTGTATTTTTTTACCCTTTTAATATATGTTGACTCAGTATTTTATTGTTTTCAGATGTCATCACTTGAAGGCACTGTTCATACTCATGGATTAAAGATAAAATAAAGAATAAAGATAAAGAATGACACTGAAACTGACACTGCTTTACTGTATATTGTGTGAAGTGGTCTGAAAGCTCTTAAAGCATCATAACTCACTAAGTCTGGATTGTCAGTATACTAGTTCAATGAAAAAAATACTAAGAATAAAAATTAAAGTACACTTTCATGTTATGATCGAATTATTATGATGACTTAAAAAATACAAAACAGACACAATGTTTGTGTAATAATTATTAAATATTCCTACATGAATAAAAATCACAACAAGTGATATTTCAGATAAATGTTTAATCATTTTAATAAAATAAGTATTGAACACGTCACCATTTTTCTCAGTAAATATATTTCTAAAGGTGCTGTTGACATGAAATTTTCACCAGATGTCAGTAACAACCCAAACAATCCATACATACCAAGAAAACAAAACAAATAAGTTCAGAAATTAAGTTATGTGTAATAAAATGGAATGACACAGGGGAAAAAAAGCTGGGACAGATGCAAAATAAAAGTTAAATGGTTATAGAATATCCAAATTAAACTGTTTTGAAAGAGTCAGATGCAGGGTAAAATTGGTAATAGGTGATGGTATCAGGTTTGGCTCATCAGAAAGCTATACATCAATTCTATGCGGAGGGTTCTCTGGGCCAGAGCTCATCTCATCTCATCTCTTTTAGAAGAAAACAAACACAATCCCAAGTATTTATTCAATACAGTGGCTAAATTAACAAAAAATATAACATCAGCAGGTGCAGACATTTCCAAACAGCACATTAATAATGATTTTATGAATGATTTTACTTCCAAGATTGATATGATTAGAGATCAAATTGTAACCATGCAGCCGTCAGCTATATCATCACATCAAATAGTGTACTATAGATCCCCTGAGGAACAATTCCACTCATTCTCTACTATAGGAGAGGAAGAATTGTATGTAATGTAACTTGTTAAATCATCTAAACCAACAACATGTATGTTAGACCCTATTCCATCTAAACTACTAAAAGAGCTGCTTCCAGAAGTCATCCAGTAGATCCTCTTCTGAATATTATTAACTCGTCATTGTCTTTAGGATATGTCCCAGAAACCTTCAAACTGACTGTTTTTAAGCCTCTCATTAAGAAACCACAACTTGACCCCAACGGATTAATTAATTACAGACCTATCTCGAATCTCCCTTTTCTGTCAAAGATACTAGATCCTTCTTAGAGAAAAATAATATCTTTGAGGATTTCCAGTCAGGATTTAGACCGTATCATAGTACTGAGACTGCTCTCATTAGAGTTACAAATGACCTGCTCTTATCATCTGATCGTGGTTGTATCTCTCTATTAGTTCTACTGGATCTTAGCACTGCGTTCAACACTATCGATCACAACATTCTTTTGAATAGACTGGAAAACTCTGTTGGCATTAGTGGAAGTGCATTAGCATGGGTTCAAATCGTACTTATCTGACCGCCATCAGTTCGTAGCAGTGAATGAAGAGGTATCATACCAATCACAAGTGCATTATGGAGTACCCGGAGTACCTCAAGGCTCAGTACTAGGACCGATACTTTTCACGCTTTACATGTTACCCTTAGGAGATATTATTAGGAAACATGGTATTAGCTTTCACGGTTATGCTGGTGATACTCAGCTCTATATTTCTTCGTGGCCCGACGAAACATACCAATTTGTATAATCTAATGGGAATTATATATAGGTGATATACAAAAAATGGATGACTAGTAATTTTCTTACTAAAATAATAAT